>SJYO01004576.1:38945875-39148564 GCA_006410555.1 Capra ibex
ACTCAATTTAAGTGGGTAAGGTCAGGTAAAATCAAGAGACTAAGGATCTTACAGTTGCAAGTGGGAACGGTAGAGAACAAACTGGTGAAAGTTAAACGGAACTAAGTACCTAGACTGTAAGGTGCAAGGATACGTTATAACGAGAATTGTCGTAGCATAGAACGAAGGTAGTGGACAGTGTAGGTGTTGACCCATAACAAAAACGAAACCGAGGTAGGGAAGCCGAGGTAGGGAAGTAAGGAAGACCTCAATAAAGAGGTGACTAGTGGTCATCGTAGTCAAGTCAAGTCAGCGAGTCAGCACAGACTGAGAAACACTGAGGTACTTAGCGTCGTGTGGTCCGGAGGGACAAGTAGTGGGTCTCAAGTGAGTCTGAGTGCAGGTAGCTCAGTCACTACGGTAGGTCGGTAGAGTAGGAGACAGCAAGGGAAGAGGAGGACGCGGGTTAGGGAGGGTCGTAGTCTCGGAAAAGGTTACTCAGTTGAGAAGTATACTCCACCGGTTTCATGACCTCGAAGTCGAAATCGTAGTAAGGAAGGTTTCTTTAGGGTCCCGACGAGAGGAAGTCTTACCTAACCAACCTAGAGGAACTTACCTGACCAACCTAAAGGAACGTCAGGTTCCCTGAGAGTTCTCAGAAGAGGTTGTGGTGTCAAGTTTTCGTAGTTAAGAAGCCGCGAGTCGGAAGCAGTGTCGGGTTGAGAGTGTAGGTATGTACTGGTGTCCTTTTTGGTATCGGAACTGATCTGCCTGTAATCAACCGTTTCATTACAGAGACGAAAACTTATATGATAGATCCAACCAGTATTGAAAAGAAGGTTCCTCATTTGCAGAAAATTAAAGTACCGACGTCAGTACTATTTCATCCTTCAGTTCTTTGTGGACCTCATTGTCCGTTTAAACCGGAGCCTTACACTTTACTTTGTCTCGTTTCTGATTATCTCAAAACGTTTCTTTTACGTGACCAGTATCGTGTGTTGGAGAAGGTTGTTGTGTTTTCTCCTGAAATATGAACCTGTAGTGGTCTACTAGTTGTGGTTTTAGTCTAACTAATATAAGAAACGTCGGTTTCTACCTCTTCGAGATATGTCAGTTTTTTTTTTTTTTTTTTTTTTTCTGGTCCTCGACTGACATCGAGTCTAGTACTTAAGGAATGATGGTTTAAGTCTGAGTTGAACTTCTTTCGTCCCTTTTGGCGATCTACTAAGTCCATACTGGATTTAGTTTATGGAATACTAATATGTCACCTTCACTCTTTATCTAAAGTCCCGGATCTAGACTATCCATCTCACGGACTACTTGATACCTTACTCCAGCACTCTAACATGTCCTCTGTCCCTAGTTCTGGTAGGGGTACCTTTTCTTTACGTTTTTTCTTTTTACCGACAGACCCCTCCGAAATGTTTATCGACACTTCTCTTCTCTCCGTTTTTCGTTTCCTCTTTTCCTTTCTATATTCGTAGACTTACGTCTCAAGGTTTCTTATCGTTCTTCTCTATTCTTTCGGAAGAAGTCGCTAGTTACGTTTCTTTATCTCCCTTTGTTGTGTGACCCTTTCTGCTCTCTAGAGAAGTTCTTTTAATCTTTATGGTTCCCTTGTAAAGTACGTTTCTACCCGAGCTATTTCTGTCGTTACCATACCTGGATTGTCTTCGTCGTCTATAATTCTTCTCCACAGTTCTTATGTGTCTTGACATGGTTTTTCTGGAAGTACTGGGTCTATTAGAGCTACCACACTAGTGAGTAGATCTCGGTCTGTAGGACCTTACACTTCAGTTCACCCGGAACCTTTCTTAGAGAAGCTTGTTTCGATCACCTCCACTATCTTAAAGTCAACTCGACAAAGTTTAGGACTTTCTACTACGACACTTTCACAACGTGAGTTATACGGTCGTTTAAACCTTTTGACTCGTCACCGGTGTCCTGACCTTTTCCAGTCAAAAGTAAGGTTAAGGTTTCTTTCCGTTACGTTTTCTTACGAGTTTGATGGCGTGTTAACGTGAGTAGAGTGTACGATCATTTCATTACGAGTTTTCAGAGGTTCGGTCCGAAGTCGTTATACACTTGGTACTTTAGGGACTACAAGTTAGACCAAAATCTTTTCCACCTCCTTGGTCTCTAGTTTAACGGTTGTAGGTCACCTAGTACCTGTTTCGTTCTCTCAAGGTCTTTTTGTAGATAAAGACGAAATAACTGATACGGTTTCGGAACTGACACACCTAGTGTTATTTGACAACTTTTAAGACTTTCTCTACCCTTATGGTCTGGTGGTTGGACGGAGAACTCTTTAGACATACGTCCAGTCCTTCGTCGTCAATCTTGACCTGTACCTTGTTGTCTGACCAAGGTTTATCCTTTTCCTCATACAGTTCCGACATATAACGGTGGGACGAATAAATTGAAGATACGTCTCTTGTAGTACTCTTTGCGACCTGACCTTCTTTGTGTTTGACCTTAGTTCTAACGACCCTCTTTATAGTCATTGGAGGCTATACGTCTACTGTGGTGGGAATACCGTCTTTCACTTCTACTTAATTTTTCGGAGAACTACTTTCAATTTCTCCTTTCGCTTTTTCAACAGAATTTCGAGTTGTAAGTCTTTTGTTTCTAGTACCGGAGGCCAGGGTATTGAAGTACCCTTTATGTACCTCTTTGTCACCTTTCTCACAGTCTGAAATATAAAAACCCGAGGTCTTAGTGACGTGTACCACTGACGTCGGTACTTTAACTTTCTGCGAATGAGGAACCTCCTTTTCAATACTACTTGGATCTATGATATAAGGTTTCATGTCTGTAATGAAACGGATGATTCAAAGTAGATCAGTTCCGATACCAAAAAGGTCATCAGTACATACCTACACTCTTAACCTGACACTTCTTTCGACTCGCGACTTCTCAACTACGAAAACTTGACACCACAACCTCTTCTGAGAACTCTCAGGGAACCTTACGTTCCTCTAGGATGGTCAGGTAAGACTTCCTCTAGTCGGGACCCTAAAGAAACCTTCCTTACTACGATTTCGACTTTGAGGTCATGAACCGGTGGAGTACGTTTCTCAACTAAGTAATCTTTTCTGAGACTACGACCCTCCCTAACCCCAGTCCTCCTCTTCCCCTGCTGTCTCCTACTCTACCGACCTACCGTAGTGCCTGAGTTACTTACACTCAGACTCACTTGAGGCCCTCTACCACTACCTGTCCTTCCGGACCGCACGACACTAAGTACCCCCAGTGTTTCACAGCCAGTGCTGACTCGCTGACTCGCTGACTCGTTGACTTGACTTGACTACACGAGAGGTGTTAGACCTGAAGAGTCTCTAAAAGTGTCTCAATATGTCTCTTCTCTTCTCCCTTCTTCCTCTGTCTCCACCGGTCCTCCTATTTGTACTTGCACTTGCACTTCAACGTGTCAACACAGACTGAGAAACGTTGGGGTACCTGATATCGGATGGTCCGAGGAGACAGGTACCCTAAAAGGTCCGTTATCATGACCTCACCTAAAGGTCTTCCTATTTCCCCCCTTAGTTTTCCTCTCTCTGTCTAAGTCGATCATTATTCAAGGGATTCACAAGAGGTGTCAGGTCTTGTGTGTTTCTCTAAGTGTCTCAACCCATCTCTTCTCTCCCCCTCCCTCCTCTGTCTCCGCTGCACCACCTCGTTTGCTCTCAGGTTTCTACCTCTCTCGTCAGTTCGGTCATTAGAGTGAGGGTTCATTTTTACCCATGACTTCTGACCCAAGAATTTCCATGTTTTAACTATTGTTTATAGTTTTTTGTTTCTAAATTTTAGATATCATCTCCAACCTAAGAGTTTTTGTGTTATAATTTCCCCTTTTTCAGTGTTTTTAATATCTTGTATATATATATATACTTCAAATGAAATTTTTTATACCAGAAAAAAACGTTTCATTATAATCCAATATTTTTACTTTTAATTTCCTCATTATCTCCTGAATCTTTGTTATTTAAATCTTTTTTTTTTTGGATTTCTTACTATTATCATTTTTATATAGATTCTGAAAGAGACCACAACAACACCTGTCACACCCCAGTTAAGTAAAAGTCTATCAAGGAACTAGACCGAATATGAAGAGTTCTAGATATCCGGGGAAGGATATATCAGTAAGATTGATGTCCCAAAATTGTATAACGTGGACAGTGAAGGTTCCGCCAAGGAAGACAAAATCGCAGAAGACAAACGACCAGAGAAGTCGCAGCTTAAAGACGGGACTGTGTTCCCGTACCACCACCGGTGAGAAAATCCGAGTGAACAAGTCAGAACGACACCCCTCCCTCCTTGTGACGTTTGTTTATTGTGACGGTACACGAAGGTCATAGAGTCGGTATGACCCAAACGGGGGTGAGTGCCGTACGCACGAAAGGGACAGATGTGACGAATCCGAGATCCAACGAGACGGCCCTTGACAGACTCCGACCGGGACCTAACATACGTGAAGGGTCCAGATTCGGTGAGTCCAAGTCCATGAGCCCGTGAGGTGTTTCCGCGTCTGAATCAACCCGTACGCAAACACGTGAAGGGTCCAGACTCGTCCAGTCCACTGGTCGACAAACCGTCCACACCAGTGACGCTGAATAACGAAGAGGATAGGGACGGAGAGCCAAAAGACCCACATGTTGACCGTGTGAAAGAGTCCGCCTACAGCTGGAAGGTCTTAGGGTTCTTCAGAACCAATCGTTACTTCGGACGAACGTCAAACCATCTACTACGGAGAGACCCCGGCACTGACGGGAGAAGACCGAGACCGACGGGAGTGGTCGGACAGAGACCGTCCCCTACCCGGACAGACGTCGGTCGATCGAGATCAGTCAGGAAACAAGACATTCGCCCGGACCGTCGTAGAACCCAAAAAGTGCCCCATCGATAGGGTGTCAGACCAAACGATAGAGTTCAATCCAGGGAGTCTAACGGGAGTCCCGTAAGTCCGGGAATGAGATTCGTTACATCGGGAGTTGAGACACGGGTCGGGGACGAGTGATCACCGCCTACGTCCGCAGACTCGACGAAGAGGTGACCCTCAATGGTAACCCGTGTATTAGACACCCAAAATTAATAAATGAATAAAAAGGAGGGTCAATACAACGGTAGACTCCAAGTGGTGTTTGAGTCGTCACTCTCACAAAGGACCACAAACCTTTGAAGAGAGAAAAAATTCTGAGGGAAGGACCCTACTTAGAGGTAGGGATGGAGAAAACAGAGAGAAAAATAGAAAATATAAAAAGGATGGAGGAAAACTTCTGTTACCGACGAAAAGACCCACGGACTACAGGAGACGGCCGTAAGTCTTCAACAAAACACCTTAAATGAGTCGTAAGTTTACAAGAAAACTACTTAAACACCCCCTCTTTAACCAGAGGGACAGGATAAGGAAACGGTAGAATCCTGGCGGGGACGACTACCTTAATTCATTGTGTTCTACTCTAGTAGGACGTATTAGACCCAACCGGGATTTGCGTTACCTTAGTTCTAACGACCCTCTTTATAGTTATTGGAGACTATACGTCTACTGGGGTGGGAATACCGTCTTTCACTTCTGTTTAATTTTTCGGAGAACTACTTTCACCTCTCACTTTTTCAACCGAATTTTGAGTTGTAAGTCTTTTGCTTCTAGTACCGTAGACCAGGGTAGTGAAGTACCCTTTATCTACCTCTTTGTCACCTTTGTCACAGTCTAAAATAAAACCCCCCGAGGTTTTAGTAACGTCTACCACTAAACGTCGGTACTAAGTAAAAAGAAAGATCAAAGTAGACACCCGTTAAGAAACGTCTTCGTCCCGTCCCCGTGTAAGTCTCTCTTTCTGATAAATCTGAGGTGGTCCGAGGTCTGGGGGTCGAGACGTAGTTAGTTTTGTCAACATGAAAGTAAATAAAGAATATAATAAATAGACGTCTTGAAAGTGAATTTTATCAACCAGATTTTGGTGTAATAATCCATGGACTCCTCAAACTTCCTCTAGTCGGGACCTTAAAGTAACCTTCCTTACTACGATTNCTGAGGTGGTCCGAGGTCTGGGGGTCGAGACGTAGTTAGTTTTGTCAACATGAAAGTAAATAAAGAATATAATAAATAGACGTCTTGAAAGTGAATTTTATCAACCAGATTTTGGTGTAATAATCCATGGACTCCTCAAACTTCCTCTAGTCGGGACCTTAAAGAAACCTTCCTTACTACGATTTCGACTTTGAGGTCATGAAACCGGTGGAGTACGTTTCTCAACTGAGTAACCTTTTCTGAGACTACGACCCTCCCTAACCCCCGTCCTCCTCTTCCCCTACCGTCTCCTACTCTACCGACCTACCGTAGTGACTGAGCTACCAGTACTTAGACTCACTTGAGGTCCTTAACCACTACCTGTCCCTCCGGACCGAACGACGTTAAGTACCCCAGCGTTTCTCAGCCTGTGCTGACTCAATGACTTGACTTGACTTGACTTGACTTGACACCTCAAACTTGTTAGATTCTAAGACCCCGGATCACCACCCTCGTTGAGTTAATAGGGAACTTTTTAACGGGTGTACCTAGAGTCACCATTCGGTCTGACTCCGTGAACAAATTTAATAGTCACTAAGATTTGTTCTACAAACTCTTCTCGAGCTTAGTACGAGGAACGAAGTGTTGTAAACCTATATGTTACTCTAAGACTTTTCCGACTATTCAGATTCGAAGGGGACTGTATATCAGACTTTCCTAGAATTCGAATGGACAGGGGTGTGTTCTACCTACTAAAACCCCTTTTCGTGAGTGATTTGTTATTTCCCGACGCTGTCTGTCCCCTTTACGAGGATACTCCTACTTCCGTGACTGGTTCTTGGTCGTCTCGGACTCTCATCGTAATTAGTATTCTCGAGGGGAAATGAGAATTCGTTCATGGAACACGGTCAATGTGACGATCGGTAGGAAGTTAGAAGTGTCGTTGGGGAACCTCTTTTCCTCTGACCATTCCTTTGACTTAGAGACTCTTCGAGGTCCAGTGTACTACTGTCTCGGTCCGGGTGTAGAGGTTAGAAGGTTCAACTCTCCTTTGGACCTCCGGACAATAATTCCGAACGAGAGAGTAGTACACAGGATCTCTTTCCCTGTTTACGGATGGAAGGTAGTTTCGACAACTCTTCAGTGGTTTCCGTGGAACTCTGGAACACAAGACGTTGTCTTGAGTTTTTAATAAAAATTTAAATTATATTTCTTTACTAAAGAAGTTTTTGACAGAATGTGAGTTCAGGTTAGATATTTCGGTCTCAACTCGAGACACCAACTTCCATCCCCGTTCCCACCGGACTCAGAGGGTCCCGAGGGTCTCGTAGTGAACTACTGGTGAATAGATGATTTGACTGTGATACTCTCTACGTCTTCGGTACTGAGGGTTCCGGGACCGAAACACAAGGTTTCTTACTTCACCCTAAGACCGACTGAACGAGGACTCTTCACCCGGACCTCCTCACGATACCCTAAGGTCCGGACGGTGAACGAGACTCGTGACGACTGTCCAGGTAGACTTACCCGTGGTGGACGGAGAGGAGGAGAGGCTGGACCTGGGTCACCAGTACGGGACCGTGAGTTTTCTATCTTTTGAATAAAAATGATGGACGGTAAATCAATCATGAAAATAAGAAGTTTATATGCTTAATATTCCAATTTTTGACGACAGTGGGAGGGAAAACAAAACCGGAATATTCTCGATAGTAGACCAAAAGACATAGTTGATTTCATCTTACAAGTTCAAGTCTAGAACCATATCCTAGTTGTCGTCTAGGTGTGGAGACTAGGGACCCCATCCCCGAGCGGTCCTACCGAGTGACAAACGGACAGTATTTTGGCTGGATGAAGAGTATCTGCGGACACTAGTACAGGTCAACCCTCAACTGGGACACGTGTCGTAAGAATGGTTTGTCGACCTTAAGCATCACCTGTTTGATGAGGGTTTTTGATAACAACCCGTCCTACTGTCGACCGTACCGAATGAGGGTCTGTCCCTTAGGTTACCCCGTCCTCGACCATGAAAGTCTCCGGCGTCTCGTAACCTCATCTTTGTCACTGAGTCTCGTCGTCCCCCTTCGGGACGAAGTAGAGACCTAGTACCCACAGGAGTCTCTACCCCGAGTCTTTCAGTGTCTCCGAGCTCTACCTACGTATCCGGTGTTTGTGGACGTGGATGACCTACAGGAACATATTCCACAAGAGACGGATGTGGTGTTACAACTACTGGTGACACTAGACCAACGACCTGTCGTTCTCGAACAACGAACGTGGGTGTGGCAACGACTACATATCCGACGACCACTAGATGTTCGTCGTCTCCTGTCGGTCTTTGTTTAGTCCTCCTGTCGTCCCCACGCCAGTAGTTTCGTCTCCCCGTCACCGGTCGTTCCTAGATTTCGACGTAAAAAGAAGACTCAGTTCAGGTAACTTTTGAGTTGGAAACCGTCCACCCGAGGAAATTCTTCATCAGTGTGGTTCTTCAGAATCCTTTCACAGGTTCTTTCTCTTCTGACCAGTACTGAAACCTCGGTGTTAAGGGTGACCGACCCGTTAGGAAACCAAAGGTGACCGACTACCTGGGACAGACGAGAAGCTGGTCTGACGTCCGAGACGAGGGACCGTGTCGTGACGAACCCGGGCCCGAGTGGACCAATAGTCACGTGTTAAAACTGTCCGGGGTGTCGATGGAAACGGTTCTTCAGGTGTGACTTAAAATAACTCATAACATTTATTTTAATCCATTAAGAAGGTTTAAAGAATTCTTCAAACCTTATATCAAACGGTAGAGAAGATTCGTGTTTACCTTCGTTTGAGTAAATCGGAGGGTATAATCTATAATTCAAGTCTTATTTTTAATAACTCTTACCCTCGTGAATTGTGACCGTACGTAGAACTTTTTTTTTTTTTTTTTCGGGAGAGACCCTTTAAAATCCTACCCAATCTATGGTCAAGGGACCCTAGTAAAGTCATTCCAGTAGATTTGTCGATATACTCTCTACCCTGGTTTTTAGGTTTACTTTCTGAGGTTTTTTTGTTAGGTCTTCGGTCTCCTTTATTATAGGAGTTGATAGAACTTATAAAATGACTAAAAGGTTCTCTATTAGATAGACACAGAGGTATTTTCATTTGTGAGTGTAACCGACTAAAAAAAGTTCACGGACCTGTTAAGGGGTGACCGACAACGACAAAGACTACAATAAATTCTAAGTACTAAGTGGTCTGATATCGAATCTCCGAGACCTCCCTGGTACTGGGACGGTTATGGAACTAAAACCTGATAACCGGAGATCTTGACACTCTCTTATTTAAATACAACAAAATTCAGTGGGTCACACACTATAAAACAATGTCGTCGGGACGCTTTAGTTAGGTGGAGACATCAAAAAATGAGTACTTTCGTGTGTAATTACGTTCGTTTACTCTCCTGTTAGAATATCCTTATCGGAACTTAAGTGTAGAAATTTTTTCATAAAGGGTTTGGAGTGATAAAAGTAATATTAGACATTGTTTGTTAGATACTATGTAAAACGTTGGTTGTGTTTTGTGTTGTGTTGTGTTGTGTGAGTTCGTTGGTTGGGTAACGGACTTGGTCCTTGACTGTTAGGGTGGGTTGTAGAATTAAAATGACTCCTTTACCTCGAGGGTTCCTCAGTTTACCGAGTAGTTGAATTAATACAGAAATAGGAGTATGGACCGGATGGTACAAGATCGTTCAAGGGACTCGTTTTCGTCTTTTTCTGTTGAACTCCTTACATCTCCTACGAAGTTGTAACGAGTATGGTCAGGACTTTAAGACGGAAGACTGAGGTCAAATTTAGTAAAACATATCTTACTGACTTACGACTTTGAAGGTATTCGTTTATACGAGTATAGGTACTGACGTTTTCATCTTTTTCTGTTGAACTCCTTACATCTCCTACGAAGTTGTAATGAGTATGGTCAGGAGTTTAAGACGGGAGACTGAGGTCAAATTTAGTAAAACATGTCTTACTGACTTGTGACTTTGAAGGTATTCGTTTATACGAGTATAGGCACTGACATTTCCGACTATTTCACTACGTAAGTCGGACGACATGTTTGGTTCTGTTGTGAGTCGGATGGCCTAATCCTACACTGTGTTATAGAACACAGTCGTATGTCTAGAGTGCGTCCTCCCTTGTCGTAGACACGAAACTATGACGGTAGTTCTCTGAGTCTAAATAATAATTTAAGAGGATCCCATCTTTCTGGTTACCACTTAAATAGTTCTTCGGACGTTAAAACTTCTCTCACTAAAGAGACGTGAAGTTTAATTTCAGATTATATCCGGAGTTCATCTGGTTCTATTTTACAGTCTGTAGACTTCCATTCCTTAAATACTCACACTGATTGATTATAGAAATCGGACTTTCACCAGGAGAACCAATGCTACGGGAAGGTTGTCCTACTGAAAAGGACTGGATCTAAAGATTGGCATTATTAGGATAAACGAAGGACGTATTCACAATTAAATCAACAGTAGGTACAACGTCTTTTATTATGTAGAAGATAAAAACTCTGTATTGTCTTTTTTTTCTTTCTTTCTTTCTTTCAATAAATTTTTGACGAGACGATCATTTAGATGAAAAGAATCTTTCTTTAACCTCTCATTGTATTCATTGGATTTGTAAGTTTGTTGTGGAGGTTCCTCCAGGTTTTTGAGTGGTTTATTAGATCATGATCTCAAACCTAAATTTTTGGACTCAATTTCGTTCTATTCGAAAGATTCTGTGATCTTCTCCTTTTTCAGTTCCTGTCACGACCCTCTACGGTTCCCAGGTGTTTTCGGTCGTCTAGACGGAAGATCGGTCCCTAACACCACAATAGATTTACTCTCTTTTCCAATCCCGGTCCTCGGTCCGTCTTTCTTTCGGTTCTTATGTTAACTCTCTTTCGTTAACCCTAGAACTGTTAACGAAAATTATTTTGACTTTCCCAGATTTTACGGTCACTCAGTTTCATCTAACGTTTCGTTTTATTTCATTTTTATTTTTAATTTTTTATTTATTTATTTCTGTACTACTCCATAAAAGAATCATGGGTGACGACTGAAATAAATATTTAATTTGTTCCAACTGAACTAGATATTTTTTTTTTATTATTAAGAAGAGTTTTGGTGAATTGTGGACTCGGTTGATCGAGTGTCAAGGATGATGGAGAATATCAGACATTTACACGTATGGGATAAAAGTTGGGACTTCATTAGATTTAATGTGTACAATGGGTAACATCCTAGTGACACTAACTAACCTCGTTATGATCTGTATTCTAGATTCTGGTCTGTTAAGTAACAGATCGGTCGTTGGTTAGTTTTATGAAGGAGTTCTTAAATTTGTTTCCATATGTTGATATAAGTCACCCATCTGATCTTGACTTGACCCATACACTGAGACTGAATCGAGTGATAAAACCACCTCTGTCTACACACTTATATACGATGGTTAGACCTCTTTCTCTAAATTTCACTTTTACTTTCACAATCAACGAGTCAGTAAAGGTTGAGAAACGCTGGGGGTACCTGATACGTCAGATGGTCCGAAGAGACAGGTCCCTAAAAGGTCCGTTCTTATCACCTCACCCAACGGTAAGGGAAGAGGTCCCTTAGAAGGACTGGGTCCCTAACTTGGACCCAGAGGACGTAACGTCCGTCTAAGAAATGGTAGGTTCGGTGGTCCCTTCGAGTTGATCTTTCTGTAATCTCGTTGTATTTCTTTATTCGTGAACTCTCGTACACCAGGTTCTTTTTTACTCTCCCTCTCTACTCGTCTCATCGACAGATTACACCGTATTCACAGGATTCAGTGTTAAACGTACTTTATAGATATTCCTGAAACAGAGTCACTTCAAAGACATAGGAAAACCGTTTACAGAGAACTCAAAATAGTTTAAGAGTTTCAGTTCACTAAAACCGACGACGACGATTCAGCGAAGTCAGCACAGACCGAGACACGCCGGGGTGTCTGCCGTCGGGTAGTCCGAGGTGGCAGGGACCCTAAGAGGTCCGTTTTCGTGACCTCACTCAACGGTAAAGGAAGAGGTTATGTATTTTCACTTTTTACTATCACTACAGTGAGTCAGCACAGACTGAGAATCGTTGGGGTACCTGACGTCGGATGGTCCGAGGAGACAGGTACCCCAAAAGGTCCGTTCTCATGACCTCACCCCACGGTAACGGAAGAGGTCAATAAAACCGATTACGTCGTGTTAATTCAAAAGGAGTTTATATGAGGATGACGATAGTTTACCGGGAACCTACCCTCTCTCTTTCTGTTACGACCCTTTTCTCTCCTACGATTCTTGTTTAATAGTTTTAACATGAGATTTTCATTTTAAGTACATATACTATATATATCCGTACATTTCGTCATATTTTATAATATCTAAGTAACCACAATTTACCGTGTTTGAATTAAGAACGAAAACCCTTTCGATGTTAATCGAAGTGGGGCTCCATTTTTAACAAGTATTACTAGAGTTTAAGATGTTTATATGTATGGGGAAAAATAAATAGAAGGAATAGAGAGTTTTATTACTTCTGATGATACTTACAATGGATTTCCCCCTTTCGTCACTATGGATCTACAAAGGTGTTCTGCTTAAGATCTACTCTTTTCAACTTGTTTCAAAGAAAAAGAAAAAAAAAAAAAAATTCTTTTTCCGTTACAGTAGAAAAAATGTTTTCCGTTTCTTTCACCTAGTAGAACGAGGAGTTGGAAGTCACCTTCCGTCCTAAGTTTTCTTTTATACGACGTTTCTCTTGTAAAAACTACGAAAAACCCGTTTTATACGTTCTAATAATTTTCTGTCTCTCTCTTTCGTCCCTCCCCTTATTAGTTTTCTAGATCTAATAGTCCGTCAGTGACGATCAAGGTTGTACTTCTGGGTTTGTATTAGTGAGATTATTTTTAGTATAAATTTACTGCATAAGTTTGGACATGAGTTTTATGTCGGCACGGTTGTCTTGTTTGTCTTTCCTAAGTGAGAAAAATAAGTCTCCTTCTTTGTTTAGAGATTTTCTTTTACTACTATTTTTTCGATCGCTGTCGTAAGATGTGTCCGACAGTAAAGACTTCTTGAGACGTTAAGAAAGGTCTCTTGGGTCTTATGAGATTACTACTAAGTTTGGTTTATTTTTTCTTTGACATTTATCTTTCACGACCTTCAAAAGTTATATAAAAGTAGAATTTTCTGTAAAAGATGATGATGTTGTCTTCTCTACGGAGACGCCAACTAAAATGTACGAACAAAAGCATCAAAAGAAAACATTTACCTTTTTCAGAAGTTTAATAACGTTATTTCTGATATTATCGTTATACAGGTTTTTCTTGATTCTGAATGTTTTTCTAGTAAGATATTCTTCCGACAAATTTAATTAAGACCAACAGTATTAAAAATCCCATTACCCATATTTCACAGGTAAGTAATACCCATTAATATATAGATTTACCGTATAAATTGAGACTTTGTCTTCTATGGTTTTCTAAAACCTCCTTTCTATTCAGGTTTACCACTTTGTCTTCAGTACATATATCAGAAATTACCCTTTCAGGTGTANATTTAATTAAGACCAACAGTATTAAAAATCCCATTACCCATATTTCACAGGTAAGTAATACCCATTAATATATAGATTTACCGTATAAATTGAGACTTTGTCTTCTATGGTTTTCTAAAACCTCCTTTCTATTCAGGTTTACCACTTTGTCTTCAGTACATGTATCAGAAATTACCCTTTCAGGTGTATGACACTACTGATTCGAGAATTTCGCCTTGTTAAATTAACTCATTACCGAGGTAATGTATGGTTAATACATTAGTACCCGTTTCATCAATTGAAAAGGTCTAGGAGTAGATATTTTAGTTGTATTCTCCTAGATAGAGTATTTAAAGAAACCTTTTATTCGTTTGTGTATTTAGTGAATTGTGTCTCGGACTCAAAGTCATTCATGTCTTATTCAGTTACACTATTACTACTGTTACTGTTGTAGTTAAAGTTTCACGGGGAGTAATACCTAGGTCATTACTAGATAGATACACTGAACACATAGACGAGTCCAGGTCAGTCGTAAAAACCGGGGGTACAAGAGTAATAAGACAAATAGTGAGAGACACAAAGGGTTCAGAAAGGGTTAGTATAACCTAAACCCTCCGGTAAAGGAAGAAAGTCAAAGGGTCATCCGACGTCTGGTACCCCAGGAATTCTCAGTCTGTGCTGATTCGCCGAGGTGAAAGTGAAAGTGAAAGTGCGTAACCTCTTCCTGTACCGTTGGGTGAGGTCATAAGAACGGACCTCTTAGGGTCCCTGCCCCCTCGGACTACCCGACGGCAGATACCCCAGTGTGTCTTAGCCTGTGCTGACTTCGCTGCGTCGTCGTCGTCGTCGATAAGAACATATATTAAGAATCAAAAACTTGGATTTTTATACATTTCAAGAGCAATCTTAGAAATCTTTATCACAAAGAAGAAAGAATAACAATGGACATTTACAATGGATGAATGAAATGAACGAACATATCCTTATCGGACGTAAACAGAGAGACTTCAACATCAAGAAGTTTGTGGTGAGAAACATAGGAAACCGTACAGTCATGAAATCACTCGTCTGTACAAGGTTAACCTAAGGCTGACTTTTGATTATGAGATACACACTTTTTTTCCTATACAGGATGTATTGTGGTAATTTGTAATAGGGATAATTTAATGTAATACCGATGATAACGAGTAGGATATGATTGTTTCATAATCTGACTTTGTCATTTGTTCTTTACGGGCAACTTGATTTAATTTAACTTAATATTGTCATGGTACCTTTTCACTATGAAGACCTTCGGAAACCTGTCAGACAAAGTCGATGACTCTGGTACCGGTAACGACATACTATTTCTAAGGGAGGAGACGATTGTGGATCTGTACTTTTTATAAGTTATGTTCTACTATTACGGAGACCAAATCCTCCCAAATAAGGGTGATCAGTACCCTTTCCCTCCTTTGTTTTTGTACTCGTCAAGAAGTCAGAACGTAGAATAAGACAGATTATAGTGTACTTAAAAACGTACAAAAGATGAGACATTAATAAGATAAGTACTTTTTTTAATTCGGACAAAGAGTCGGGTTTATCCTTTCATTTACAAAAGTACACTACAGTCGTGACGTGTAGTAGAACCGAATTTTTCTCCCCCCGTCCAGTTAACCGGTGGTGTCATTATTAGGATTTCAGTACAGGTACCTCAAATTGACACTCACTTGGTACTTACACCAGGGGTGATAAGACTAAATATTTAATAAGGTTCCTTTCTTTTAAGTGGTCGATTACCGACTTTGTGGTCATACCCATTTTGTATTACTAAGGAACCCGTCCCCCTCTTCCCCTGTTGTCTCCTACTCTACCGAACTACCGTAGTGGCTGAGTTACGTGTACTCAAACCCACTTGAGGCCCTCAACCACCACCTGTCTCGCCGGACCGTACGACACTAAGTACCCCATCGTTTCTCAGTCTGTGCTGACTCGTTGACTTGACTTGACTTGACATATAATAAGATCTATCTTTTATTTTGTCCTAAACAAACCTCTTCTTTTAGATGAATAGAACAGTTATAAACACCGAGAACAAAATACGTACCGAGTAAGTAAACGGAGACGAGTTTCTCAAACTTTTAGTGGGAATATTTCCTGTATCTTTTGATGTTACTTATGAGAATTGGACTAAAACATGTTTCTACCTTTTTCCTCAGGTCCTGTCACCTGGGTACGTCTTCGTGTTATCAAGAGTACTGTAGAATAGAATGACCTGTCCACTCCGACCGGGTCCGTCTCGTTGAGTATGGTACTCGTTTGACTCATGTCGTAGTAAAGACTAGAATGGATCATTCATCTGTTGTGGGGTCTATTATCCAACACTTGTCGATTGTGTCTTTTGTGATAGATCACGGACACTTTTATTATTTTCTCGTTTTAAGTCATTCTTTTTTTTTTTATGGTGATATTTAGATGTGACGTAGGTCTCGGACCTATTGGTCCCCCCTTCGACGATAGGAGTTTAGGTTTGGTGACGGGTTTGTATGAAGGTTCACGTAGTCATTAAAGAGACAGAGAATGATCAAAAAGGTCCAGTGACATAAGTCAAAATAACAAAAGTGTTACTCAATCTGATCGACTATATAATATATATCTGTATATGTAAATACATTAAAATATATAAAACAACAACAACAAATCAGTGAGTCAGTACAGGTTAAGAAACGTTGGGGTGTCTGACATCGTGTGGTCCGAGGAGACAGACACCCTAAAAGGTCCGTGTGTATGACCTCACCCAACGGTAAAGGAAGAGGTCCCCTAGAAAGAATGGGTCCCTAGTTTAAGAACAGAGGACGAACTGTCCGTCTAAGAAATGGTGTCTCGGTGGACCTTTCGGGTATGTATATATATATATAATCACATATGTATGTACACACACACACACATGCACACACACGAAAATAATCTACGGACCTCTTAATGTTAACCAAACAAAGAGTCTTAAACGTTTTACTGACGATATTAGAGAGTCGTTTAAGGAAAATAACCAGTCAATGACGTTGTTTTAACGACATACATTTAGTTGATGCTTCAGAGTTACTATATGTTCCTTGCACATAAAAAGTATGAAGACTCCCCAAGACGACTAGGTTCGATTTGTATCGACTAGAAACGACTTAAAGAATGAGTAAGTACACCAGACCGGTCGAGTAAGTGTACAAAGATCTAACTGAGACGTGGTACAATGAAGTAGAAAAGGACCCTGGTCCCATACCCGTACCGGGTGTGGGACCCGTACTAGAAAAGTACCATTACCGTCTTTATTTTCTCACTTTCAAGTAATTCGTTTTGGAAATTTCCCGGTTGGAGTCTTCATTATGAAACCGTAAAGTTGGTGTGAATAACAGTTTCTTTCAGTGTATTGTTTCGGGTCTCAGTATCGTCTTCCCATGACGTTTAAATGTACTGTTTCTCATACTTAAATCCCTGCTCACTTCCTGAGTTCAGTGACATGTTAGATGACGTTTGGGTGGTAATCTGTTCTTAATAAGTACAATGAGGGTAGACTTTATACACAAGTAGATGGTAGGATCCTGAAGGCTCTCAAAATCGTTTGTGTTGTGGTTCAAACTTAGTGTACATTCTCTACACGTAGGTTCTGCAGGACTAGGTCTTTGGATACTTACTTCTTCCTTTATATTCGTGGTGTTCGTGTGTCGTGTGTTGACACCTTATTCCTGAAGGGACCACCAGGTTACCGATTCTGAGGTAAAGGGGTTACGTCCCTAGGACCCAAACTAGAGATTAGTCCTTTATTTTAGGGTATTCGGAACGTCACGTCGGAGGTTTTTTCACCTGAACCTGATCGACCTTTATACATGACATTTGATATCTCGTTAGTGATTTTCTTTTAACGACCTTCCTTACATTTTACGACATCGGTCATACTTTTTCAAATAAAGGAGTTTTTGAATTTGTATGTCAATGATATATTAGGATGATATATTACGGGTCGTTAAGGTTAGGATCCGTAGGTTCTCTTTATTTTTGTATTCAAGTGTGTTTTTGAACATATGTTTACAAGTATCCTTTTCGTAAATATTATCGGTTTTACACCTTGTTAAGTTTTATCGGTAACTGACACTTACTTAAAAAATTTTTATACCATATACGTTACCTTATAACAAATACTTTTCCTTAATTGATGATATGTGTATATACGATGTTACCCGAAAGGTTCACCGTTATCACCATTTCTTGGACGGACGGTTACCTCCTCTACATTCTCTACACCCAAGTTAGAGACCGAGTCTTTCTACGGGACCTCTTCCTGTATCGTTGGGTAAGGTCACAAGAACGGACCTCTTAGGATACCTGTCTCCTCCGATGTCAGGTATCGTAGTGTTTCTCAGTCTGTACTGACTTTACTAAATGTGACTTCACTGTGTGTGGGTGTACGATGTTGTACTAGCTTGGAAATTTTTTACGATTCACTTTCTTCGATCTGTGTTTTCCCGTGTATGATATACTAAGGTAAACATACTTGCCAAGTCTAATCCGTTCTGGTATCTCTGTCTTTCATCCAACCATCAGTGGTCTGTTTGGATTTTCTTTCGAGTATTAAATATAAAAATTTTATAGATACTGAAAAAATATTTTAAGATTTTTCCTTTTGATTAAATATCACCTTTTGTAGTCTTGGGATCAACAGAGACTACCCATCTCTATCCTTTACTGATTCTTCCTCGTCCTCCTTTGAAAGACCCTGTTACTTTTATAAATATAGAATTTTTTTAATCTCAATGTCATTAGAATTATATAGTTAGTTAAGGGAATTTACATTGGTCAGAGAGTTATGGTGAAAATAGTGAAGATGTAACCATGTCAGTATGAGGAGATGGTTAAGTTTGTGGGGTAAGACTCGGTGGTGGTGACAAGAGAGTACATCTGTTGGAAAAGTCGGGTGAAACAGAGGTTGTGGGACGAGACCCGGTGGTGTCGAGTGGTTGTGTACGGACAAAGTAAGTCGTAATAAACTACTGAAATCCCCTTTCCCGAAAAGAAAATGGAAACTTTTCTGGGAAGGTAAAGTAGACTCGGGAGTTTCTGTGATACTTTATCCGTTTCATACATTAAAATTGGGTAAAATGTGCAGTGTTTTTCAATTTTTAGAAGGGGTTTCAATGAATGACCATCCACCCGTGTGAAGTCCTATGGTGTAGGGATAAGATTACAACGAAAATGGTAAAATGTTACTTCAGGAATAGGTATGAAGATTAGGGATTTAAGGTGAACGTTTTGGTCCCCTAAACCTCTTGTTTCTCAATCCGTCCTATTGTTTTACCTTGGACATTTGTCGGAGGGACTGATTCCACCCTTCGTGGTATTGTGTAAAAAGTAATTCAACGTGTTAGACGAAGGTGTTTATTGGTTGGTCTGGTCCTATGAATGGAAGTACATGAAGACTATATGTGGAGTGTACGGTCCGGGAGGTCAAGTGAAGGGGTTAGTAAGAGTATCTCCTTCTCAAGTCAGTCAAGTTAACGAGTCAGCACAGGTTAAGAAACCCTGGGGTACTTAGCGTCATGTGGTCCGGAGGGACAGGTAGTGGTTGAGGACCTCAAGTGAGTCTGAGTACAGGTAACTCAGTCACTACGGTAGGTCGGTAGAGTAGGAGATGGCAGGGGAAGAGGAGGACGGGGGTTAGGGAGGGTCGTAGTCCCAGAAAAGATTACTCAGTTAAGAAGCGTACTCCACCGGTTTCACGACCTCAAAGTCGAAATCGTAGTCAGGACGGTTACTTGTGACTAGAGGAAATCTTACCTGACCAACCTAGAGGAACGTCAGGTTCCCTGAGAGTTCTCAGAAGAGGTTGTGGTGTCAAGTTTTCGTAGTTAAGAAGCCACGAGTCGAAAGAAGTGTCAGGTTGAGTGTAGGTATGTACTGGTGACCTCTTTGGTATCGGACTTGATCTACCTGCAAACAACCGTTTTATTACAGAAACGAAAAGTTATACGATAGATTCAACCAGTATTGAAAGGAAGGTTTCTCATTCGCAGAAAATTAAAGTACCGACGTTAGTGGTGGACGTTACTAAAACCTCAGGGGGTTTTATTTCAGACTGTGACAAAGGTGACAAAGGGGTGGATAAAGGGTACTTCATTACCCTGGTCTATGGTACTAGAAGGAAAAAACTTACAACTCGAATTCCGGTTGAAAAAGTGAGAGGAGAAAGTGAAAGTAGTTCTCCAAAAAATCAAGCAGAAGTGAAAGACGGTATTCCCACCACAGTAGACGTATAGACTCCAATAACTATAAAGAGGGTTGTTTGAACTAAGGTCGAACACGAAGAAGGTCCGGTCGCAAAGAGTACTACATGAGACGTATCTTCAATTTATTCGTCCCACTGTTATATGTCGGAAATGTATGAGGAAAAGGATAAACCTTGGTCAATCCCATTACATAATCTAAGGATTAGGACAGGATTCTTTAGTAATGTTTATACCATCGAATTTTCTTGGGTTAAGTAAGAGAATACTAAGACCTCCGGTATTCACGTTTCAGTCAGAGTCTTCCAATCGTCCGGAGCGAGGAAGGTCTCCGAGACGTCTTCTTATACAAAGAAAAGGAGAAAGTCAAAGATCTCGACGTAAGGAACCAAGTAGTAGGGAAATAGGTAGAAGTTTCTGTCGGTTCATCACAAAAGTGTAGAGAGACGAAGGTAGGAGGGTAGTGGAAGACGGTGTCACAGTTTAGAGTCGAGAGAAAAGTGTAGTGATAGAGGAGATAGTATTTTAGAGGGAGACGAAAGGAGAATATTTTTATGAACACCTGAAAACCCCAAGTATTAGAAGACGAAGTTTTAGGAATTTGTATAGATGATTCAGGGAAAAAACAACAACAACATGGTTTTTAATCTTGGACCTATAGAAGTTCCCGGTAATAAGTCAGATGGTGTACCTCGTCATTTTTATCATAATGGAGGAAGTCTCCGTTCGTGATTTGTGCAAAGTGAATCTTTACCACACCATTCTTAACCTTATTTCGACTAAATAAAAGGGACAGTACCAATTCTACTACGGTGGTCGGTTCCGTAAAGTTTGTAAAATCTCTCAGTTCTGATAGCAGGACAAGAAAGACAAAAGGTGTTTTCTTGACAAACAACTTTAAATGGTTGACTAAAAGTTATCGGAGAAAGTGACTTCATCGAAAAGGTAGAGGTTAACTATGAGTCTCGGTCCCTTAATGGTGTCTTTACTTTTACAAACCACTTTTTATTTATATATAAGGGAATTTTACGTGAAACTTTTAAAACGGGTTCCTCAAAGTAGCTTTCTTTATTAATAAAATTCGTACTTTAACTTACAATTGTAAGACTTATACTTACTTGAAAGAGATAGAGGGTACCAGAAACAGAAGTCCCTTCACCCCCTTCCTCGGGGTTTTCGTGTCTGTATACGTAAATCAAGAAGGATTAAAAAGAATAATAAAATAAATTTAAAATAAAATCTTTCAAAGTTTAATTATGTTTTCGTCTTTTATATTGAATTACATAGATAGTGGTCGAAAGTGTCAAAGGTTGTGAGATTGTGATGGAAAGGTGTATCATTATGAAGTGTGGTGAAAAAAAAAAAAGACCTAATTAAAATTCGTATATGGTCTGTAGTATTTTTTAAAGAGGAATTCAGAATCGAAAATAATAATTTTTCCTCTGGAAATTTTTATATATATATATATATATATATATATATATATATTGATGATGTATTTATGGGGTAATATGTCTTAAGTGTTGTTAAATGATTATCAAAAGTTATGGTGAGTCAGAAGTCAATGGTGGTGAACAAAGCCCCGAAGTCCTAACCCTTGTGCACATGTGTGGGTACCGTCTAAGTACAATTACATACCGTTTTGGTTATGTTATAACATTTCATTAATCGGAGATTAATTTTATTTATTTAAATTTGAAATTTTTTTATTAAATTTTTTTATGGAAAATTGTCCACCGAACAAATTTGGTTTTAGGTTTGTTCCAATAATAACAAAAATTTTAGAGAGAACATAGATGTTAATGAAAAGGAAAACTTAAGACAATAAAAAAAGAAAAACATAGAAAAGAGGAAAAAAAATTAACCGTAACGGTTTCCAGATGGTCAAAATCGAAACACTCAGAAGAGATAATAAAAAACACCGAGAACAGGAAAACATACACACACAAACCATTTTAGATAACTATGACAGAATTAGTAAAATTCACATGTTAAGGTACTGTAATTCATATAAGTGTTACGATACGTTGGTGATGGTAAATAGGTAAAGGTCTTGAATCTGTCCTAGTTAAAATATTCCTCTGGGTTCTCTCATTGATAGGATTTTTATCCAATTTACGTCTAAAGTTTTCTCTATAAATGTCTAAGTAATCATCAAAGGTTAAAGTACGGTTAAAAATTTCGAGACTGGATCTAAGTGTCAGTCCATCGAAATTGTTATATATAGGTTTATTGAGTAGGTTTATTGACAGTCTCACGGTGGACGATCTATAACTAGAAAATGTAAGTTGTGGGGTAGTTTGTAGTAGTCTATAATTTACTTTGACGACTAAAGTAGAGTTCCAAGTATCTTGATATTTTGACAAATATTACAGATTGAGTGATTACTTACCGTAGAGTTAAGTCTTTGTGACCAAATGGGGAACTTTACAAACGTGAGGTAGTTATCAGTGTTGGAGTGACTCGGTGAAAGGAACGATAATTAATCTTCTCCATGTTTATTAAGAATCCTCTTATTGATTGTTCGACAAGTATTAGAAGAAACTTTTACATAACTCCAATTTCGTTAATCGTTTTCACATTGGACTAATTTTGTTAACTATTGAAGTTCTCTTGGAGATACTATGTTAAACGAGGAGATCATGATGACGGTTCTCCGACTTTATTTTACACTATGTACATAATTGATTCACAAATAAGTTCTTTTAGTGTTCTTATTCTCTCGTCTGTAGGACTTGTGACGTATCTTATAAGGTGTACTATAAACCAAATGTCGTAGTGTTGAGTGGTAGAATCTTTTACACTCTCTAAGTCAGTCACTACCCGTCCGGCAATTCATGAGACGACGTACCCAGAGGTAATATTACTCTAAGTAAAGACTAACTTTTTTAAGTATCTTAACTTCTCCTCTCCTTTCTCCTTCCTCATTAGGATAAAAATACAGAGTAGGTGTACACATCTATTGTAACCTTTTGGACGTACCCCTTATTCTATACTTTAACGAAAGTGTCATATACTTGTAGTACAAGTAACGATCTGACAGTATTATAAGAAATTCCCTACAAAATAAGGTTCTGAAATCTAAAATTGAGAACCGACTATCCTCGGATGTTTTGTGGCCGTACTTAATTTGTACCTTCAAAGTACTTTGATTTACTTTATTCCCTTCCAACTATTTCAAACCGAAGAATCCCGATGTTAATTTTGTACTCTCTTTTAGGAAGAGTCTCTGTTTTCTTCGTCAAAATGTCTCCTCATTTGTTTCTACGGAGGTTACATTAATAGAATTGATTTGACCTTATTCGTCTTCACTGACCAGGTCGTTTAAATGAAGACGTTGACTAAAAGAACTAAACATCTTCCTTGTTCTTTTTATCGAGATCTCGGTTACAAAATCGACAAATAAATACCTTTTATACTTACGGACGGTACAAGACCGTGATCCGATTCACGACCTCTATGTCATCCCTTTTTTTGTTGTACGAGGGTAGAAGTACTTCGAAAGTAGGACTATCTTCTCTACTATTTATTGGTCTATGAAAGATTTTTATCATTTAATTTGTATTGGTGTATTATGTTTATTCATATTGTCAACATCGTCTTTGTTCTTGTTGTGGGGTCTCCTCTGTACTCACCACTGTGACCAGTGATGACAAATACACCACCCACCACCAAAAGGTGTTATGAGTCGGTCTGAGGGTGTCTGAGTTAAGTAACTTCTGTGACCAATGCCAACGTTAATTTTACTCTCTTATTAATACACATAGTTCGTGAATTCTTTGAATCGACGAAGAATTTCAGAGGGATTGTTACTGTTCCTCACTCTACGTTTGACAAAAATACTCTTGTATACATACATCCATATAAGTCACTTATGTTTCTTTACGTTACAAGATGTTCTGTCTTTACCGAGATCTTTTACACAGGGATTGTCTTTAAAATAAGGAATAAACCGGTCAACGTATGAGGGTATGACAAGTAGAGTAATGTCTCTTTTCTCTTCATTTGCATCTCGAGGTCGAAGGAGTAGTGCGAGGAGGAGCCAGTTCGGGACTAATAAGACAATCCAATTCCTTCGACGGTGTGAGGTGGGGTCGGGTGAGGGAGTCGGAATAACAATAACAAGTCAGTAAGTCAGTACAGGCTGAGAAACGTTGAGGTACTTGACGTCGTGCGGATAGAAAGGTCAGGAAGTGAAGAAGGTCTCGAACGAGTCTAAGTACAGGTAACTCAGACATACGATAGGTTGAGAGCAGGAGACAGTAGGGGAAGAGGAGGACGAGTGTTAGAAAGGGTCGTAGTCCCAAAAAAGGTTACTTAGTAGAGAAGTGTAATCCACCGGTTTTATAACCTCAAAGTCGAACTCGTAGTCAGGAAGGTTACTTATAAGTCCCAACTAAACGAAATCCTAACTGACCAAACTAGAGAAATGTCAGGTTCCCTGAGAGTTCTCAGAAGAGGGTGTGTCGTTGAGTTTTCGTAGTTAAGAAACCACGAGTCGGAAGAAATACCACGTTGAGAGTGTAGGTATGTACTGATGACCGTTTTTATATATCGAAACTGATCTACCTGGAGTGAGTTGGATACTTGTGAATAGGGTTTCTGATTTTCAGGGTGGGTTGTAAAACGAAACCTCAATCTATAATTCTCGGAGATAAGTATAAGTATATACGATGGTCCAGGTGAACTCGGTAAAGGACTGACGTATACTCTTAGTGTACTTTCCGAAACTCTTAAAAAAAACCTTAATGTCTATAACTAAATAACCAACCTTACCTTGAGTCGTACCTATGTAAACTTTTCGACACGTCCACAAAGGTTACTACGTCTGTCCCGGTCCTTGGTGACTCATTTACGAAATCATATTTAATCAGAAGGGTAAACCAAAAACAACAACAAAAACAACAATTGATTAAAAACGGACGTGACCCAGAAGTAACGACGTGTCCTAAAGAAGGTCAACGTCACCCCCAACCCCAAGGAGAGGTTGACTCCACACACCCGAAGAATAATACCATCGAAGAGAAGAACGTCTCGTCTCCGAGATCTCATGTCCAAGTAATCAACACCGGATATTCTTTCGGAAGGAGTCGCTAGTTACGTTCCTTTATCTCCTTTTGTCCTCTTACCTTTCTGATCTCCAGATGATTCCTTTTAATCTCTATGGTTCCCTTATAAAGTACGTTTCTACCCGAGTTATTTCCTGTCTTTACCAAACCTGGATTGTCTTCGTCTTCTATCATTCTCCACCATTCTTATGTGTCTTCTTGACATGTTTTTTTCTAGAAGTGTTGGGTCTATTAGTGCTACCACACTAGTGAGTGGATATCGGTCTGTAGGACCTTGCGATTCAGTTCACCCGAAATCCTTCGTAGTGATGTTTGTTTCGATCACCTCCACTACGACACTTTCACGACGTGAGTTATACGGTCGTTTAAACCTTTTGAGTCGTCACCGGTGTCCTGACCTTTTCCAGTCAAAAGTAAGGTTAGGGTTCCTTTCAGTTACAGTTTCTTACGAGTTTGATGACGTGTTGACATGAGTATAGTGGTGATCATTTCATTACGAGTTTTAAGAGGTTCGGTCCGAAGTCGTTATGCACTTGGCACTTGAAGGACTACAAGTTCGACCAAAATCTTTT
This sequence comes from Capra ibex, assembly GCA_006410555.1. Classification (NCBI taxonomy): domain Eukaryota; kingdom Metazoa; phylum Chordata; class Mammalia; order Artiodactyla; family Bovidae; genus Capra; species Capra ibex. The sequence goes on from SJYO01004576.1 coordinate 38,971,315, forward strand.
CCGTCTCCTTGGTCTCTAGTTTAACGGTTGTAGGCGACCTAGTACCTTTTTCGTTTTCTCAAGGTCTTTTTGTAGATAAAGACGAAATAACTGACAGTTTCGGAAACTGACACACCTAGTATTATTTGACACCTTTTAAGACTTTCTCCACCCTTATGGTCTGGTGGACTGGACGNAAAACTTGACACCACAACCTCTTCTGAGAACTCTCAGGGAACCTGACGTTCCTCTAGGTTGGTCAGGTAGGATTTCCTCTAGTCAGGACCAACAAGTAACCTTCCTAACTACAACTTCGACTTTGAGGTCATGAAACCGGTGGACTACCCTTCTCGACTGAGTAACTTTTCTGGGACTACGACCCTTTCTAACTTCCGTCCTCCTCTTCCCCTGCTGTCTCCTACTCTACCAACCTACCGTAGGGACTGAGTTACCTGTACCCAAACCCACTTGAGGCACACAACCACTACCTGTCTCTCCGGACAGCACGACGTCAAGTACCACAGTGTTTCTCAGTCTGTGCTAACTCACTGACTTGACTTGACTACCCGAATCAAAGGGGGGTCGTACACCTTAAAAGGGTCTGGTTCCTAGTTTGAGTACAGGCACGTAACCGTCAGTCTAAGAAATGGTGAGGTGGTGGTCCCTACAGGATCAAATAGAGAAATTTATTCTCCAACTTCTCTTTTCTTGAGTAAAGTGGTCCTTCCTTGTCGGTCCACTCCCTATTCGTCTAATGGGTAGAGACCTCACCCACGTTCTTACCTATCGTGGGAGGAAACTCTGTCCCCAGTACTTTTCTGTGTCCTTATGACTTCCTCCGTGTTTTATGTACTCGGAGACTTGTTCTGAGACTACTCTATTATACGAGAACCAAAGACCTCGAACACAACACCCTAATTTCTTCCTACTAGGACCCCTCCTCGACACATTACTTTTTTGAGTCAAGGGGAGGACACAAAGAGGAAATGGGAGGTGTAATGGTGGTATGAGTTTTGTGAAGACTGTTGTCGTTACGTTAAGAGATTCTTTAGATGACTTACAGGATATTAAATTGAGTTAAGACTACGAGAGATGGACCTCTATTGTATTTAGGGTATCAATTCACGAGTCAGCTCTGATGGTGGGTGAAGACAACGGTTAGAGTTCATCATCCGGGGGTCCAATGGATATTAAAGAAAGGACGAGGATTCAGTGAAGTCAGCACAGGCTGAGACACGCTGGGGTATCTATCGTCGGATGGTCCGAGGGGACAGAGACCCTAAGAGGTCCGATCTTGTGACCTCACCCAACAGTAAAGGAAGAGGTTACGTACTTTCACTTTTCACTTTCCCTTCAGCGAGTCAGCATAGACTGAGAATCGTTGGGGTACCTGACGTCGGATGGTCTGAGGAAGTAAGTATCCTAAAAGGTCCGTTCTCATGACCTCAACCCACAGTAACGGAAGAGGCTATTAAAGAAAGGATGAACCGATGTTTAGGTTCCAAGTGTTCTGGAGGAGGAGGAACCTAACTTAATAAACGGTCTTGTCGGATGTCTTGAGTTCCTTTATGAATACGAATGATCAAACAACATTCCTAATGATATTTCTTCTACTATTTCTTATGTCTACTTTTCGGTCCACTTCTCTATGTGTCGCACTCCAGACTCTTCCATGGTTAACACCCTCGAAGACAGAGATGTCGACCCCACAGAGTGAGACAACCCATACACCCATACAAGATGGACCTTTGAGAGACTTGGAACATGTGTTTGTCAACTATAAAATCTGTATAATAAGAAATTCGTATTCTCCGTAATTGAAGGGATAGGTTATGATAACTAGAAACAAAACATTGTTTATAATGTTTCTTTTTAAAAACGAGTAAAGTGAAACTATAATTCCCAAGTAGGTTTTTGTAAAAATATAACCCATAGTCGTATGTACAAAGAAGACTATTCAAGTAAAAGTAAGTACGAACTAAAACCCACACTGTAACTTTATCTATGACGAAAATGGTTATGTCTAGAATATATTAAACACTAATATATTCTCATAAGGTATATTTATATGTGTAGAAAAGACATAAAGAGACAATTTCATAAGTGTTAAAATCTATGACCTTTTGTGGTTGTGTGTGAAAATCCATATAAGATTACGAATTTTAAGTCTAGAAGATCGTTTCAATCGTCGTAACGATCTTAGTACACAGTTTTGAGGGTTAAATTCTTGATAAAGCAGATGTGTTGAATAAAAAACTTTACCGTGAGTATATTCAACGTATATCATATATTACGTACATTTGTATAATTATAATTAAGAAAATATTTGACTGAGTGATACTTTTCATCTGTTCCGGTGTTCGTGGGTCAATACAGTTGTCGAGATTCTGACTTACTAATATAGTACTAGTGAAGGGAGGATACACGAGGACATGTTCAAGGGTCTTTACAATTTGAGTTGGAAGTTGAAGTGTGCCGTCGAAAGGACAAGAACGAAAATCGAACTGAAGTCACTTTAGAGTTTAGTCATTAATACAACTGACAATTCGAAAAGGAAGTTCCAGACCTTAAAATTTTTGGTATGTTCAGTATTCTCGATGTTCCTTCCTAAGGACGTACTTTTATGTTTCCGACTAGTTATTGATTAATCATTTATGTTCGTTATTCATTTTACATTGTCACAAGTTCCAGGGGGTCGACACCTGTGGTACAAGATCATTTCGTGAATGAAAACCAGGTGTACATACTTGATTGTTATCTCAACATGATAGGGACCGAAGACCCTAAAAAGATTCCCGTCCTCGAAGGGTGGTACGGTCTCCCTAGGAGTTTTAGGAGTTTTCAGGTTCCTCTATTGAGTGTCCCTATGCTTCTTTTCTACCCCTTTTGAAAATAGAATCTGTAGACGTGAATAAAGACAACGGAAGTCGTATTCTGAGGGACGAAACTTCGTGACCAGAAACTTTTATACGTTGTTAACTATACCCTTCGTGAGTCGTGTCATCATCCTTGTATCAGCTGAGAAGACCATACAAATTTATTTTAGGAAGGTTTCATTATGGGACCGGAACAGGGAAGAGGGACTTTTGGGTAAATCTCAGTAAGTAAAAGTGATCTAAAATTACCATAACAACCAGATGTAGGGGAGTGGAGTAGGAGATGTCATGGGTGGACAGAACTTAAGGAAGGAAAATACTAGGACGAGGTAACAATTATCTTCGAACACTCGTCAGTCGGAATAAAGTAGCGGAGTGAAGATTAGTAAGACGTCTTGGGTTTGCCCGTCAGTGCCTCAGGTGTCCCGTCCCTTCTCCTTCCCTACGACTACAGTCAAATTGAGATCGTGAAGGATCAGGATCAACACAGTAATTTTAAACCGGTTACTGACTTTTATGTGATTGGTCCTTAAGTGTCGGTTAGTGACTGGACTACCTGCACTCAGACTCACTTGAGGCCCTCAACCACTACCTGTCCCTCCGGACCGCACGACGTTGAGTGCGCCAGCGTTTCTCAGCCTGTGCTGACTCGTTGACCTGACTTGACTTGACTTGACTTTCAAGTATATGACTCCGGGACTTGGGGTTACGTCGACGTAAACGTCTGTTTCCGAACTTCCTCCATTATAATTCTCACCCTGGTATTAGTGTATTCTAACCACAGGAATCGTCTTCTTCTCTATGGTCTCTCCGGAGAGAGGGAGAGAGGGAGGTAGAGAGAGAGAGAGGAAGGGAGACAGATAGAGAGTGAGAGGGAGGAGGAAGTGGAAGAGAGAGAGACAGAGACACAGATAGGGAGGGAGGGAGAAAGAGACAGAGAGAGAGAGAATAGAGAGGAAGGGAGGTACAGAGAGAGAAAGTTAATGGTACACGAGTGTCTCCTTTAACGTACATTCATGTACCGTTTTTCCGTTGAGAGATAGACGTTGGGTCTTTCTCTTGAGAGTGGTCTTTGACTTAGACGGTCAGGGAACCAGACCCTGAAGTTCGGAGGTCATGGTACTCTTTTAATTAAAGATAACAAATTCTGTGGGTCAGACACCATAAGAAAATACCGTCGGAGCAGACCGATTATGTCTGTGATTAAGTTGTTACCTTGGGTTCTTTCATCCTTTAGTTCTTCTTCAACCTTTCCTTTATCCTCAAAATTTGTTCTTTTACTTGTGGTTTTCCTTCTGTCTCTGAAGTCTTTTCTGACTCCCACCTTTTACGGTGACATCGTCCAACGATTTAAAGTGTATTTATGTCCTCGAAATCTATAGGGAGTACCTCTATTCTGTTAAACATTGTCCCCGTCTAAAGGGGGACCTCACGTTCTCGACAACACGATGTTAATTGAAGGACTACCCTCAAAGGAAGGTCACCTCAACATTCAAGTGTACAAGAGGTGAAATCTTTTGCGTACCTAAGTAGTGGTTGTCATTACGACCTTTGTTCCTTAGAGACAGAAAACGAGAGGAGAACTGAGATAGGTAGTTGAAGAGGGTGTATTTAGAGAATCAGGTACCGAGTATAGTTGGTTCATCTAGATCTTATATTATATACAATTAAAGGTTGATTATGAAACAACCTCCTGTACGATGAGATACTTCTTTGACGATGACACTAACTCTCACCGACTTCGTCCTTACATTCAACGACGTTAAAATACACAATAGGTATAAAAACTTTGAGATCTTGACGTCCTGTGTACATCTTCGACCTTAATTGAGTTTAAAAATCTTTAAACCACAACAAAGGTCTCATTTGAGTCGAAGTCTTCTTCAGTCAACGTTATCCTCTTTGGGTTAGGGTCATTCGGTGGTGACTGTCGTCTACTCAGGTGGTTCTTTTATTCCCAACAATATGCATATACCCCTGAAATTAGAAAGATACCGTTGTTCTTCTTTCCTATAGGTCAAATAATACGATTAAAGAGACCACTTTGTTCCCTAACTGAATGATTCCTTTAAGTATAACAAGTTGAAATCCAATTACACGATATCGTAATATTTCGTCTACTCGGACCCAATTTCAGGATATAGGTAGTAACTAATCGTACAAAGTCATTTAATGACTTACAAAGACTCGGAGTGTACATTTTACTTTATTACTATGATTAGTAGAGTCTTTCAATTATATTCTTGACTCAATTTATTACGGACTTTTCATGGATCGTGTAGTATTAAAGAGCCATTTACAATCTAGGAGAATAATAATTATTAATAATAAAAGAGACCTGAAATGAGACCCCGTTTGTCGTTTTGTAATAGACGAGTTACCCAACCTCTTCCTCCGTTCATATTCCTTGTGGATCGTGACTTACTCGTGAATGATACACAATCTGTGTCACGACTCACTATTTTGTATCTAATAAAGTAAAATTTTAAACTAAATAAAAAGTTAATAATACACACACGTACGAATCAGTGAAGTCTATACAGACAAACGTTGGGATACCTGACTTCGGACGGTCCGAGGAGATAGGTGTCCCTAAGAGGTCAGTTCTTATGACCCCACTCAATGGTACGGGAGGTGGTTCCCTAGAAGGGTTGGATCCCTACCTTGGGTTCAGAGAATACAGAGGACGTGACCGTCCGTCAAAGAAATGGTGATCGTGGTGGATCTTTCGGGGTTAATGATACATAAACTTAAAAATAAATAATCAATTGTGGTGGAATAATTCATCCATGATAATGAAATTTTTACTACTTAGACTCTAAGTCTTTCGTAAAATGATTCTAGTTGTCTCTATCATTAATCACTGAGATCCTTACATTTAGAGTCACTATTCTGAGATCCCAGATAGTAGAACTGTTCCTAGTTGATTTTGTATAAAGTTGTTTTAAGTTCAGTTTTTATTCTTCTCATACTAAAGAGTCCATGATATCTCTTACCACGACCCAGATTGGAGTTTTTCCAAAGAGCCTGTTACAATGTTTTCGGAACTTTTTGGTTCGACGGGTAAAGTACCAGTGTCTACGTCTGAGTCTCTGATTCGGTCACTAGAGTCACTCCAGTCCTGTGATCATAAAGGACTGAAAGTGTAGAGTAAGATGAGGATTCCTCCTTTTCAAATAGAGACCTAACTGGAGACAGGAATTTACACGTGCAAGTTCCCTCAATTTCTAGTACTCGTATGTACATACAAGAAAGGAACATAAGAGAACTAAGGAACTTCGATCTCTTCCTTTTGTTTTTGTCCTGGGTCCTGGACGAGACAGGATCCCCCTTTATGTAGGTAGAGGCAAAGAAAAACCGGGGGAAGAGGTAAAACTCTGGATGTAGTAGGGTGGATCACTCCTTTTTACACAGACGACTACTGAGGAAGGACTCCAGAAGATCTCGAAGAATGAGAAAATAAGTAACGACCCGTGAGACCGGGGACGGTAACCTCGTCTTTCTGGACTCTGAGTCCCCACGTGAATTACCCTTCCTTCTTATCTAATCACCAATAATAGGAACTGATGTGTAATCTTAGGTGGAACTATCGAAAAAAAAAAAAAATTCAAGACAACCGGTTCGGTGTATAATATGGTTTAGTCGGTCATAGAAACCACCGTCTTTTCTCTTCTTGTTTGTTTGTTTTTTGAAAAAATTTAGAGTCAAGTGAGGTCACCCGTTGATCGTTTTCTCCGATATATTAGACAAAACGAAGGTTTTGAGTCTTGGTGGGACTCTTACTTTTTTTCAAAAGAAAAACTGAGTCATTTCTGACAATATCAAGATGTTCAAATTCCCAGTATCGGTCCCGTATTATTTCTTACGAGGAACCAGGGTGGTAAAATAGGACAAGTATTCATAAGGGAAACCCCTGAAACTTACTAATTTGTCGTTGCCATAAATAACGACAAAAACCCAAACCCCAATATATGTTAGGAGAATAACGTACTATAAAGAGTGTTTAACGTCTCTGGTGTAAAGAGAAGTCAGTGTTAACACGAGAAAGGGAAAAGGAAAAGGGAGTGTAGAAGTCGTTGTGTACTCGACCTTTAATCGAAGATATATTAATACTATAACAAGGTACTTTATAGTCCTAACTAAAAAATTATGAAAAATAAAATATATACATAAATAAAGACCTACACGACCCAGAAGTAACGACGTGTCCGAAAAGAAATCAACGTCACTCGTTTCCGATGTGAGGTTAACACCACGGACCCGAAGAATAACGTTACCAAAGAGAACAATACCTTGTGTCCGAGATCCCACGAGTCTGAAGTCATCAAAGTCGTACACTCGAGTCATCAACGTTTCGGATCCGAAATCTCACGACCGAGTTATCGACACCGTGTGTCCGAATCGACGAGGTTCGTACACTCTAGAAGGGTCTAGTTCCTAAGTTGGGTACAGAGGACGGGACCGTCCGTCTAAGGATGGTGACTAGGTGGTCCCTCATCGTCCTTACTAAAAAATTTCACAGTATTTTTGTAAATGTTCTCCTACTTTAAGAACATAGACTGTCTTTACATTATCCAGTCGGTTTTAAATATAAATACAGTACTTTGTTTTTATTTCAACAAAAAAGGATCTTGATACTTTTAGTGTTTAATAGTAGTGGTATTTCCTTTTAAGAATTTGTTTCTTCTTCGTCGTCTTAGTCTGACTTTATTGTACCAGTATCTTTGTGCGAGAGTTGAACCAAGTGTACAATGTTGGAGTATCACTCGAAAAAAAAAAGGGAAAAATTAATTAAAAAATAACTTCCTATTGACGAAATGTCTTAAAACAACAAAAGACAGTTTGGAGTTGTACGTAGTCGGTATCCATATGTATATAGGCAAGGGAAAACTTTGAGGTAGGATGGAGGGAGGGATAGGGTTGGGAGATCCAACTATGTCTCGGGGACAAACTCTAAGGACTCTGTATGTCGTTTAAGGGTAACCGATAAAATGTATATTATTACATTCAAAGATACAATCAGAAAGGTATGTAGAGTGGGAGAGGAGGAGAGAGGGGTATAGGTACAGATAAGAGATATAGACAAAGAGATAACGAAGGGACATTTATTTAAGAAGTCATGGTAAAAAGATCTAAGGTATATACACACAATCTTATACTATAAATGGAAAGAGAAAGACTGAGTGAAGTGAGACATATCATCCAAGATCCAAGTAGGTGGAGTAATCTTGACTGAGTTTACACAAGGACAAAACACCGACTCGTTATAAGTTAACACATATACATGGTAATGAAGAAATAGGTAAGTAGACAGTTACTTGTAGATCCAACGAAGACACAAGTTCGATAACATTTATCACGACATTACTTATTACTTGTACACATAATAAGTTAAAACCAAAGGAGTCCCATATACGGATCCTCACCCTAACGACCCAGTATACCACCAAAATAACGATCAATAAATTCCTTAGAGGTATGGCAGAAGGTATCACCGACATGGTTAAATGTAAGGGTGGTTGTCACGTTCTCACAAGGGAAAAGAGGTGTGGGAGAGGTCATAAATAACAAAAATCTGAAAAACTACTACCGGTAAGACTGTTCGCACTCCACTATAGAGTAACACCAAAACTAAACGTAAAGAGATTATTACTCGTTACAACTCGTAGAAAAGTACACAAACAATCGGTAGACTTACAGAAGAAAACTCTTTACAGACAAATCCAAAAAAAAGGGGTGAAAAACTAACCCAAGAAAAAAAAAGATCATAACTCAACATACTCGACGAACATATAAAACCTTTAATTAGCAAACGGTCAACAAAGTAAACGATAATAAAATAGGGTAAGACTCCCAACAGAAAATTGGAACGTATATCAAAGGAAACGACACGTTTTCGAAAATTCAAATTAGTCCAGGGTAAACAAATGAAAAAATTTTAAAGGTAATGAGATCCACCCAGGGTCTCTTAGAACGAAACTAAATACAAGAGCCCACAGACGGATACAAAAGGAGATTATTAAAATATCAAATACCAGAATGTAAATCCAGAAATTAGGTAAAACTCAAATAGAAACACATACTACAATCCTTCACAGGATTAAAGTAAGAAAATGTACATCGACAGGTCATAAGGGTCGTGGTAAATAACTTCTCCGACAGAAACGGGGTAACATAAAAAAACGGAGAAAACAGTTTTTATTTCATGGGTATCCACGTACCCAAATAAAGACCCGAAAGATAGAACAAGGTGACCATATATAAAGACAAAAACACGGTCATGGTATAACAGAACTACTGACATCGAAACATCATATTAGACTTCAGTCCTTCCAACTAAGGAGTCGAGGTAAGAAGAAAGAGTTATGACGAAACCGATAAGTCCCAGAAAACACAAAGGTGTACTTAACACTTCAAAAAACAAGATCAAGACACTTTTTACGGTAACCATTAAACTATCCTTAGCGTGACTTAGAGATCTAACGTAAACCATCATATCAGTAAAAGTGTTATAACTAAGAAGGATGGGTCCTTGTACCTTAGAGAGAGGTAGACAAATACAGCAGAAACTAAAGAAAGTAATCACAGAATATTAAAAGACCCATGTCAAGAAAACAGAGGAATCCATTCAAATAAGGATCTATGAATCAATAAAAACAACGTTACCACTTACCCTAACTAAGGAATTAAAGGTAAAGACTAAAAAGTAAAAATAATATATCTTTACGTTCATTAAAGACACATAACTAAAACATAGACGTTGAAACGAATTAAGTGACTAATCGAGATCATTAAAATCCTAGGACAGAAATCCCAAAAGATTTACATGTCACAGTACAGAAGACGTTTGTCACTCTCGAAATGAAGAAAAGACTAGACCTAAGCAAAATAAAGAAAAAGAAGAGACTTACGAAATCTATCCTGAAGGTCTTGATACAACTTATTGTCACCACTTTCACCTGTGGGTACAGAACAAGGACTAGAATCACCCACACGAAAGTCAAAAAGTGGTAACTCTTATTACAAACGACATCCGAACGGTATACACAGGAAATGATACAACTCCATCCAAGGAAGATACGGGTAAAAAACTTCTCAAAATTAGTATTTACCCTCGACTTAAAACAGTTTCCGAAAAAGACATAGATAACTCTACTAGTATACCAAAAATAGAAAGTTAAACAATTATACCACATGGTGTAACTAAACTCATATAACTTCTTAGGAACGTAAGGACCTTATTTGGGTTGAACTAGTACCACGTACTCGAAAAACTACACAACGACTTAAGACAAACGATTTTAAAACAACTCCCAAAAACGTAGATACAAGTAGTCACTATCACCGGAAATCAAACGGAAAAAACACAACAGAAACAGACCAAAACCATAGTCTCACTACCACCGGAACATCTTACTCAAACCTTCAGAAGGAAGGAGACATTAAAAAACTTTCAAAATCTTACTATCCTTAATCAAGAAGAGATTTACAAACTGTTTTGAGTGGACACTTCGGTAGACCAGGACCCGAAAACAAAAAACCTTCTAAAAAAATTAGTGTCGAAGTTAAAGTCACGAACATTAACCCAACAAGTATTAAAGATAAAGAAGGTACAAAGTCAAAGCCTTCTAGTTCGAAAAGATTCTTAGACAGGTAAAGAAGGTCCAATAGGTGAAATAACGGTATATCAACAAGGATTATCAGAGTATTAGGAAACAAAAAGACGTAACAGACAACATTGGAGAGGAAAAAGTAAAGACTAAAACAAGTAAACTAAGAAGAGAAAAAAAAAGGGGAACTACTCAGACCGATTTACGAACAGTTAAAACAAATAGAAGAATTTCTTGGTCGAAAATCAAAATAATTAGAAATGATAACAAAGAAAATATATAAAAATTAAATAAACACGAGCCTAGAAATACTAAAGAAACGAAGATGATTAAAACCCAAAAAAAGAAGAAGAAAGAGGTCAACGAAATCCACATTTTAATCCAACAGATAAGCTAGAAAAAGAACAAAGAATTGCATCCTAAAATAACGATATTTGAAGGGAAAATCTTGACGAAAACAACGTAGGTTATCCAAAACTCAAAAGGACATTAGTAACAGTAAACAAAGATCTTTACAAAAAAATAAAGGGAAAACTAAAGAAGTCATTGGACAACCAATAAATCTTTACACAACAATTTAGAGGTACACAAACACAAAGGATGTCTAGAAAGAACATTAACTATAGATCAGAGGATCGTAACACCAACTTCTATGAACTATGTTAAAGTTAAAAGAATATAAATGACTCCAACCTAAACACCGGGTTCGACACCAGATAGACCTCTTATAAGGTACACGTAAACTCTTCTTCCAGGTAACAAGACGTAAACCTTCCTTACAGGACTTCTATAGTCACTCTAGGTAGAGTAGATTATATAGTAAATTCTGAACACAAAGGAATAATTAAAAGACAAAACTACTAGACAGGTAACTACACTCACCCCACAATTTCAGATGATAACAAGACAATGACAGTTAAAGAGGAAAATACAGACAATCACAAACAGAATACATAACTCCACGAGGATACAACCCACGTATCTATAAATATTAACAATATAGAAGAAGAACCTAACTAGGGAACTAGTGATACATCACAGGAAGGAATAGAGAACATTAGAAATAAAATACGAGATAAAACAGACTGTACTCCAAGCGATGAGGTCGAAAGAAAACGAAGGGTAAATGTACTTTATATAAAAAGGTGGGGGAGTGAAAGTCAGATACACAGAACTCCAGACTTGACCTAAAGAACATCTGTCGTATATATATACCCAGAACGAAAACATAGGTAAGTCGGTCAGACACAGAAAACCAACCTCGTAAATTAGGTAAATGTAAATTTATATACAAGGATAACAGTAAAAGAATTAACAAACCCCCAACTAAAACATCTAGGAAAGAAGAGAACATAAAGAATTGATATATACAAGGAAATTGTAAACAACATTTCGACCAAACCACCATGACTTAAGAAAATTGAAAACGAACAGACTTTTCGAAAAATAAAGAGGTGGTTAAAACTTACTCTAGGAACGACCCATGTTATTATAACCAACATCTAAGAAGGGAAAGTCATGACTTATATAGGACGGTAACAGAAGACCGGACGTCAAAGACGACTTTCTAGTCGAGAATTCGTGTACCCCAAACAGAACACACAATGAACAACGAAGAGGGAACGATGAAAATTATAAGAAAGAAACACAAATCAGAAACAATCAAACTAATCATACACATGACAACACAAAGAGGAACTCAAATAGGATATACCCTGAGAAACACGGAGAACCTGAACCTGAACTAGCTGATAAAGGAAAAGGTACAACCCCTTTAAAAGTTGATATTAGAGAAGTTTAGGGAAAGAAAAAGAGAAGAAAAAGACCCTGGGGATATTAAGTTTACCACGCAAACTATACCAGGGTCTCCAGAGACTCTGTGATATGAGTCAAGAAAATTAAGAAAAATGAAATAAGACGAGAAGTCTTCAATAAAGGTGGTAAAATAGAAGGTCGAGTGACTAAGTAAGAAGACGAAGTCTATAAGACGATAACTAAGAAAGATCTCATAAAAATTAAAGTCATTAACACAAAAACATACAAATGAGAAATTAAGAAGATCCAGAAACAATTAACTCAGAACGTAAAAGAGGTAAAACAAAAGCTCCCAAAACTAGTAGAAATGATAGTAATAAGACTTAAGAAAAAGTCCCTCAAACGGATAATGGAGAAGTAAAGAAACCTGAAGACACAAAGATCAAATAAGGAAATAAACACATCATAAAGAGACAGAAAGGTAATAAAAAAAATGGAACAACACAAACTCCAGAGGAAAAGGGTCCGAAGTTCCGACTTAAGAAAGAAGGAAAACCAAATACGGGAGGATTCCAACCAGGTCACCAAACCCATTCGAAACATATCCCACTCTAAACACGACTCAAAAACAAACGAACAAAAAGGAGACTACCCGTCCCGACTCACTCCACCATTAGGACAGACGACTACTAACTCAAACATATAAACAAAATAAACAACAAATCTACTCCGTAGGACGTGTCCACGATGACCACCAACCCACTACGACTCAGAATAGAAGTTCACCAAGGGAAACACACTCAAGACTACTAAACTATGAGGGATCCCAATCAAAAGACCATCAGATCCCAGACCTCAGTCACAGGGGGGAGGTTTCCGAGTCCCGAACTAGAGACCAGTCCTTACTTCTATTGTGAACAACAATACCGTAATTCACTCTAATTTTGTTTATAAGTTTTTGCTTTTTGGTTTCTACTTGAGGTCTTTTTACCGTAAATGTTTTAGTCTGTTTATTATTAATTTTATTACCTTATATATGTATATGTATATGTAGGTACTCGTTTTAGTTTTGTCAGGTTGTTTTTATTTCATGGACCTCTTGTTTCCTTTAATTTTTAACATAAATGGTCAATTCTTGTTTTGATTGATTTCGTGTTTTACCTTTCGTTTTGATTTCGTTCCACGGTTATCCCCTTATTTCGTTACTTTTGTTTCGATTGTTTACGACTCTCCTTTCCTTTCTTTCTTTTCCTTCTTTCTTAACAATACGTCTCAATTTATCTCCATCTACTTCTTCTAAACATGTGTGATTTCTAATTGATGTTCCCCTTTTCTTGTCATCCTTTCCGTTTGTTTCCTTGTTTACATCTTTTGTTATATTATCCAAAATTTTTAATTTCAATTTTAATATTTCTTCCCCCCCACCTTTATTACCTTCTTCTTTCTTTTTTCCTTTTGTGGTGTCTTGACGTTTTCGGGTTGTAGCTTCGTCTCCATATATTGTTGTTATTTTTTTCACTGACTCCCTTTTTTTCGAGTTTTCGAATGAATCTAAAGTATCGCGGTTATTTTACCTGTTGATGTTGTGTCCACCCTCTTTTTTTTTTCTTAGATGTCTTGTTCAGTTTTGTATTCTTATTATTTACAAAAAGGACACAGTGATGACAATCTCAGGAAAGGGAGCGACCCTCAGTGTCAGGTGGAGTGGAGGGATACTACGGGAGTTTGTGACGACTAGAGACCTGGACAACACCCCCGTCGAGTCCAAGATTAGGCCAGGATGAGACACAAGAACGGAGGTCACAGATGTCGATAGTCGTGACCACAGAAAAGAAAACACCCTCGAGAGTTACTGGAAAATATATAAGGTATCTGTGTCAGACGGATCAACTAGTACACCCAAATTAGACGTCCAACACGCCGACCACCCTTCCAAACCCAGAAGAAATAATAAGTGTGACGGGGGCCCAAAGTTAACACCAAAATAAAGGTGGAGACCTACACCTAACAGGTGACCCCAAACGAGAACTCCGAAGGGACCTCCCGAACCCAAACGGGGACACTCCCGGTTAAACGTCGACCGTGTCGATGAACCCAACGTCCCCAAGACCGTTGTGGTCCATGAGTCCCCTCAACCGTCGATCCCGTCGTCCTTTACATTACGATATCTTCCCACACTGTTAGTTATAACCGGTTATGCGAAGTCATAAGAAAGGACCTCTTGGGGAGAGGGACTATCTCTTCGGACCTTCCGGTGTCAGATGTCCCAGTTTTTTCAACCTGTGATGGTTTCGTTGGGACACGTGTATCTACGTTCTGTGAAAAACGGATACCGTCGAGATGGGGTCACTCTCAACTCACACTTCCACCGTGTCGACGAACCGAACACCCCTGAGATCACCGTGGTTCACACGTCGCTGTACCTGACGGAAGTAGTGTTCTCAATACCGGGATAATCTCAGAAAAAAGTTCGGAGAACATCGACCGTTAGTCTTCCGGAGAAACCGGTCAGAAAGAGGTATCGAGGTGGGTAATTCCGTGTATCTCCCCGGTGGAACGGACCCCAGGAAGAGACAACGAGTCACGTAGTCCGTAAACTACCCGGTCGGAGAGATAACACGTCGACGGTCATGACCGAACAGCCCCTTCTCTCCGATACCACTACCGAGGTGGGTGATGTACACTGAGTCTTCATAGTAGAACGAAGGTACCGACGGACCGAATGGAGTAGGTATCCGTAAAGGGTGGTGTTAGAGGAGGGAAGTCAAGTCAAGTTAACGAGTCAGTACAGGCTGAGAAACGCTAGGGTACTTAGAGTCGTGTGGTCCGGAGGGACAGGTAGTGGTTGAGGGCCTCAAGTGAGTCTGAGTGCAGGTAGGTCAGTCACTACGGTAGGTCGGTAGATAGGACCCAGTAGGGGAAGAGGAGGACGGGGGTTAGGGAGGGTTGTAATCTCAGAAAAGGTGACTCAGTTGAGAAGTGTATTTCACCGGTTTCATGACCTCAAAGTCGAAGTCGTAGTAAAGGAGGTTTCTTTAGGGTCCCGACTAGAGGAAGTCTTACCTGACCAACCTAGAGGAGGGAATGTAGGGGAGTTAGGTAGAGAGACGTCAGTTGTCGTCGGGAATGGGACCCCAACGAGGTGTTAGGGATTTGAGGTCGAGGGTCGGCGACATTGAAGGTCCCCTAGATACTGGGACAGGTCCCAAACATACCGACGCCGTTCCTGACAGACTAAGAGTAAGGTAAATCCGACGATGTCTAGTCGACAAAGTGAGAGTCGGAATTTACAAAGAGGAGACTGAGTCTATAAACGGGGTTACACCACTAACCTGGGGACGAAGTCAAGGGGGTGGACGAGTCCCGTCCAGGTCGGGATGATTGTGAGGACAAAAAGGAGGATCAAGGAAGTAGGATGACTCAAAACGCATCCAGATATATAAGAAAAGGTGACCAGTACATGAGGACAGACGAGAGTCGACCACAAGACGTACGTGAAGACACAGACTTCCACATAAGGATTACATAGGCACCTCTCTCTACATGAGGTGCAGGTGGTTGAGGAGGTGGTAGAACAAGAGGGATCACTTTCTACTTAATTTAGTCTTAGACATCTCTACTCTGGATATATACTCCAACCACCCCCACCAAACGAATAAACAAACAAACAAAAAAGTTCGAGAGGTCTCCTGAGGTTATAAGTCGGTTTTAATTCTGGTTACGAGTTCGTTACAAAGTCCTGGAACTTGTTAATCTATGTCTTATCCGTCTTCATTCTTTTTTTATTATTATTTAACTCTGTAACAAGCGAAAAATGATTTCTGTACTAGTGAAAAATGATCTCTATCTTTTCATCTTTTTTTTTGTCCTCCCTTTTTTCATGTTTCGTAGTTCTCTTTTAAGGTAAGAATAAATTTTATCACAAGAGTTTGGTTTTACTGTATGTCTCAAGTCTATCTTTTACGATTCTTTTCTTTGTCTGTTCCAAACAATACATTACCACTAAATTCAAATGAGAAAACTGTTTCTGGGAAAAACGTATATCTCATGGGAGGTCAGTGTGTATGTGTGTTTGTGTGTGTGTGCAAGAAACTAAGAAGATCTTTTCGGTACTAGAAGATCCAAACCTAAAATGAAAAGATGAAAAAAACAATGCAAAACAAAGAAATATACCTTAGTATTTAACAGTCTCCTCCCCAAAACCTTAAAATACAAATAGGAAGGAAAAATTTTTAAAAAATTTTAATTACACAAATAAAATTAACCTCCAATTAATAAAATATTATAACACCACCAAAAAACGGTATGTGAATGTACTTAGTTAGTACCCACGTGTACACAGGGGGTAAGACTTGGGGGGAGGGTGGAGGGAGGGATAAGGGAGGGAGACCCAACAGGGTCACGAGACCGAAACTCACGGGACAAAGTACGTAACTTGAACCTGACCAGTAGATGAAGTGTATACCATTATATATACAAAGTCATGACAAGAGAGTTTAGTAGGGTGGGAACGGAAGAGGATGTCTCAGGTTCAGACAAGAAATATAGTAGAGAAAACGACAGAGCGTATATCCCAGTAGTAATGGTAGAAAGATTTAAGGTATATATACACAATTATATGACATAACCACAAAAAGAAAGACTGAATGAAGTGAGACATGAAAATTACCCTTTTATAAGAATACTGAATTAACGTAAAAGGAAAAATAAACTGATATTCTTTTTGTTCTACTACTATTTACCTTTGTACCCCACCTCCCCTTGTCGTACTTCCAATTTGTCTTGTGAAGACATCCTACTAAAACCGTATCTAATGTAGTTGACCGTTGATATACTTTAATTGTTTTATTAAGTTTTGTACGTTTTTAAAGACAGAGTGAAGTTTTGATTCGAGTTTAATTAATAGTCCGAATTTACACGAGATACTAAATACTCCATAAATTCCCCCCTCTCTAGAAAAGTGACAAATAGTAGTCGAAAGGATGAAGGGTCAGTTTAATGTAATCGTTTAAAGACAAAACGTTTCGTAGACAACCGGATTAGGGATATCAAGTGTGTTACGTTTTTTGACATCGTTAATGTACCTGTTAAGTACTACTTGTCCTGTAACCGTATCGTAAACCCTATAAGGTAATAGTAAAAGTAATGTTACATCCGTTTAATAAATAACCCTTGGATCTATTTCGTCAAGTGTAAATATTCCGTTTTGGTGTCTCCGAGATACGTTTATCGAGATAGAAAAGACGGTGAACTCAATAAAGTCAGTCAAGTAGTAACTTTCGTGGAAAGTAGTTCGTTTCCTCAGACTGACACTTCCTGATTTGGTTCGTTTTCGAGAAAAATAGGTTAGTTAGTACCCTTTTATCTATCATTGGTGTAATAGATTAAATAAATATTGCCTAAACAGTAACTTTTAGTTTTTTTTTTTCCTCTCTTTAAACGAAAGAGGTACTTGCTTCATTTAGTAAAAATACAATAAATATAAAAAATCAAAAAGACTTACAACTAGAAATAAAAAAAAATTAAAAATAAAAATGAAATAAAATGAAATGTTATGACATAACCAAAACGGTATGTAACTGTACTTAGGTGGTGCCCACATGTACGCAAGGGTACAATAAATAAATTTTCCTCCTAGGATGAGTAATAGAGATCACAGAGTTTATTGAAATCGAGACTAAAAAATTCGCCTGGTATCTCTATACTTCAAGAGTTTCAACATATACCTACATACAGTACAACGAGATTTAATTTATGATCTACTATAATAAAAGATATTTAAATTCTATAAAGACTCTTCTTATTTTACCCAGTTACAACTTTTTTTTATTTTCCTCCTAGGAAGTTCGTAGCTCAACCTAGGTTAGTGAGACCTAAGAGACTAAAATTGATCGTAAGTAGGAACATCTAACTCTTCGGTCAAAAAGTAAGACAGGGTAACGTGAGGACACTCGAGACGCATGATGACAAAGTTGTTCACCCTTCGGGACCTGGTACGAAAGACACTGAAACCTCTCCTCTTCGTAATTCCGTATTACAGTCTTTATAAATGTCAACGGTTGTTAAGGTGGAGACTCGATTTCAATATTTATGAACTGATTTAAGGTTTCCTTATAAATACTCTACAAAAAGAGATCTCTTTCTTAACGTTAGAGGTTTTGGGGGACAACATTTTTTTATACGTATTGGTCAAACTTTTGACATATAAAGAAAGACCCAAGTGTCTTGAAATCTTAGATACTATGTTCTCCTGATCCCGAGCAGAGAGGTTGGGATTCACGACGGACCCACGGTATCCATTTTGAGCCTCCGAACCCGACGAGACTCACCATCACATCTGACGGGACCGACGTCCGGAGAGACTAATTAGGACTAAGAATGTTTCACCGATGTTGGACGGGTATTTAATCCTTAACCCTATCGTAGTAATAAGTATAACCTTCCGATGCGTTTAGATAAAGGTTTCTAAAGACTCTGACTAATTGGTGTACCCGTGGGTCTCTGGTGGTTTACAGTGACGTACGTTAAGTAAGATATAGGACTTATAAGATACGAACGGAAGGGACTCATATTATTTTTGGTTATGTCTCCTTTTAAGATCACTATTTTTTCTGTACACCATCTACCGATTAAATCTTAACTGTCTTTCAAAGGGGGTTCACCCTTTACAACGGAAAAGGTCAATAGTACACACACAGACAAAATAAATCCACTTTAAGTATATTGTATTTTGATTGGAAATTTTTTTTAAAACAGAAAATTAACCACCTTTTAACGAAATGTTAAAACACAACCAAAGACGTTATGTTGTTGTACTTAGTCAATATTAATGTATATATATATATATATATATATATATATATATATATATATATATAAGGAAGGGAGGACTCGGAGGAAGGGGAGGATGGGGAGATCTAGTAGTGTCTCGTGGTCCGACCTGAGGAACATAAAAAATCGTCGAAGGGTGACCCATAGATAAAATGTGTACCATTATATATACAGTTCCGATGAAAGAGTTAAGCAGGGTGGGAGTGTAAGGGGGAGACACAGGTGTTCAGGAAAGAAATGATCCAAGTAAACATGGTAAAAAGATATAAGGTATATATATGTAATTATATACGAACAAAAAGAGAAAGACTGAGTGAAGTGAGACATATTCTCGAGATCTAAGTAGATGAAGTGATGTTGACTGAGTTTAAACAAGCAAAAATTTACCGACTTATCATGAGACAACATATTTACATAGTGTTGAAGAAATGGGTAAGTAGACGGTTACCTATAGATCCAACGAAGGTACGGGACCGATAACATTTATAACGACGTCACCCGTAACCCCATGTAAACAGAAAATCTTCACACCAAAGGAATCTCATATACGAGTCATTGCCCTAACGACCCAGTGTACCATCTACAGTCCTCCGGACCTCACGACGCCAAGTACCCTCGCTGACTTGACTTGATTACCATCTACATAAGGATCAAAAATTTCCTTAAAGGTATAACAAAAGATATTACCGACATAGTCAAATGTAAGGGGGGTTACCCCGTCCTCCCAAGGGAAAAGAGGTATAGTAGAGGTCGCAAACAGCAAACATCTAAAAACCACTACCGGTAAGACTGTCCACACTCCACTATGAAGTAATATCAAAGTTAAACGTAAAGAGATTATTACTCACTACAACTCGTAGAAAGGTACACAAATAACGGGTAGACATCCAGAAGAAACCTCTTTACAGACAAATCCAGAAGACGGATAATAAAAAATAACCTAACAAACAAAAAGACTATAACTCGACGAATATATAAAATCTCTAATTGGAAATCAGTCAAAGAAGTTAACGTTAATAAAAGAGGGTAAGACTCCCAACAGAAAAGTAAAACAAATATCAAAGGAAACAATACGTTTTCGACAATTCAAAATAATCCAGGGTGAACAAATAAAAAATAAAGGTAATTAGACCTCCCATCTAGTCTCTGTCATGTTAAATACAGAACGATGTTAAATACAGCTTCTCAAATGACGGATATAGAAGGAGATTCCCGAAATGTCAAAGACCAGAATGTAAATTCAGAAATTAGGTAAAACTCAAATAAAATCACATACCACAATCCTTCATAAGATTAAAGTAAGAAAACGTACACCGACAGGTCAAAAGAGTCGTGGTAAACAACTTTTCCGAGAGAAAAGAGATAATATATAAGAACGGACGGAATAGTTTCTATTCCATAGGTATTCACATACCCAAATAAACCCGAAAGTAACCAGATATAAAGACAATAACATGGTTATGATATGACGGAACTACTGACGTCGAAACATCATATAAAACTTCAGTCCCTCCAACTAAGAAAGTCGAGACAAAAAGAAAAAGTACTAACGAAACCGGTAAACCCTAGAAAAGACAAAGGTATACCTTCCCCCACCCCACCCCCAAGTCCTAACCCTTGTACACATGTGGGCACCTCTTAAGTACAACTACATACCGTTTTGGTTATGTTATAACATTTCATTAATCGGAGGTTAATTTTATTTATTTAAATTTGAAAAATTTTTTAAATGTTTTAAAAAACAAGATCAAGACACACTTTATGTGAACCATTAAACTATCCCTAACGTAACTTAGACATCTAACGAAACCCATCATATTAGTAAAACTGTTATAGTTGAGAAGATCAGGTTCTTGTACCATATAGAGAGGTCTGTTTCTATAATGTGTGTTTTTCTCTTTTAATGTCCAGTTATAGTGATACTTGTACCCACGTTTTTATGAGTTGTTTTAAGATCGTTTGTCTTAGGTTGTTTGTAATTTTCTTAGTATGTGGTACTAGTTCACCCAAATAGGGTTCCTATGTTCCTAAGAAGTTATATACGTTTAGTACGTACGTAAAATCTTGTACAAAAATTATGGTGACCTAAATTGAAGAAGTAAGGAGGGGTTCCTTCTTCATATGGTATCTCACCTGAGGAGGTATGATTTTTGACACGGACCCTATCATGTGACGTTTTAATCTTGTACATGTTTCAAACGAAATCCTTTGGAGGTCTGGAAGAATGGTCTTAAGAAGAGGACGGAATAAAACGAGACTACAGGTAACTTAAAGACATACAGGGGCATCGGTTCGGACGGGAATGGTTCTCCTGTGGTTTTAGGATTTTGAGGGAGTAAAGACTCGTTGGATCACGAATTACAGGCCACGAAATGACTGACGAAAAGAAGTTCTAAAAAATTTAAAAATAAATAACTAAAAAAAAAAATGACACGAGCCAAAAGTAACGGTACGTTTGAAAACAGATCAACGTCACTCTCCCCCGATGAGAAATCGTCACCACGTACCTGAAGGGTAACGTCACCGAAGAGTACAACTCCCCGTGTCTTACATCCCTTGTGGTCGAAGTCATCAACATCGTACACCTGAGTCATCAAAATGGAGGGTCTCGTGTCCAAATCAACGAGGTCGTACTCCCTAGAAGGACCTAGTCCCTAGTTTGAGACAGAAGACGAAACCGTCCCCCTAAGAAATGGTGACTCGATGGTCCTAACGAAAATTAATGTGTTACTTGTTGAGTTTTGATAATTCGATTTCCAATTACTACTCTCTTCTGAGTTTGGAGAATGTCCGACTTCCCATCTTGCTTGAACCCTGGAGTCCCAAGAAAGACACGAGGACTTTGGTGGTGACACCAGACAATCGAACACTTCAACTAGGACTCTTACACAAATGAAATACGAATTCTCTAATGTTCACAATGAGATCCCACTTTTAAAGTGAGGTCTAAGTGGGTAAGAGTTTGCCTTCTACCGACACCTACAAAGGCGGAGGTCCCTATGACAGAGATCGTAGGTCCGTAGGCATGAAGAACTTTCGTTGGCCCATTTAAAGTCGGTGTCAGTTCCAACTGAGAGAGAGACACCTCTAAGATTAGTCCACTGGTTACTCCCAGTTAGACAGAGAGTTCAAGATACTATAAGTCACTTTGAAGAGAAAGAGGTGTTAGTACTATCTTTTAATGTAGGATGACAGACAAGACAATCGGAGAAGATTCCGGGGGTTTAAAAATCCGTAACTAGAAATCATGGTTCGTACTGTAGGTCCGGAATTTAGTCTAAAGTAAAAAGAGGATTACGAGTGGTAACTACTTACTCTCCAACTCCGGACACACTGAGACAAGGTAATGACTTTACTTAACTTTCCGGAGTTTTTTCGTAGGAGTCGGTTCGGTAGTTATTACATTTTTGTACCAGGGGCGCCTAACGTTTTCACTACAGATAAAGCTACCCTTGTAGGACACACCGGAAAAACATACTCCTCCACTGACGAATTAATTCTTTCTCGTGACAGAGACCGTCCTGTTTCGTTGAGAGGTTTGAGTTAGCAGCAGAATTGATCTCGTGCAGACGGTGGATCACAAGTCTCGATCGTATTGTAAGATAGTCAGAAGTCCCTCTTCACCGACGAAATAAAGTCCGCATGAAGTCAAAATGCGAGAAATCAATTCCAGTAAAGATCTTACGACCCCCATTGGCACCCTCCATAATAAAGACTCATTGTGGATTTGTGATTTGGATTTTTATGTTTGTGAACGTGAGTAGTGAGTGAGTGAGTGATTCCTGACATCATAAAACCACGACTTTAAATATAAAGTATTTTATGTTAAGTTAGTTTTACAAGACAGGGATCCTTTACGGACCCCGGGTGTCGAGTCGTCTGACTTGTCGGGAGAAAGGGACCTACTATCAATATTTCTGTGATTTATCTTATTTGTACTTGAATGTCCCTCTATAACTCCTTGTCGATAATCTACATCTCCATTTCCTAGAACAGTTTCGTTTCTGTATCTACATAGAATACACCAAATCACGGGAAAGGGGTCTGTCTCATTCTCGACGGGATGTCGATTACATTCACCCCTACCTAGTGGTCCATTACCTAAGTCTCTCTCTTTAGATACCCCTATTGATTGAGAAAAAAGGAATACCACGGTGGAGATGTCACGTCAGATAAGAGAAACGTGAGAAGGTCCAAGTTCTACTTTTTCCTGATTGTCGATAGTCCTCTTAAATAGGGCTATGGTGACTTTAATCGACCATGGTGTTGGTCCGGGACACGAAGGGATGTAATGATGAGGTCACTCTGTCTTAGTTGACAGTTACGGGACACGGTCAGTGGGACCTTCTTAATTTCCAGAAGGGATGCATGTCCCTCAAAGGTACAGGGTTAAAAGGAACCACGGTTTTCGGTTTCCTTTCAAACCTATTTTCACAAATTCCTACGGTCCTGACTTAGGTCCGTTACCCGTCGGTCAAGATCTTAAACCCGAGAACTTGTGACGTGATGTGACGGAAGGACGTCGTGTTACAATATGTAAGAGGGACTGTCGAATAAGAGTCGGGTCATTTTTGTTTTCTCTCTATAGAGTTAGACTACGGTAAATTTGAATTTAGTCCGTGACTTGTTGAGGTGAAAAGGTATTTTTGTTTCTTTTCTTTTTTGACAATAGTCAAGTCAAGTCACCGAGATTAAGAATGGGATTAAGACTGTCGACAACGACTTTCGTACCAAGTCACGGTACTACTTCTTCCTTTGGTGTTTTGGTAAGGACCCGGTGGTTGAGACTGTGGTCGTTCGGGTCCTACCGATAGGACCGAAACTGTTACCACATGTAGAGTGTCGGAGTCAGGAAGAAAACCAACGTGTTTTACTGGTAACGTATTATAAATTTCAAGGAAAGATGACCTAACCTGTTATAGTCATATTACGTGAGTGTAATAAATATTTGTAAACGTTTATAAATGTCAAACGGTTCGTTAAATTCTGTTTTTTACATTTCTATTAGATTTAGACACTCGTAAAAGGTACCACAATTAAAGAATATAACCTTAACAAAATGAGTATATACAACCTGATAAAGGAGTGTCGTCTTTTTTTTACATATAGACCGAAGACTTTATCGAAATCCTTCTGTCTCGAGGGTCCCAAATTCAGTTATCAAATTCTATACCACTTAGTAGTTTTGAAGGACGGGTCTAAAAGTCTTTATGTCCGAGGGTCAGAGGTAGGACTTCGTAGACTTAGATTAAGAAGACTCCCGGGTTATAAATAGTTATATTAAAAAATTTTGAGGGTCACTAAGACTACCAAACTCTGGGAGACGAGGTCTGGTGTCCTCCTCGGGAAGAGAAAGAAAGAGAAACAAGGATGTAACCCAGTAAATTACCCTTGAAAGTCTTAATTAAAATGGGATTTCCAATTCCCCTTTCAAAGACGGTCGGGAACCAAGGAGAAAGGGAGTGAACGAAGGTTGTGTCTTCTCCTTACTGGACAGAATCAACCGCTTCAACTTCCTTCCAGTGACGTACACGTACCGGACAGGAGACCAACGACGACCGAGGGTTCGTCTGGTTTCGTCCTCGTAGAAGAGGTTAGACGGAGACGAAGGTCCGAGATTCTTCGGGATGTTTCGGGGAAGAAGTTCCGAAGAGGGAGTCGGGAGACTGAGAACCGATAAATTTGAACTTCCCGATACTGGGAGGTTAACGGAATTATACATAGTGTAGTTTCAATAACTGTAAGAATTCAATAGTCAGTTCTACTGTAGGATTCGTTCTGCAATAAATTAGCCTATAAACCTTTAGTAGGTTCAAGTGTACTCTGACTCCCTTTCCTTTGAGTAATTGACCGTTTCTTTTACGTAAAAGTGGATATCCTTATAACTAAACCAGTATACTTACTTTCTATTGACTAAATAGAATGGCCGTCTTTATATAGTAAACCTGGAAACCCACATCTAACATGACATCACAGTTTGTAAACTATCCATTTAAGAAGGTTGTTCAAGGTTTAAATAAGTCGAGTGTTATTTTTAAATAAGGACACACTAAAAGGGTGCCATCGTGTGTTTTTATATATAACGACCTACGGAAATATTCTGTCGTCCTTTATACTAATGGAGAAACTATAAGAAAATTAGTTTTTTACCTGACCTTTCGTATGAAGGAATACTTTTAAATTTTTTTTTTTCTCCTTGAGAAAATTTATTGAAAATGAAAAACAATGTAGCAAGAAGGATCTCTTTTTCTGTCATCAACTCACTACCACTGTTCTTTTTTGTATAACGTTGAAATACGAAAAAGACGTTCTGAGTACACTTTTTATTATTTTCCTTTCTTATTTTAAGAGTAAAATTTTGTGTTCTTTATTCTAATGTTGATAGTATCGTCACATTATACACTTTCTTTGAGGAACCGTATAATTTATTTTCCTTATGACAACCGGGTGGTATAATATCCAAGGTGTAGGTACCTAGGTTGGTTGGACACTTAGTTTTGATAAACCTTTTGAAAAAAAAAAGATCTTTCACGATTTTCCGTTCACTTAAACGGTCTGTGGTTGTTGATAAATGTACCGAAAGTGTAACATAAATGTTGATAAATGTATCGTAAATAATATAATCAATAATATATATTAGACCTCTCCTAAACTGGATTTAGTTTAGAGAATACTAATATATATCACCTTCACTGTTTATCTAAGTTCCTTAATCTAGAAAAAAAAAGGACACAAAATAAATTAAAATAAAATATATTAAAAAAAAATTAACCTCCGATTAATGTAATGTTATAACAAAACCAAAACGGTATGTAGCTGCACTTAGGTGGTGCCCATATGAGTACAAGGGTAGGACTTGGGGGAGGGTGTAGGGCGGGGTATGACAGGGAGTTCCAGTAGGGTCACGTGGTCGGGGCTCGTAGGACATAGTACGTAGTTTGGACCTGACCGCTAGGTAAAGTGTATAAGTTAAAGTAAAGTTACGGTAAGAGTGTTTAGTAGGGTGAGGGCGGGAGAGGGTCTCAGGTTTTCTGACAGGATATGTAGACACAGAGAAAACCACAGAACGTATGTCTCAATAGTAATGGTAGTAAAATTTAAGGTATATATACGTAATGATATTACATAACCACAAAAGAAAGACCGAATGAAGTGAGACATATTATCCGAGGTCAAAGTAGGTGAAATAATCTTGACTAAGCTTACATAAGAAAAATTACTGACTCATTGTACCTTGTTGTCTGACCAAGGTTTATCCTTTTCCTCATGAAGTTCCGACATATAACAGTGGGACGAATAAATTGAATATACGTCTCACGTAGTACTCTTTGCGACCTGACCTTCTTTGTGTTCGACCTTAGTTCTAACGGCCCTCTTTATAGTTATTGGAGTCTATACGTCTACTGTGGTGATAATACCGTCTTTCACTTCTCCTTGATTTTTCGGAGAACTACTTTCACTTTCTGCTTTCGCTTTTTCAACCGAATTTCGAGTTGTAAGTCTTTTACTTCTAGTACCGTAGGCTAGGGTAGTGAAGTACCTTTTATGTACCTCTTTGTCACATGTGTCACAGTCTGAAATAAAACCCCACGAGGTTTTAGTGACGTCAACCACTAAAATCGGTTCTTTAATTTTCTGTGAATGAGGAACCTTCCTTTCGATACTGGTTGTATCTATCGTATAAGTTTTCGTCTCTGTAATGAAACGGTTGTTTCCAGACAGATCAGTTCCGATACCAAAAGGGTCGTCAGTACATACCTACACTCTCAACCTGACACTTCTTCCGATTCGCGGTTTCTTCACTACGAAAACTTGACACCACAACCTCTTCTGAGAACTCTCAGGGAACCTGACGTCCCTCTAGGTTGGTCAGGTAAGACTTCCTCTAGTCGGGACCCTAAAGAAACCTTCCTTACTACGATTTCGACTTAGAGATCATGAAACCGGTGAAGTACACTTCTCAACTGAGTAACCTTTTCTGAAACTACGACCCTCCCTAACCCCCGTCCTCCTCATCCCCTGTTGTCTCCTACTCTACCGACCTACCGTAGTTACTGAGCTACCTGCACTCAGACTCACTTGAGGCCCTCAACCACTATGTGTCCCTCCGGACCGCACGACGCTAAGTACCCCAGCGTTTCTCAGCCTGTGCTGACTCGCTGACTTGACTTGACTTGACTTGTGAGGTAACACATATACATGGTGTCGAAAGAATAGGTAAGTAGACGACTACCTGTAGATCCGACGAAGGTACAGGACCGATAACATTTGTCACGACGTTACTTATAACCCCATGTGTACCGAGAAAGTTAAAACTAAAGGAACCACATATACGGGTCGTCACCCTAATGACACAGCATACCGTCAAGATAAAGGTCTAAACATTTCTTAGAGGTGTGGTAAGAGGTATCACCGACATGATCAAACGTAAGAGTGGTTGTCACATCCTCCCAAGGGAAAAGAGGTGTGGGAGAGGTCGTAAATAACGAACATCTGAAAACCTAGCGTCGGTAAGACTGACCGCACTTGACCATGAAGTAACACCAAAACTAAACGTAAAGAGACTATTATCCACTACAACTCATAGAAAAGTACACAAACAATAGGTAGACATACAGAAGAAACCTCTTTACAGACAAATCAAGAAACCGGGTCAAAAACAAACTCAGAAAATAAAAAGACGTTATCTCGACGTCCTCAACGAACATATAATAACTCCAATTAAGAAACAGTCAACGAAGTAAACGATAATAAAAGAGGGTAAGACTTCAAACAGGAAAGTGGAACGAATATCAAAGGAAACAACACGTCTTCTAAAATTCAAATTAATCTAGGGTAAACAAATAAAAACGAAAATAAAGGTTATAAGACTCTCCACCCAGTATCTCCTAGGACGAGACTAAATACAGTCTCTCACAAAACGGATACAAGAGGAGATCCTCAAAATATCAAAGACCAGAATGTAAATCTAGAAATTAGGTAAAACTCAAATAAATACACATGCCACAATCTTTCACAAGATCAAAGTAAGAAAATGTTTACTAACTGGTCAAAAGGGTCGCGGTGAACAATTTCTCTAACAGAAAAGAGGNGTAAACGATAATAAAAGAGGGTAAGACTTCAAACAGGAAAGTGGAACGAATATCAAAGGAAACAACACGTCTTCTAAAATTCAAATTAATCTAGGGTAAACAAATAAAAACGAAAATAAAGGTTATAAGACTCTCCACCCAGTATCTCCTAGGACGAGACTAAATACAGTCTCTCACAAAACGGATACAAGAGGAGATCCTCAAAATATCAAAGACCAGAATGTAAATCTAGAAATTAGGTAAAACTCAAATAAATACACATGCCACAATCTTTCACAAGATCAAAGTAAGAAAATGTTTACTAACTGGTCAAAAGGGTCGTGGTGAACAATTTCTCTAACAGAAAAGAGGTAACATATAAGAACGGAGGAAACAGTTTCTATTCAACAGGTATCCCCACATCTAAATAGAGACCCGAAGATAAAACAAGGTAAGTAGATATAAAGACAGAAACATGGTCATGGTATGACGGAACTACTGACACCGAAACATCATCTCGGACTTCAGTCCGTCCAACTAAGGACCTCAAGGTAAGAAGAAAGAGTTCTAACGAAACCGATAAATTCAAAAAAACATAAAGGTATGTTTAACACTTTAATAAACAAGATCGAGATACTTTTTATCACAACCATCGAACTATCCCTAACGTGACTTAGATATCTAACGAAACCCATCATATGAGTAAAAGTGATATAACTAAGAAGACGAGGTACTTGTGTCATATAAAGAGTAGATAATCACAGGAGAAACTAAAGAAAGTGGTCACAAAATATCAAAAGATATATGTCCAGAAAACAAAGAAACGACGATGAAGATTCAGTGAAGTCAGTACAGACTGAGACACGCTGGGGTATCTCCCGTCGGGTGGTCCGAGGGGACAGGGACCCTAAGAGGTCCGTTCTTGTGACCTCACCCAACGATAAAGGAAGAGGTTACGTACTTTCACTTTTCATTTTCACTTCAACGAGTCAGTACAGACTGGGAGTCGCTGGGGTACCTGACGTCGGATGGTCTAAGGAGGTAGGTACCCTAAAAGATCCGTTCTCGTGACTTCACCCCCACGGTAACGGAAGAGAAACAAAGAAATCCATCTATATCTGGATTCATAAAATAAGAAAATCAACGTTACCACTTACCTTAACAAAGGAGTTAAAGAGAAAGACAAAAGAGTCACATATCCTTACGTTCCCTAAAGAGACACAACTATAATATAGGACGTTGAAATGATATAAGTAACTAATCGAGATCCATTAAAGAATCACCTCAGAAATCCCAAAAGGTACATCTCCTAGTACAGTAGACGTTTGTCACTCTCAAAATGAAAAAGAAAAGGTTAGACCTAAGGAAAATAAAGAAGAAGACGAGAATAACGACACCGGTTTTGAAGTTTTGATACAACTTGTCATCACCGCTCTCACCTGTGGGAACAGAACAAGGACTGAAATCCCCTTTACAAAAGTTAAAAAGTGGTAACTCCTATTACAAACGACACCCAAACAGTATATATCGTAAATAATACAACTTCATACAAGGAAGATAAGCACGAAAGACCTCCCAAAAATAGTATTTACCTACAACTTGAAACAGTTTCCGAAAGAGACGTAGATAACTCTATTAGTATATCGAAAATAAAAAGTTAAACAATTACACCATATAATGTAACTAACTAAACACCTATAACTTCTTAGCAACGTAGGGACCCTATTTCGGGTAAACCAGTACTACATACTAGAAAAATTATACAACTACCTAAGACTAACTAACGATCTTAAAACAATTCTTAAAAACGTAGGTACAAGTAGTCACTACAACCGGATATCCCAAAACAACAACAACAACAACAAACAAACAAACAAACACCGTAGAAACAGTTCAAAACCATAATCCGACTACCACCGGAGTATCTTACTCAAACCTTCGAATGGAAGGAGACGTTAAAAGACCTTCTCAAACTCATCCTGTCCACAATCGAGAAGAGATTTAAAAACCATCTTAAGTCGACACTTCGGTAGATCTGGACCCGAAAACAAACGACCTTCTAAAGACTAATGTTAAAGTTAAAGACACGAACACTACCCAGACAATTCTAAAAGATAAAGAGGGACCAAGTCAAAACCTTTCAACATGAAAAGATTCTTAAACAGGTAAAGAAAGTTCAAAAGGTAAAATAACCGTATATTAACGACTATCATCAGAGAACACTAGGAAACATAAAGACACAAAAGACAACACTAAAGAGGTAAAAACAAAGATTAAAATAACTAAACTAAAAAGAGGGAAACAAAGAACTACTCAGACCGATTACCAACCAGTTAAAATAAATAGGAGAGTTTCATGTTCGAAAATCGAAACAACTAAAAACGATACCAGAGAAAACAAAGACAACGTAAATAAAACGGGATTAAAAATTCTAAAGAAAGGAAGATGATTAGGACCCCAAGAATTCCCTAATCTAAACTATCTGTCTCACGGACTCCTTGATACCTGTCTCCAAACACTGTGACATGTCCTCTGTCACTAGTTCTAGGAGGGGTTCTTTTTCCGTTTTAACAACAAACTCCATCGGAATTTTTATCGACTCTTTTCTTTTCTTCGATTTCCGTTTCTTCCTTTCCTTTTTATGTGGATAGACTTACGTCTCAAAGTTTCTTATCGTTCCTCTGTACTCTTTCGTAAGGAGTCACTAGTTACGTTTTTTTATCTCCTTTTGTTGTCTTACCCTTTCTGATCTCTAGAGAAGTTCTTTTAATCTCTATGGTTCCCTTATAAAGTACGTTTCTACCTGTGTTATTTCCTGTC
Organism: Capra ibex; assembly: GCA_006410555.1. Taxonomy (NCBI): domain Eukaryota; kingdom Metazoa; phylum Chordata; class Mammalia; order Artiodactyla; family Bovidae; genus Capra; species Capra ibex. Next base: position 39,002,257 of record SJYO01004576.1, read on the forward strand.
TTTACAATACCTGGATTGTCTTCGTCTTCTATAATTCTTTCCTACCGTTCTTATGTGTCTTCTTGATATGTTTTTTCTGGAATTACTGGGTCTATTAGTACTACCACACTAGTGAGTGGATCTCGGTCTATAGGGCCTCAGACTTCAATTCACCCGGAATCCTTTGTAGTGATACTTATTTCGATAACTTCTTCTACATTAAAGTCGACTCGATAAAGTTTATGATTTTCTAATACGACACTTTTACGACGACAGTTATACAGTCGTTTAAACCTTTTGAGTCGGCACCGGTGTCCTTACCTTTTACAGTCAAAAGTAAGGTTAGAGTTTCTTTCCGTTACGGTTTTTACAAGTTTGATGGTATGTTAACGTGAGTAGAGTGTACGATTGTTTCATTACGAGTTTTAAGAGGTTTGGTCCGAGGTTGTCATGCACTTGACACTTTAAGGTCTACAAGTTCGAGCTAAATCTTTTCCCTCTCCTTGGTCTCTAGTTTAACGGTTGTAGGTGACCTAGTAGTTTTTCGTTCTCTCAAGGTCTTTTTGTAGATGAAGAAATGACTGATACGGTTTCGAAAACTGACACACCTAGTGTTATTTGACACCTTTTAAGACTTTCTCTACCCTCATGGTCTAGTGGAATGGACGGAGAACTCTTTAGACATACGTCCAGTTCTTCGTTGTCAATCTTGAAATGTACCTTGTTGTCTGTCCAAGGGTTAACCCTTTCCTTATACAGTTCCGACATATAGCAGTGGGTCGAATAAATTGGATATACGTCTCATGTAGTACGTTTTACGGTCCTACCTACTTCGTGTCGACCTTAGTTCTAACGACCCTCTGTATAGTTATTGGAGTCTATACGTCTAACGTGATGGGAATCCCGTCTTTAGTTTGTCCTTGATTTCTCGGAGAACTACTTTCACTTTCTCCTCTCACTTTTAAAACCCAATTTTGAGTTGTAAGTCTTTTGATCATAGTACCGTAACCAGCGTAGTGAAGTACCGTTTATCTTCCCTTTTGTTACCTTTGTTACTCTCTGAAATAAAAGAACCCGAGGTTTTATTGACTTCTAACACTGACGTCGGTACTTTAATTTCTGTGAACGAGGAACCTTCTTTTCAATACTGGTTGGATTTGTCGTATAATTTTTCGTCTCTGTAATGAAACGACTGCTTCCAGATTTCGATACCAAAAAGGTCATCGGTTTCAATTCGTGGTTTTTTAACCACGAAAACTCGACACCACAACCTCTTCTGAGAACTCTCAGGGAACCTGACGCTCCTCTAGGTTGATCAGATAGGATTTTATTTAGTCAGGGCTTATAAGTAACCTTCCCGACTACAACTTCGACTTTGAGGTTATGAAACCGGTGGACTACGTTTCTTGACTGAGTAACCTTTTCTGGGTCTAGGACCCTTTCTGACTTCCGTCCTCCTCTTCCCCTACTGTCTCCTACTCTACCAACCTACCGTAGTGGTTAAGTTACTTGTCCTCGAACTTGTTCGAGACCCTCAACTACTACCTGTCCCTACGGACTGTAGGACGTCAGGTACCTCAGTGTTTATCAGTCTGTACTAACTCGTTGACTTGACTTGACCTCTCCTAAAATTTCATATACCCTTCTATACATGTCCAATATACGTTTATGATGTGGTAAAATATATTTCCTGAAATTGTAGGTGTCTAAAAACCATAGGTTCTTTCAGTGCCTTGGTCACAGGGTGTCTATGACTTCCTGTGGATATATAGTTGTAGGAGTAGATAACTTTCGACTACAAGTTATTCTATTAACTATATGATAGTATAGTGTCGTCATAATTTCCCTGACACGATAAGTTTAAGAACAGACCCTTTAAGGTACCTGTCTCGTCAGACCACCCGGTGTCAGGTACCCCAGGTTTTCTCAGTCTGTGTTGAGCGTTGATTTGTCGTCATCGTCGACGACGATAAGTTTAAAATAAAATAAAGTCCCCAAGGTTAAATTCGACCACTGTATCCTTCTAGGACTTAAGTAGAGGGGGGTCATCGTGTGAGTACATATCGATATATGTCTTATTAAAGGAGTACCCCTTTTTTTTTTTTTGGAAATATTTATCGACCATTCGGACCTACTTTCCCCTCGAACTTCCTCTTACCTATGTACATATATATACCGACTCAGGAAAACAACAAGTGGACTTTGATGGTTTGGTAACAATTAGCAGACATGAGGTTATATTTTACTAAAACCACAATTTTTTAATCTTTATTTTTTTATTATTGTTTAAATTTTATATATATATCGACCGTTTATTCTTTTTTTTTTATGTAGTTTTCCTATCTTCTCCGACCCTGTGTTAGAGTAGTATTTGGTATGGAGGACACCCCACTTGGTATTAGTCTTCTTTTTATCTTTGGACCTTGAAGAGGGACTCCTTCCTTTCCAAAATAGGGTGTAACCCGTGGGGTTGAAAATTCCGGACGTGGACGCTCTGTTAGGGGGGTTTTTTAGACCGACACTTTTGGTTACCTCGAACGTAGGTGTTCTGGGTGTCTCGATACCTCTTGACTCTTTGTCCAGAAGGATCCAGGGGTGTGTTGAATGAGTGGAGTCCCGAGTCGTGTTTTCGTCGGGAAACGTTTCGTGAGTCTGAAGGACATTTTCTCCGAGTAAACGATCAAAAGTTCGTAACCTGATTCCCCGTCTCCGGACGACCTATGAGCCCCCTGATTCTAACCATGTACGGTGGAAGGACGATAGGGAGACGACTAGAGGTCCCACTGTCATAGAGGACCTCTCCTCGAAGATGTGTGTTGACCACGGGACCGAAAACACCGATGTCTGGTTCCCTGTGGGAAACTAACGAACTAAGACCTCCGGTTCCCCCAAACGTGACATAAAATTATAAAAGTATAGAATTTCAACTTGTAACCTCCGATACATGGATCAGGTGGAGAAAACAAAATATTTACTTCATCGGTTCCAGACCCCTTCTATTCAGTGAACAGGTCCCAATGTTTTCATTACGATCTCCCTCCCAAAAGTTCGGTCACAAGATACAGTTTATACTGATCGAGTAGGTCAACGAAACCCCTTTTGTAGTCTGGTTGTAAATAACTTGTCAATGATACTTGGTGTTCTTTTGGGGCACACGGTCAATAGTTACATAACGGAGAGTCGAAATGGAATTTACGTGGGGATAACGTGTACGAGACGTTATTCACCTAAAAGAATTGCGTAAAGTAAATGTCATTCACGTCAAAATTTTGTAAAAGTCATCTCCCACGATTCCCTTGTAAAGATTTCCTTTCTATGGACGAGAAGCGACACCGACGTCTCAGTCAGGAACCACAACCACACTCCCGTTTTACATCATGAACTGGGGTCGGTCGACGGTCTTACATACCAGAAAACTGCTAGAACGTCGGAGTCGGACTGGATCATTAGTGGAAGAGTCTCGAGAGACTTATCGCTACCGTTGGGAGTTAACACGGGAGTGAGAAAGACATGTCGGTGTACGGACATGGGCTGTACAAGGACCTCTCAACAAAGGACGAACGGGTCTTATACGTCTGGTACGTTTAGTTTTAAAAAATAGTAGGTCACCCGACATTGATGTTTAAAAGGTTGTTTTAGACTTGGGGTCGGAATTCCCACTCGGGAAGAAGGTCCACACAGAAAGGACACATGAGAGGGAGTCAGATCCTTGTGATATTTCAGAAGAAAATAGAATGTCAATGGGAAAAGAGTTGTAAATTATCTAGAAATATCCTATGTAGGGACAAATTTAATAAAACACCAAAGAGAGTAGTCTAACCTATGTCTGACTATATAAAACGGTCTACGAAAGTTTTGCGGTCAGGAGAGGGTACTGTAGGAACGTACGTACACGCGAGTCAACACAGACTGAGAAACACTGGGGTACCTAACATCGAGAAGATAGGTACCTTAAAGGGTCCGTTCTTGTGACCTCACCCAACGGTAAACCATGAGGTCCCCTAGAAGGGTTGGGTCCCTAGCTTGGGTATAGAGGACGTCACGTCTACCAAGAAATAGTAACTCGGTGGTACTACGGGAATTATTAATATTACTCACAGTATCAGTAGGATTGTTTTTTATCGTGAAAATAACGAATGGTAGTATGGAGATGTGTCGTCTGTGAGATCTTTAACTTAGTAAATTAGAGGAACTATTAAAATACCCCATCTGCACGACCTCCTCCAGTGACTTTCCTACATGACGTGTAACCGGGAACTCGACCTGGGTCTGTCACCCTCCGAGGGGTAGGTGAAGGAGTAGGAATCTTACTTGAACGCGAATGACAGGGGTATGATCGTCGGTTAAGTTCCTACATCGGAATTTTCTCCTTCCTCAACAACTATGGGAGACCTACCATATACGCTGACTTGGGGACTTCTGGAGACATATTTGAAAATTCTAAGACAACACGTCCATGTCTCTAGATGAGTAGAGCACCAGTGTGTTTTGTTTGGAGTGTACATTTAAAAGAACGAATGATCTATCCAGTATATGGTCACCAGTCGGAGAAAGAAGTCAAAGAGGGATGGGAGGTACATACCCCCGGTCAAAATTGTAAGTGGGTCCCTTGAGATTCCAAAGTTTGGTTTTTCCATAATAACATTAAGAGTGAAAGTCTGTGTACACTCCGTCTCTCTCCAAGTCATTGACCACGTCCTAGTGTGTCGGTCCTCTATTACCTTAGGTGTCACCAACACAGACAATCGTCGAGTGTAGTGTAGAAGGAAATAGAGGGTTGATGGACGAAGGTCTGGGGAGGGGAGTGATACGAGGACCATAACAAAGGACGTTAGGAGTAGTTTTGGTCTTCGTCAAACCGGGTAGGAAAGGAAATATTTTCCGTGGAGTCGTCTCGACAGAAAATGTACGACGTTAACGTCTTTTAAAGGTCGGTGAAGAACTTGTCCGTTGTCTGTCTCTATGTCTTACACTGTCACAAGGTCAGGTGTTAGTGGAGACCTTTTACTACAGTAATTCACCATCTCTTCTTCGTCCATTTTTTCTTCAGAGGATGGGTTTCCGAATCTGTTGGATAAATTTTTGTTGTCAGGGATAGACATCTGTTGTTGTGTACGTAGGTAGTTCTGTTGACTGAGTAACGGGGAGAAGGGTAGAGACCTAATCCAAGTTTTCTTGTCTATCTCTTTTATGTTATGAGAGTCTCTCAGAACCTGAAAAACAATGGGACCCTACAAGACCAGTGATTAATAGTAGTATCTACGAGTTCTATTGGTACTGTATAAGGAGAAGAGACAACTTCGAGGACCCTCTGAAAGAAAGTTTATCTGTCTTTCGATTTTCAGGACCCAGTATATACGGGATCCATGTGAGAGGTCGTCGAGTAAAAGGTTTCTCTTAACTTTGACAATGGGAAACCTCCGTGTTTTGTTTGTATCGGTGTGAGAACTTATATGTTTGGTTGTATGACTCAGGATCCAGTGTATACGGATTTTGTGTGAGATACCGTCAAGTAAAAGTTCTCATAAGTTGGACATTCAATGGGAAACTCCCGTGTAAGATCTTGTTTTTTCGTATAGGTAAGTTTTATTTAATCAGCACAGTCCTTTCATGTGTAACCGACCTTTTTGTGTTTGACATTTGGACTACCCACCGGGACCACCGAGGTGGATGTGGACGGGGGAATGACAGGGAGAGTAGTGACGGGTAGGAAAACCACTAGACCGTTTCTCAAACGAGTCATCCTCACTCGACCGAGTTGACTTCGAGATGTTCCATTCATCGAGACTGGTCGAAGATCGTACACTTGGGGGATTTGATTACTGAAGACCCGTGACTTGTGAGAGAAAAAAGTCGTTTCGGTGAAGAACGGTGATATTTTGAGAGTAACATGCACTAGTTTGTTCACAAAAGACGAGGGGGAGTCATAAAAGAATCAGGAAGGTCCGACGATATTGTTTTGTCTAATATTTGTTGTCTTTGTACATAGAGTGTCGAAACCTCCGACAAACAGACTTTGGTTGTACGGTCATGTTATCCCGAGACCACTCCCTGGTGAAGGTCCAACGTCTGTATTGAAGAGTGACATAGGAGTGCGCCACTCTCTCTGTATGATCGGAAGACCTCGGAGAAATTCCCGAGATTAGGGTAAGTGAACCCGAACTGTGAATCCTGGATTAACGGAGGGTTTCGGGGGTGGATGATTATCGTAACGGAACTATGACCCAAAAGTTGAACGTTTGAAACCTCTCTGTGTGTATAAGTCTGGTGTCGTAAGCAAAAGGTTCTTCATGTCACCGTCTTAAGAAGAGTCCTCGACGAAAGGTTCCATGTAGGACGATTCGGATTTGATGTGTACTACCCGACTGGAAGAAATTTAGAGGTTTATTCTTTTCCTCATGTAGTTCCGACATATAACAGTGGGACGAATAAATTGAATATACGTCTCATGTAGTACTCTTTGCGACCTGACTTTCTTTGTGTTCGACCTTAGTTCTAACGGTCCTCTTTATAGTTATTGGAGTCTATACATTTACTGTGGTGGGAATACCGTCTTTCACTTCTCCTTGATTTTTCGGAGAACTACTTTCACTTTCACCTCTCACTTTTTCAACCGGATTTCGAGTTGTAAGTCTTTTGCTTCTAGTACCGTAGGCCAGGGTAGTGAAGTACCCTTTATCTACCCCTTTGTCACCTTTGTCACAGTCTGAAATAAAACCCCCCGAGGTTTTAGTGACGTCCACCACTAACGTCGGTACTTTAATTTTCTGTGATGAGGAACCTTCCTTTCAATACTGGTTGGATCTATCGTACAACTTTTCGTCTCTCTAATGAAATAGCAGATTCCAGGTAGATCAGTTCCGATACCAAAAAGGTCATCAGTACATACCTACACTCTCAACCTGACACTTCTTTCGACTCACGGCTTCTTAACTACGAAAACTTGACACCACAATCTCTTCTGAGAACTCTCAGGGAACTTGACGTCCCTCTAGGTCGGTCAGGTAGGATTTCCTCTAGTCAGGACCTACAGGAAACCTTCCTGACTACGATTTCGACTTTGAGGTCATGAAACCGGTGGAGTACGCTTCTCCACTAAGTAACCTTTTCTGAGACTACGACCCTCCCTAACCCCCATCCTCTTCTTCCCCTGCTGTCTCCTACTCTACCGACCTACCGTAGTGGCTGAGCTATCTGTACTTAAATCCACTTGAAACTCTCAACCACTACCTGTCCCTCCGGACCGCACGACGCTGAGTACCCCGGCGTTTCTCAGCCTGTGCTGACTCACTGACTTGACTTGACTTGACTTAATCTCCGGTCCCTATAAATCGAAGTTCCTACCGATCTTGTTTCGCGAGTTTACTACAATGTTAGAAAACCACACACACACACACACACACACACACACACACACGCGCGCGCGCGCACACACACACACACACACACGCGCGCGCACACACACACACACACACACACACAATTGAGGTGCGGTTATAATAAGGACACAACCGGAGAGAAAGTCTGTTCGTGAGTCTAAGTTCAGGAGTATCTATTAGTTGGCACCACCTTTTTCTGGAAGAGGAAGGATAATCAAGGTTATTTTCAGGGTCTAACATGGAGTAATCAGACCCTACCTAGGGCACTGATAGACACTTGGTTAGTGACTCCGGGTGATCTACCTTACGATACTAACCACTCCGTTCCCAGTATACGGGAAGGAACTTTGACCCCCTGATCAGAGTCGGAGTAGATTAGTGTACATATTTTTATCCTTTTAACTCTATCATATAGGACTTCTTACCTTTCACATACAAACTATACGTTTTTGTAACATCTCAGACAATCGATTCTAATATAATCTTACACTCACGGTTTTATCGATTTTTAGTATCACTAAATTTGTTTTTACCTTCAAATAAAGAGAGAGTATAAGTTCTTCGGTTTACCATCAGTATAGTCTTGACAAATTCGTGAACATCATATTCTGTATTTTGAATTAATAGAACAATAACAAGAGATATCCTAAAGATCAGATTTCCAGTGGAGTAACAGGTTCTATTTACGACATCGAGGTCGATAATGTAGAAATAGAGGGGTTGTTTATATTCTTTCATATTCTCTTCTGTCTAAAGGGAGGGGGGAGTTGAAATATGTAATGGAGGTCTATGTAAGGTAACTGACCTTGTATTAGTAAACCGGTATAGATCGATGTTTTCAGTCTCTTCCGTTACCGTTGGGTGAGGTCATGAGAACGGACCCTTTAGGGTACTTACCTCCTCGGACCATCCGACGTCAGGTTCCCTAGTGATTCTCAGTCTGTACTGACTCGCTGAAGTGAAAGTGAAAAATGAAAGTGCGTAACCTCTTCCTTTACCGTTGGGTGAGGTCACAAGAAGGGATCTCTTAAGGTTCCTGCCCCCTCAGACCACCCGACGGTAGATATCCCAGCGTGTCTCAGCCTGTACTGACTTCACTGAATCGTCGTCGTCTTCGATATTTTCTCCGACCCTTTAGACAAGAAAAAAAGACTCCTTGGTTTGTGACTTGGTTTTTAACCTCAAATTTTTAACCCCTCTCTTGTTACTTATGACCCCCTTTTGATATTCAAAAATTATGTTACTCGATTTATTAATATCACGTTATGTTCGATCATTCACTATTATTTTGTTTTATTTCCTTACTGTGCAAACCGAAATATAAAGACCTTGAGATTCGTCGATATTAAGTTTGACCAGAGGACCATTGTGACAGTTTAATCCCTTAGTAACTAGGTCTTCTTATGATTTAGTACTATTTTCAGTTTGACACAGTCGGTCTCTGAAATCCATGTAGTGAATATATCGACATCTGTAAGTGACCACTGTAAAAAAACTTTCATTATTACTTTATTAAAAAGTCTGTAACCCTCAAATAGTAAAGTCTAGAAGTTTATTATAGTGTTTGTCAGTGTTCATCAAATGTACTGTTGCAACTCTTATTATCATTCATTTACAAAAGGGACAAGATAATAATTCTTTGGTCTTCGTTTCGGTTTGGTTGTCTCATAAAGTCTTGACATATTTCAGACGTCTTATTTTACTTCTCGAAGTAAAGTTTCTAAAAACGATTATACCTAAGTTGTATGTGAAGGTATGAGGGGAGGGTCTCTATGTGCTGGGACGGTCATGATTCGTGTTGGTAAGTAAGTCGTGTCAGGGGTGTAAAAGTCGATTTAGAAAAACATTACAACAGTAAGACCCATTTTGAGAGACTTTTATAGGTAAGAACAACTTTAAAGTGTGAAGAAAAATGTCAAAACTTTGGTGATTTCTTCTCACCTACTAGTCTCATCCTCTCTCTCTTTATTATTGATTTTATTTTAAAGGGAGAGTTCTTACGGGAGGTTTACGGTTTTAGTAACTTTTCTAGATTAGTTCGGTTCTTTATTTGTGTTAGTTGAAGATATTAACAAACCGTTTGTGGTCTTCTTCGTATTCTACTAGTAGTTTTATTAACGTTTTTCGTAATAAGATTTTTCTTGTTGGTATTAAGATTTTGATACAATATATAAATGTCGTATCTGGAGAGCCTTTCATTATAATCTTTGTCTGTTCTTATTCACTACTATAGTTTCTATACTTGTTAATTATGACATGACCTAAATAGTTTATATAATTTACAACCTTATGTGTGTGTGTCTCGGTAATTCTTATATATAAAAAACCTACGTGTATGTTGTAAATATTTTCATTTGTTAAAATCCGGAAACTTTATTAGAATTATTTAGGGTTTTGTAGTTATATGTTGAGTCTAATGAAGTTGATATCACGTTATTTTAAACTTTAATTACGATTTTTATATATCAATAATTCTCGAAAGTTTACGAACTTTTAATTTATTGTATTCTGGTCCATTGAGTACCTCACTTTGTTTGTTTGTTTGTTTGTCTCTTTTATTCCTAGACGAATCTTGACTTGTACTTGTTTTGTGGTGAGTACATTTTTTAACGAACTGTATCGATTCGGTTGTGAATCTTCCTTTAACTAACAAGATGTTCGTGAGTAATTCTTGATTCCAATTTTTATCTTTAGAAATAATGAAGAAGAATGGAGAAACCTACACGAAACAATGGGAGGAGTTAAGAGACTCAATCTACGACACGAATTTACTGATTATTCATATACTTTTATACGAGTCGGAGTAATTATAAGTCTCTATTCGTTTACTTTTGTTACTCTATGTTCCGACCAAACAATGTGTGTAGACGTATCAGGTGTAAACGTAAGGTGTGTAGTCCTTTTTCTTCCTTTATCTCTCCTTACCCTTTAGGGAAGGAAATTTTTCATGTACCGGATTTTTTATGTGTGTACTGGTGTCGAGTTTTGGTTGTCTGGTCTTGAACCAGTATACTGATATGTACTGTGGAGTCTCGAAAGAATTCCAGACCCTATACATATAAAATATCATACCGAAAGTATATGGTTCTACTATTGACCGCAAAATGTAATGACAACTTCCTCGTCTCTTACCTATGACTCGTCTCTCGACCGTACGAGACAGTGTCAGCTGAATTTACTTAAATAATAAAAATGGGAACCTGAAGATACTTCCAAGGTCGAGGGAAGACTACAAGAGTAAATCAACATTTTTACAGAAACGACGAGTCTAAACCCAGAGTTCTTGTACGGTTTTAATCGAAACCTTTCTTTTTTATAAATTAAAAATTCGTACATGGAAAATACCTCAAAAGTTTAATTGTGATAGACACCAGAATATTTCACCTTGACTAATCCTTCAAGTCTGGGACTCCTGACTACCGTCAGTTGATACATATGAATTTTAGTCTGATAAAACGTAAAGACAAGTACTATAAGATACTAAACGATTACAAAAATAGAAAAGTCAAGAAGTGGGATTCTTTTTACATATTTGGAGGAACGTACGATACTGTTCTTAAAATTGTGGAGAAAATATAGAGATAATTTACTTACCCATAAACTGTTTATGTAACAAATTGACTTATGTCTCGTCTTATAAAAGAAACCTTATTGACTGAGGAGAGTTAATTATACTTTTCGGTATTAAAGGAGAGTCTGGGAAAGGTGTGAATAAAGGGTCCTTTGTTCTATCGGGTCCGAATAGTCAAATATTTTCAGACTAAAGAAATATGTCTTTGTAAGATCAGAAGTTGGAAGTTCCGTTTTAGAATTCTAAGACAGTGTGTGTCTTTCTTAGTTCTCTGGATAACAGTGCATACTGACTGAGTACTATCTTCGTTCGTCCTTTTACTCTTATTTACCCATCTTTTCGTTTTTGGTTCTCCACCTCCCAACACTATGTTTCGTTCCACGATCGTGATCTCAAGTTCCAGTAACGTGAATGTAATTCCCGGTCGTCTAGAAACTAGTTCCCGGGTTCTAGGAGTGGGGTAACTGACTTGTCCCTACTTTATAGTGCAAAATAAGACGGAGAAGAGACGACAGGGGGTATCGTGAGTTTCTTTACATCTATGTGTTCGTTTTAGGTAGATTGTAAACGTAAACAAGGGGTTTTCACGTATTCTCTCTCTTATTACATCCTTCACTGTGATAGAGAAAGGACCCCACGGTGACTGACGGATAGTCTCAGTCACGACCATGGTCCATACACAGACACGTCTCCGTAGTGGGAAGCGACCAGGGGTTCGGATGACACTTCAGAACCCTCTCCAAATCGTCCCTTCCCATCCATGTTCTATCCGTTTTTACCTTTTACTAATTCTCCTCGATATTTGTGGTTTCAACTATTTTCTACCACAGACTCGACTTGACACAGGTATTGCATAAAAATGGAGTCAAAGGGGTAAACACTTTAATGTTATTATTAAAAAAATGGGGAATTCTCAAAAACATTAATGATTTTACTCAGTTGTATATATTCTCGAATCTTATCGACCGGGTATTATTGTCGAGACGTTCAGAATGGACACTGACATACGATGCAATTTGATGGAAATCTTGCGTCAGGTGTATCCGAGGTCGGTTGTTGACAAGGTGACTTTCGTCCTGGAAAAGACCACGAGTTCGAGGTAGAACTACACAAAGTGTAGAGACAGAGTGACGGAGAGAGTCGTCTCGGTCAGACTTGTAGAAGGCACGACTCGACCACGTACATCGATTCCTTTGTTTCTGTTACTGTTTCGACATATACGACGATGGGCCAAGTATTATACAATGGACATTGTACCTTTTCTTGACGTATCACTTTGACTTTGCGACTCTGGGTCTAATGTCAAAAGGGAAACATATATTAACGGTAAAGAACTCCCGGAAGTCACACTGGCCGTGACACATGAAGGGTGAAAGGTACAACGGTACTTGACTTACAAAAGTAGGTGGGGGGTTTTTTTTAGGTACAGATCCGGAATTTTGGGTCACACTACAACAAACCTCCAACCCGGAAACCCTTCATTAATCCCAATCTACTCCAGTATTCCAATCTCAGGGTCGCTATCCTAAACATAGGAATATTCTTCTTGGTGGTTTCCTGAGAGAGAGAGAGTAAGAGAGAAAGATGGTATAGTTCTGTGTCGTTCACCCAGTTGGTACGACTGTGGTTCTAAAGTGTAAAGATCGGAGGTCTCAACACTCCTTTCTTTAATAAAAATAAATTCGGTGAACTAAATACCATAAAACAATTCCGTCGAACTCGACTGATTCTTTGTCCGTAATAAGAAACAAGAGTAGTCCCACGTGTTTTGGGTCAGAGGCGGGAGTCCCCTGAATGTCAAATCACTAATTTATGATTAGAGTTTCGTTAATGAATCATACTGTTCTTTTATGTTGTTACTATCAAGTTCCTTCTTTATACATTTGATGGGGGATATATGTACGGGTATCGAAAGACGGTTTTCGTTCCATAAATAAAGACAGAAGTACTATCGTTCTTCACTTTAAACTTTTATGCTTCGTGGTAAACAAAAGGGTAAGTAGTAGGACCGTTTAAGAGGTCTCGATACGAAGAGAGTAAGAGAAGGAGTGTGAAAGGGGGGAGGACACACACACACACACACACACACACACACACACACATGTGTAAAGGGCAGTGAATCTTTAGTGGTTATAGGATTCCAAAGTGTTGTTAGAACGGGAGGACTCACTGCCACCAAAGTCTTGGTTCCTGTCGTGGACTCGGGAGGGTAAAGGTATGAAAATTAAAACATAAATGTGGATACTTTCACCACACTGTTCTAAATAAGATGTCAGTGTCCAATTCGGTAGGGAGTATGTGGTGAGATTCTTTTATTATGATTATCATTTTGTTATCGTTACTATAGATTGTAAGTAACACAAGGATGATATACCATATGTACGTAATAATAGAGGTCGTAAATTTAACTCTCTATAAGTCGTTTACCTCCAGTTCACTGAACGGGTTCTAGTGTGTTTATCATTCTCAATTCCGTCTTAACCTTGGATGTAATCCATTAATATAATAATAAGTTAAACTGTAAAAATTAATATATTGACTTTAATAACAAAGAGACTTTGTATAAAGATCTTATTCCATAACAACAAATCCTTCCAATACACGTAAGGTGGTCTGTTTATAATGTGACAACTAGTGTTAAATTAATTTAAACCCAGTGACTCGAGGTTACTTGAGTCCATTGTACACCCCAGAGGTCGTTTTTTCAGTTCGACACTCCGACTCAGTCCCCGAGGAACACAATCGATGACGGAAGTCAGGATCGGACACTCACTACATAAATGACGGTGGTTATCCCTTCTTAGGTCTTGCCCCTTCATTACCTTTTAATGACAGAAAGTGTCTGAAACGACCTATAAAAACGTTGTAAAATTTTAAAACTATAAGTGGAAATTTTTATTTTCACAAGTTGATACTTATGTGTGATCTCTGTCTTTATTCTGGTTCTCCTTCTTAAATAAGTAAAGCATCATGGGTTAGTGAGAAATAAAAAACACATAAGGAGGTCAGGACATAAATATTTTAATCAAAGTAGTTCATCCCCTTGTTGGTCAGGGGTAGGGACGAAGTCAACACTTCGTGAATAGTCGATTTGTATAACTCTGAAGTTCATTTGAAAGTAAACTTCTTACGGTTATTAAAAATTAATTCGTAAATTTTAAATAGATCATTACCAAAATCTATTAAAACATCTATGAAAGTTCAACTTAAAGCAAGTATTTGACATTTATAAATCTCGACTAAATCACTGGGGTGCCTTCTTTTGTTCCTTTGTACTTAGAGTCCTAAAGTCCTTAAGTCTATAGTTGAACGACAGATGAGTTTTTGGTGATCCACCATGATCCATTAAAAAGAAAAGGGAATTTCACTCTGCACACACACACAGACACACGCGCGCGCGCGCGTGCGCGCGGGCACAGAGGAGAGAGCCAGGACAATTCTTGCCACTTTTTTCACGTTATACGAATGTCCTTTAGACCCCCAATTACTTTTTCAAGGGTTTAACCTGACACCACTACCGAGTGTTTAAATTTAGTATTTAAAAACGATTTGGTCGAACTTAACATGAAGTTATTTTATCAAGTTTCTCCTTTTTTCGATTTTATTTGTAAAGGTATGTACCGTGTAGAACTTTAAATGCATATGAAACAGATATATAAGTATTTTTTGAGAGACCAATCGATGTTCAATTTTTAAAATTAAGTACATATATTAGACTTAGTTACATTAATTCGTATATAAATTTGAGAAAAGGACACAAATCCGTCATGAGAGTATATCTTTATTAGGTCATAAATCAAAACCGGAAAAGTTGTAGGAGAAATGGTACGTCTCATGGAGGTACAACAAGTATCACCTGGAACTTCCGTAATGTGACCGACCTTTTTGTTTTTTGTTTGTTTGTTTGTTTGTTTTTTTGTCTCTTTTGTTTGTAGTGGACTAGGATGAATACAATGACACGATTCAGTGAAGTCAGTACTAGGAAGTCATCCTAGAAACCTTGGATAAATATACACCTAATTTTTTTTTTGTTTTTTGAGTATCTGTGTTTCTTGTCTAACCACTAATGGTCTCCACCTCCCACTCCCCATGTTTTACCCAACAACAAGTCAGTGATTCAGCAGAGACTGAGAAAGCTGGGGTACTTGACGTCTTATGGCCCGAAGGGACAGGAAGTGACAGAGGACCTCAAACGAGTTTGAGTACAGGTAACTCAGTCACTACGGTAGGTTGGTAGAGTCGGAGACAGTGAAGGAAGAGGAAAACGGAAGTTAGTAAGGGTCGTAGTCCACCGGTTTCCTAACCTGGAAGTCGAAAACGTAGTCAGGAAGATTAGTATAAGTCCCAACTAAAGGAAATCCTAACTGTCTAAACTAGAACGACAGGTTCCCTGAGAGTTCTCAGAAGAGGTCGTGGTGTTAAACTTTCTTAGTTAAAAAGTCGTGAGTCGGAAGAAATACTAGGTTGAGAGTATGGGCATGTACTGATGATCTTTGTGGTATAGAAACTGGTCTACCTGGAAGCAACCGTTTCACTAGACGAAAAAATGATTGTGACAGATCCAAACAGTCGAGAGGAAGGTTCCTCGTTCGTAGAAAATTAAAGTACCGACGTCAGTGGTCGGTGTCACTAAAACCTCGGGTTCTTTTGACAATGACAAAGGTGTAAAAGGGGTAGTAAACGGTACTTCACTACCTTGACCTACGGTACTAGAAGCAAAGAACTTACAACTCAAAATTCAGTCGAAAATATACCCCTCTTTATGAAAATGTACCCCTCTTCAATATATAATGTCTTTATGAAGGACATAAAGTCTTTCATGGTTGAAGGTCGGTATTTCAGTCAGTAAGTACCCCTATATTACATGTGTCGTACCACTGATATTATAATTATATAGGTAACCTATAAACTACGTAAAGTATTAATTTTGAAAGACTCGTCGTGGTGTCGTCCTCGTCACCGATCCTCCGTGACCTTGCTGAAACTCTGTCGGGTGTAGGTCGCCGTTTCCTCTTCGGGGTCGTTCTACCATCCTCCCCGTTTTAGTCAGATCTTAGTTTGGGGTATGGTGGTCTCTGTGAGTCTCCCGAGTTTGTTTGAATCACGTGTGGTCCTGGGTCTCTGGGGTGTTTCTGACTCAGTCTTGACACAAACTCATAGAGGACTCCTCACCTGACGACGTCTCCGTCCCCGAGACCCACGTCATCTGGACCCATACCGTATTTGGGAGACCCTCCTCCAGCGGTAATTAGATGGTATCCCGGTACTCTTGAATGTGTCCTGACCTTTTGTCTAAGAATCTCCCGTGTTTATTTTGGACACGTGTGGTCCTGGGTCCTCTTTCCTCGTCAGTGGGGTGTTCTCTGACTGTGTCTGAACGGACACTCACAGGTCATCAGAGACCGTCTCCGTATCCAGTCGACTCCGGACGACGTTCCATGTCCTGTGACTCTCGTTACCACGGACGTACCCTGGAAGTGGAGGTGGTATCAAACCGGATTCCAGTTTATTATCCCTCCCTTGTTTCGGGGTGGGTAGTTGTCTTTTAACCTAATTTCTAAACGGCTCGTATCGGGGTGGGTAGTCTTGTTGTGGGTCAAAGGGGGAGTTAGTCAGAGAGGGTAGTCCTTCGAAGGTATTCGGAGAATAGGAAGAGGTAGTCTCCCGTCTGTGTGACTTTTGGTACGTGCCTTTTGATTGGTCAGACTAGTGTACCTGGTGTCGGAACAGATTGAGTTACTTTGATACTCGGTACGACACATCCCGGTGGGTTATACCTGCCAGTACCATATCTCAAGACTGTTTTACACCAGGTGACCTCTTTCCTTACCGTTCGGTAAAGTCATGAGAACGGAACTCTTGGGGTACTTGTCACACTTTTCCGTTTTTCTATTCAGTGTCTTTCTACTTAAGGGGTCCAGTCAAGTCAAGTCAAGTCAGCGAGTCAGCACAGGCTGAGAAACACTGGGGTACTTAGTGTCGTGCGGTCCGGAGGGACAAGTAGTGGTAGAGGGCCTTAAGTGAGTCTGAGTGTAGGTAACTCAGGCACTACGGTAGGTCGGTAGAGTAGGAGTCAGCAGTGGAAGAGGAGGACGGGGGTTAGGGAGGGTCGTAGTCTCAAAAAAGGTTACTCAGTTGAGGAGAGTACTCCACCCGTTTCATGACCTCAAAATCGAAATCGTAGCAAGGAAGGTTTCTTTAGGGTCCCAACTAGAGGAAGTCTTACCTGACCAATCTTGAGGAACGTCAGGTTCCCTGAGAGTTCTGAAGAGGTTGTGGTGTCAAGTTTTCGTAGTTAAGAAGCCGCGAGTCAGAAGAAGTGTCAGGTTGAGAGTGTAGGTATGTACTGGTGTCCTTTTTGGTATCGGAACTGATCTGCCTGGAATCAGTCGTTTCATTACAGAGACGAAAACTTATACGATAGATCCAACCAGTATTGAAAAGAAGGTTCCTCATTCGCAGAAAATTAAAGTACCGACGTCAGTGGTAGACGTCACTAAGACCTCGGGTTTTTTTATTTCAGACTGTAGCATAGGTGACAAAGGGGTAGATAAAGGGTACTTCACTACCCTGGCCTACGGTACTAGAAGCAAAAGACTTACAACTCGAATTCCGGTTGAAAAAGCGAGAGGAGAAAGTGAAAGTAGTTCTCCGAAAAATCGAGAAGTGAAAGACGGTATTCGCACCACAGTAGACGTATAGACTCCAATAACTATAAAGAGGGCCGTTAGAACTAAGGTCGAACACAAAGAAGGTCAGGTCGCAAAGAGTACTACATGAGACGTATCTTCAATTTATTCGTCCCACTGTTATATGTCGGAACTACATGAGGAAAAGGATAACCCTTGGTCAAATAACAAGGTACAGGTCAAGATTGACAACGAAGGACTGGACGTATGTCTAAAGAGTTCTCCGTCCAGTCCACCAGACCATATCTATGGTTCCCTTGTAAAGTACGTTTCTACCCGAGCTATTTCCTGTCTTTACCATACCTGGATTGTCTTCATCTGCTATAATTCTTCTCCATCGTTCTTATGTGCCTTCTTGACATGTTTTTTCTAGAAGTGCTGGGTCTATCAGTACTACTACACTAGTGATTAGAGGTTGGTCTGTAGAACCTTGCACTTCAGTTCACTCGGAATCTTTCGTAGTGATGCTTGTTTCGATCACCTCCACTACCTTAAGGTTAACTCGACAAAGTTTAAGACTTGCTACTACGACACTTTCACGACGTGAGTTACACGGTCGTTTAAACCTTTTGAGTCGTCACCGGTGTCCTGACCTTTTCCAGTCAAAAGTAAAGTTAAGGATTCTTTCCGTTACGGTTTCTTACGAGTTTGATGGCGTGTTAACGTGAGTAGAGTGTACGATCATTTCATTACGAGTTTTAAGAGGTTCGGTCCGCCGCGGACTATACGATGACCTCTAGTCACCTCTTTATTGAGGTCTTTCTTACTTCTCTACCTTTGTTTCGTTTTTATCGTGGGTCAACACCTACACTGACCACTACCTACATTTCAGGCTACGATATTTACGTTATAACGTATCCTTGAACTTTACGATCCAGGTACTTAGTTCCGTTTAACCTTCACCAGTTTGTTCTCTACCGTTCTCACTTGTAGCTGTAAAGTCCTTAATCGTTTGATTTTACCTGACCTTACCCACTTAAATTGAGTTTACTGGTAATATAGATAGGACACCCGTTTTTAAGGTATCTTCTTTACCTCATCCATAGTATCAGTTGTTTTCTCAGGTTTTACGTCATGAACCTACGTTAGAGTTTTTACTGTCTAAAGACATGCAAAGGTTCCGTTTGGTAAGTTATAGTGTCATTAGGTTCAGATACGGGGATGGTCATTACGACTTCTTCGACTTCAACTTGTCAAGAAACTTCTGGATGTTCTGGAAGATCTTGATTTTGGGTTTTTTCTACAGGAAAAGTAATTCCCCTGACCTTACGTTTTCATCCTTCAGTTCTTTGTAGACCTCAATGTCCGTTTAAACCGGAACCTCATGTCTTATTTCGTCCCGTTTCCGATTATCTCAAAACGGTCTCTTACTTGACCAGTATCGTTTGTGGGGGAAGGTTGTTGTGTTCTCTTCTGAGATGTGTACCTGTAGTGGTCCACCAGTTATGTCTTTAGTCTGACTAAGATAAGAAACGTCGGTTTCTACCTCTTCGGAATATGTCAGTCGTTTTTGTTCTGACCCTCGACTGGTACCGAGTCTAGTACTTGAGGAATAACGGTTTAAGTCTGCATTTAACTTCTTTCATCCCTTTTGGTGATCTGGTAAGTCCATACTGAATTTAGGTAATGTTAATATGTCACCTTCACTATCTAAGTTCCCTAATCTAGACTATCTGTTCTCACGGACTTCTTAATACCTACCTCCAAGCACTATAACATGTCCTCCACCACTAGTTCTGGTAGGGGTTCTTTTTCTTTCCGTTTTTCCAACAGACACCTCCGGAATGTTTATCGACACTTTTTGTCTGTTCGTTCTCCTTTTCCTCTTTTCCTTTCTATATGGGTAGACTTACGTCTCAATGTTTCTTATCGTTCCTCTCTATTCTTTCGGAAGAAGTCACTAGTTACGTTTATTTATTCTCCTTTTGTTATCTTATCCTTTCTGATCTCTAGAGAAGTTCCTTTAATCTCTAAGGTACCCTTGTAAAGTACGTTTCTACCCGTGTTATTTCCTGTCTTTACCATACCTGGATTGTCTTCGTCTTCTATAATTCTTTCCTACCGTTCTTATTGACATGTTTTTTCTAGAAGTACTAGGTCTATTGGTGTTACCCCACTAGTGAGTGGATCTCGGTCTCTAGGACCTTACGTTTCGGTTCACCCGGAATCCTTCGCAGTGATACTTATTTCGATCACCTCTACTACCTTAGGTCAACTCGATAAAGTTTAGGACTTTCTACTACGACACTATCACGACGTGAGTTATACAGTCGTTTAAACCTTTTGAGTCGTCACCGGTGTTCTGACCTTTTACAGTCAAAAGTAAGGTTAGAGTTTCTTTTCCGTTACGGTTTCTTACGAGTTTGATGGTATGTTAACGTGAGTAGAGTGTTCGATCATTTCATTACGAGTTTTAAGAGGTTCGGTCCGAAGTTGTCATACACTTGACACTTGAAGGTCTACAAGTTCGACTTAAATCTTTTCCGTTTCCTTGCTCTAGTTTAACGGTTCTAGGTGACCTAGTAGCTTTTTGGTTTTCTCAAGGTCTTTGTGTAGATGAAGACGAAATGACTGATACGGTTTCTGAAACTGACACACTTAACGTTGTTTGACACCTTTTAAGAATTTTCTCTACCCTTATGGTCTGGTGGACTGGACGGAGAACTCTTTAGACATACGTCCAGTTCTTCATTGTCTTGGTCTGTACCTTGTTGTGTGACCAAGGTTTATCCCTTTCCTCATACAGTTCCGACATATAACAGTGGGACGAATAAATTGGTTATACGTCTCATGTAGTACTTTTTGTGGTCCGAGTTACTTCGTGCTCCACCTTAGTTCTAACGGTCCTTTTTATAGTTATTGGAGTCTATACGTCTATTATGGTGGGAATACCGTCTTTTGCTTCTTTCTCGGAGAACTACTTTCACTTTCTCTTCTCACTTCTTCAACCGAACATTGAGTTGTAAGTCTTTTAATTCTAGTACCGTAGGTCAGGGTAGTGAAGTACCGTTTATCTACCCCATTGTCACCTTTGTCACTGTCTGAAATAAAACCCCCGAAGTTTTAGTGACGTCTAACACTGACGTCGGTACTTTAATTTTTTACGAACAAGAAACCTTCTTTTCAATACTGGTTGAATCTGTCGTATAATTTTTCGTGTCTATAATGAAACGGTTTTTTTTCAGGTAGAACAGTTTCGACAAAAAAGGTCATCAGTACATACCTACACTCTCGACTTGATATTTCTTTCGACTCACGACTTAACGACGAAACTTGACACCACAACCTCTTCTGAGAACTCTCAGGGAACCTGACGTTCTTCTAGTTTGGTCAGGTAGGATTTCCTTTAGTCCGGACTTATAAGTAACCTTCCTGACTATGACTTTGAGGTTATGAAACCGGTGGACTACACTTCTTGACTGAGTAACCTTTTCTGGGACTACGACCGTTTCTAACTTCCGTCCTCTTCCCCTGCTCTCTCCTACTTTACCAACCTACGGTAGTGACTGAGTTGCCTGTACTCATTTGAGACCCTCAACCACTGTCTGTCCCTCCGGACCGCACGACATCAAGTTCCCCCAACGTTTCTCAGTCTCTGTTGACTTGCTGACTTGACTTGACTTGACTTGGACTAGATTATGAAGAAGGACTATTTTTTGGTACCTGGTAATTACTGTACTATACTGAACTAAAAGACCCCGGGGTACACTCGAGCAGACTCTAATCTCGTACGACAACTAACGGGATACCGGAGGACCGTACAGAAAGACATCTCAGGAGGGAGTGACTGAGTCCTAAATCGTTAGTAGAGAACCTGGGCTTTGATGATAATTCTCTTTTACGGACCTGAACGGACTGACCTGATCGAGTGGTGCGTAGGAGTGATCCGGGGTGAGTCGGTTGGACGGTCGACTGATATCCACGGGTTCAGGTCGGTTCTAATCGTCTTGGTTAATTGAACGTCTAGATATGTTTATTATTTTCTACCAATCACAAATACGGTGAATGTAAAACTCCACAAACGTCGTTATTAACGACTATCCCATCGGCCCGATGACGTCGAATCTGACAGAAGAGACGGAGACCGTATTGGATCTACCCAAGTCAAGTCAAGTCAAGTCAAGTCAGCGAGTCAGTCGGAGACAGACTGAGAAACACAGACTGAGAAACGTTGTGGAACCTGACGTCGTGTGGTGCGAAGAGACAGGTAGTGGTTGAGGGTCTCGAACGAGTTTGATGTTACCCAATCTCAGTTGGTATGATCTCACTTTTTGCCTTCAATTCTACCTACTCTTGAATTTCAACATAATGTCGAAGATTTGTTTAAATGTTGTTGGTTTTATGAGAAACTTGACCTAGGTTCGAGATATTAGACATTCAATTCGGATATATAAATTGAATTTAAGTATAAGAAGTTTTACACACTCCACTATGAGAAAGTAAGAGGGTATCTGATTGTACAGGTGTACCAAGAAGGTGGTAAGTAGTGAAAAAAGACGGGTGGGGTTCCGTCAAACAGTTTAATATAATTGAATATATTGTTAAAATTGATTGAAGAGAATCTTTGTGTGTCTAGACTGATAAAGTCTCATAGATTCGGTTACTACGGTACAGTAAATACGGATTTTGTGAAGATCTTACAACAATCTACCGTTCATGTTGTATTAATAGTTCGTATATATCCTACAAAAGAAGTAAACCGTTTAATCAGTTGTAAGTGTACGTTTATTGTCTTTTACTTACAGATACTAAACTAATGTCTTAAGAATTCTAGACAACGTTTTCCTTCCAAATTACCGGACTGTCTTACCGGTAATGGGAACAACTAAGATAAAAGAGTGTGACATTTGGTAAAAGAAAGGGTCTTGAGAGGATCGAAAGTTTACCGAGATAAAGAACCTATTTCAAGGTGATATGTGAGATGGAATGTGTTTTTGTAAAACTTTTGGAACGATAAGTCACACCAGGTACTTAGTCCTTATAGTGTTTGGGGTAGGTTTGTACGACTTAGTCTTAGACGTAAAATTTTTTTTAGAGGTTCATTAATGAAAAATGAGAATTAATATGATGATAATAAAAGTAAATAATAAAGTAAAGTCCGAGACAAATCAAGAATATGAATCGGTATTGAACCTCTGGTACCGTCACCTAAAGGGATAACACAAGTCACCAATCCGTCCGTCAGAAAAAAAGGGAAGAAGGAATTTCTCGGACAGAATTTTTCCGACATCCAAAGTTAACACACACAGGTGAATGTATACCAAACGTCCGGGAGACATAGATACCTAAACTTTGGGTACTTATACCTGACGACTGACATGATCGGTAAAATATACTCCCCGAACTGGACACCTAAACCATAGACACCCCCGAAGACTTTGGTTAGGGTTTCTATGACTTCCTCACATGAAGTGTGTCGTGACGAAGAGGGATGTCACGTGTCGTCGTCCGTACTCATTATGGTGTGTTGGAAACTCTCGAAACTGAGTGTTAACGACACTTCACAAGTGGGAGAATGTACGGTGGTCTTGACTAAGGGGAAGAGGTAGAAACGACCTATAACTATTTATACGTAGTATCGGGGTTATTGTAAAAGGGGTGTAAATGTACAAAAAGAAGATAGTCTGTCACATATAGAACTCCGGTTCATGATCTAGGGAATAAGTCGAAAAATCTTAGAGGTTCCGGTTTATGTCACGTACTATGTCCCATCTATCTACAGTCTAACACGAGAGAAATTAATTACTTACTTTCTGATTCACTGAGTACTTCAAAGTTTATGTACGTTTTTATAGAATGGATATAGACTTCAAAATTTAATATCATATATAAAAGTGTCAATTCAGTCATAAAAAGAGAATATCAGATAAGGAGGATGATCCGACTAAGGTTTCTATCTTTTTTTATAATTATGTTTTATCAGATGTATGAAAAAGTAAAGGTTACATATACGAAGATAATTATAAAACAGAATTGGTAGAAACTGAGGGGTTACTAAGGATATCAAAAACTATATATTGTACATGAGTTTATAGACAACTTATTCATTCAATAAAAGTTTAATGGTCCTCAGACACTCGTATAGTGTTGATGACTTTTTTCGAGGTTACGTTTTGTAAAATTATTTACCAGTTTATATGTCAATAATCTTAATGGATTTATAGTGAATATATTTTTGACCATATAGTGTAATCTACTGTGATATTTTTGTGTTTAGTGTGTAACTGTTGTTGGGGACGTCAGGTTCTTATGGGGGGAGTAGTTATCATGTTTAATGTGAAAAATTTTTTCTGTAACAAATCTGTAAATTTGGTTTCATTGAAACTGATCTGATTTATGTAAGTAAGTAGTTCATGTTATTTAAATCGTATCAGTGATTGTTGTGTTAAAATCCACGTTAAAGTGTACGAAAGTATTTAGAAGGTCAAGTCAAGGGTGTCATTTCACAGAAACACGTGCGGTAAAAGTAAATATATATCCACATAGTATGTAGTATGAATTCTGATAAAATGAAGTATTAATTTACACAATTACATATAACATTCACTTATGGTCCGGTTTTAAATTGGGGTCACTACTGTTTAAAGTTGTTAATTTTTTTTTTGTTAAGAAATGTCATATAAGATTAAACAAATTAACGTACCCATGATAAAGGAGAATGATTTATGATAGTTTTATTCATTATTCTTAAATTTATAATTTAGGTTTTTGTACCTCTAAGGTTGGAAGGATTTTATAATTATTCGTAAAATCATTATACTGGTAAATTCATTTTTCCATTAAAGTATAAGTAACGGTTTAATTTTATGGATGCTAAACTTCTGTCTCCAGATTTTATGAACGTCATTTAACTTTTCATGTTAAAAAATTTGCACGTCATTAAACGAACACTTAAACATTACCTTACAAAAAGTGTCATTATGATACAATTTTATGATGAGATTTACTAGTCAGATTCATGTGCATGGAAATGGTCGTTCTTTTTAATTCCGGAAAATTACGATAGTTATTAATGTCGACTTGAGTTTACAGTTTCTCTCCCATGTTACGCCGTTTGATAATAAAAATTGGAGATTGTATAACAATCAACGAAGTAGAGTTGACTTAATGAATAGAAGGGTACTTCAACTTACAATCAATTGATAATGGAAATTTATTCGTAAAGAGGTATAGAGATAAAAGTAAATCGGGACTTGGGTCAGTTAGATCTGTCTTACAACCTTTATAATCCCGAAACAGACTAACCTAGTGTTGAAATATAAGTCCCCAATTTTTACAAACAGGGTAAATATAAAGACTTACTTGGTTCTACGGACCGGAGGTATCTGTTGTAATGTATAAAAGGGTTTCGTGACCGTCTATTAACGATGAAGAAGTGAACTGGTTTCACTGAAAAAAAAAATTTTAGATTCACATCCGATACTTCTATAATGTCCTACATTCCTTCCTATTGGTTCCGATGTTTATATAGTTTAGTTCCAATTTCCGTGACCTATTCCTTCTAATAATGTTTCGTGACATTTGTTAAAAATTTCGTTTAGTTTAAAATGTCATAGTTTACGGTTTGATGATTCTCGTCTACCATGATTTTACTACTGTTACGAAATTTTATCACCTGTTTTAAAGACATTAAAGTGTTTATTTTAAGAAAGTAACAAGATGGTAAAAAAAGTAGGATGTACAAGAAATTACAAGGTTTAGGATCTTTGTTTTCACAAAAGTCAACGTACTTTACTCTTTTGACGTTGACTTTATGGAGACTTTTAATTAAAATAGAATTCAATGTAATATTTAAACTATATATTATGTATATATATACCATGTCTCTATACTTCTAGTAGAACCTTTAGTATTTTGTCATTTAATATGAGTTTTAAATTTTTTTTAGAATAAGTCAACTTGTGTTAGATTTCGGGGTGTTATCGTTTAACATCACATTTCTCCGTGTCTTTCATGTTAAAGGTCTGTATAATTTGTTTATTACTTATGTCTCAACTTTTATGGTGTACGAGGTCAAATCTCAGTAAATTATGTGTGTAAAAGTGTTGACAAAGAACTTTTTGATAAATCTATTTTATAAATCGTAAATAGTAGTTAAAATTTAAATAGACTTAGATACGTTGAAAATAGGTATAATTTTATGACTAATGACATTTATGAAATAATATTTTGATAATATGTTAAATTTAAAAATAATCTCTTTACATAATAAGTGATAGGTATTAATTTCAGAAAAGGTACTCACGTAAAGTATTCTTTATGTGTTTTTAGTAATAAATACTAAAGATCCCTCTTCTTTGATACCATTAGGATAATTGGGTTTGATATAGGAATAATAATAAAGAATTTGTAAATTTACAAATTTATACGAACCACTGATCACTAGAAAGTAGGGGTGTCACCATTTAAAGTCGTATTACAATACTGACCTGATCTGTTATTTTATCAGTGTACATCTATTTGTTTTTGGTTATGAACAAGAGAATGTACATTCGAATGAGTATGTTATTGTGGTTTACTTATTGTCACTAATTTTTTTTTTACATTTGTCTTATTTTCCACTTAGGGAAGGGACTTCTTGTTTTCTATTTTCATAAAGAGTAAAATATTTTTGTTTTGTAATAGATAGTTTTTCCATTCTGTGACTAAAATGTTTAGATAGTAAAGATTTATACCTATTTCTTTTAGACCTTGTTGTCTAAGTGTAAAATGACTCGATTTTACGTGTTTTTTATACTATTATGAATTTAAATAATTAAGTAACATTATCCAACTATGATAGGGTATGATTTTTCATAGAACAATTCTAAGTTTTATCACAAATTAATAGACTCGAATTCTAAATGACTTAGTGATAGGTTCATTGTTGTTGTTGTTTTCAGGTGTAACATCCTGCTTTTTTCGTTTTGTTTTAAACATAAGTGATACTGAACTTAAAGTAGGGGTGTTTTTTTCGATGTCGTTATGGGTAAATCCGTTATCCGTTTGTATACTTTAGGAATACCTTTTATGGATGTGACTGGGATTTATTTTTTACATTTTATTAGTTTAAAACGATATTATTTAGGTACATTTAAAATTTCCATATGTTCGAATTATTTAAATGATTCGTATCTTAATTAAAGTATGAAGAGAAACACGAGTCTACTAATGTTTTCATGTAAGTCTCTCTCCCAACCCTTCCACTCTATTTTGACACTATGAAAGGAAGTGTGATTTTTTCCCATAAAATTAAGACTCCCCCTTTCTTTCCCTTCTCAGATTGTCAGGTGTTGAGATTTTGTTGAAGGTTCTTATACTGTTCTGACAATTAATGAATTCTGTAAAACGACCATTTAGTTTCAAGTTACTTTTGTTTGTAAATTGTAAAAACGTTTAAATTAAAGTTTTAAAATTTACAAAGACTTTTATTGATCAGAAAAAAAAAAAATTCCACCACTTACACTTTGTCTCTATTATGAATGTCTAGATGAAAAAGGTTCTTTTAGTCGTGACGGGGAAAGTACTTTAATTTAATATTAGAGAGAGAACTTATACTATATTTTGACAAAACTCATTCTTACTTTGTCTTCGTACTTAAATCTATACGTGGTTCGAGACATACTACATGATTAAATGTGTGCCATAAAAACTGTTGACTTACAACAGGAAGTGACGAATAATCTTAAAACTTTTTACGAAAAATCGTTGTATGTCAGTATGGTGACGAATTGATTTTCCCGTGTATATTTATGTACTTAATATTTTCTTTTTGGAGTTTTACTCAATAAATTTCCCCTTTGTTTTTCTCGAAGTTAGTAGGTAGTAAAACTTCGATGTCTCATTTTCCGTTCCATGAAATACCAAATATTTATGAACAGTGTTACATCATTTATGTATAAGGTTAAAAGAGTATTTAATTTGTAATTTTTTTTTTATAAAACAAGGACCGTTTATAGAAGAGAAAAGGGATTGGGACCGTTCTGATTATTCACGGGAATTAAAATTCTGAAAACAACAACAACAAAAATAGGTAAAGTTACTAGAAAAAGTACTTCATACATATATTCACTTTTACTTTCCTTTTTTAGACGAAAACTTTACGTTATTAAGATTTAGTAAAATGATTCTTCGTGGAAAACTATGCGACCAAACTTGAAAATTATGTTTTGGATTTCTTATTGAAAAAAGACATCTTAAGAGAGGTCAAAATTATTGAAGTATGTATCGTTATGATTCCTATAGTCGGATACGAAAGATGTAAAAAATTTCACAAAATTATTACATTACTCAATATCTATACCGAGTGGTACCGGTCCATCTGTCTCCAAAGTACTATTTACCGATGTCTTTTGTTTGATCTGAGTAATACTAACTTATTATCAAACGTAAAACGAACTCGGTTGTCTGTAAATTCGGTGCATGGTGGTGTAAGGGACGTATTGTAAGGATTCAAAGAAATGAGAAATATCAAAAAATTACTTGTTTATTAATCAAAAGGACTCATTCTAATATTTTTACAATTGAGAAGATGGTTTTCATATTTCTGTTTTACATCTGAGTGTTATGTTTAAAAAATGTGTCGTAATGTTCACGTCTCAATAATTGACGACGAGAAACAATACTAACGGGGTGGGGAAATTTTCTGACGTCGTTTTCTAAGTTAACAGATTATACGAGACGTCATGTCATTAATTTACGAAGTCGGGTATTTGTATAGGGAGTAGATGACACAACGATCCCTTGTGTACTCGTTTCAGATAGTAAGAGTGAAGATGAAGACGTCAGAGAACTGTTGGTCACCCTTCTACCATCTTTTGAAAAAGGTCAACCCTTTCATGTAAAGGCAAATTTGCGAGGACACTGTACGAAAAGGTGGGTAACAGAACGAGATATAAAAGTTGAAAGTTACTTCAGACTGACACTACGAAAAAACTTATGTAAAAAGACACTGTTCGTATGTAAAACCTGTTCGAAAATGGGTGACTTCGAAGATAAAAAGGTAAGCGACATATTAAATTGTGTACTTTCAATAATAACATGAGGTCATGTAGACACAGACTCTCGACTGGAAACCTGTTTTTGAAAAGACGGTTTCAGGACAGTAAGTTAAAACATCATCAACCGACTCTACTTGGAAGTATTTGTTTGTCATTACTTGAACGTATTTTCAATTCGACGAAGACCGAAAGTTTGGTGACCTCTTAAAAGAGTTAGAAGACTTATGACCGTCGTTATCGTAGAGAAGAATTCGTCTTAGGTAATACTTTTTTTACCCTCTGAGGATATTCTTCCTTTTATGATCCTAATATTACTTTAATACATTATTGGTAGTGAACCCTTCATTAAAGTAGAATCTATGTTAATAATTTGAAAGAGGGTAGTCGGGGACGTTAATTCGTTTGTCTATTCTTAAGGTCAATTTGTGTCTTAGAACCTCGAGTTGAATTAAAGACCACTTCTACAAGAAGAATCTTTTGTATGTTTACTGTGAATTCATTTCGTTTTATGTAATAAATCTGTTCTTTAAATGATGTCCATCTGATGATCAAATCACGGCAGATATATATAAGAGAATTCCTTGTCCTAAGGTTCTAAACGAAGTAAACGATAATACTTCTTAAAATATCATTCTGATATACAAACAATCTTAGTACTTGATTAGATCTTGGGTCTCAGTTTCGTATTAGTAAAAGTTAATACAGTTGTCGGGTAATGGTTTTATGGTTTAGTATTGACATGAATTAAAAAATACGAGAGTTGTTATGATTAATTTGGTCGGAAAAGTGTTTTCCACTCGAGTGAAACCTCTGATCGTCATCAGGTTCAATTCATACAATAAGTTATAACTCTGAATTACAAAATTGGATAGTATAATCCGGAGAATTTTAATGAATACGTATAAAATAGTATAAACCCTTAGGTACCTTAAACTAAAAACGACAAGGGGATGAAACCATATTTTTGACGATTTTTATATCTAAGTATAACCGGACTCTTTATAAAATTATATCTCGGTTAGACTTACAATAGAACGATAACCAATTCAAATGGTTCCGTTTATAGTTGACAATTCTCGTGTAGCATCTACTCATAAAACATTCGTATTTGTAAAAAAGTTGATAAATATGATGAGTTGAAGAAGGAGTAGGACCCATGTCAATTATTATTTGAAATTGTCTTGTAATATATACCTTCAGAAAATAGTAACGAAAATATTATAGAACCGGTATGTGTAAAATCTTCATATATACAATGCTGTCATAACTCTTAACTTAGTGATGTGGTTTCTTCTTAATTTTGACTTTAGTGAAATCTTAATAAGACTAATTAAGATATCATTATTTTTCGTGACTTCATACCAAAAAGTTAGGAATGGTAGGAAATCTCAAAGAAAACAATTCGAAGAAGGTATCACGACCAAAAAACAGAGTATCGATAGTCTTACTTGTACTATTTGGACAGTCTTTTTTTATGACTTATAATTTTTACTTATGAGGAATTGGGACCCCCAAAATAGGGTCGTTACTTTCCTACCGATTTCTACTCTTCTAGATGAGTATATTAAGTAAGATTACCTAAATTCTACTTTTTTCTCTCAGTATCACAGTATAGTTACTACGACTTTTCCGTAAATCGTATAAATATAGGTGATGACTACTTTTGAGAGATTTTTCTATCAATTCATAAAGGTTATACTTTTTTAATAGGTAAAGTTAGGTAGTTTTCAATCAGAGTTCAAATTTTTACTTTATTCCTTCATAGACAGAATTTTATCTTCTTTGAAGGTGTTTTTGATGAGATGATGTTATGGAAAATAGTAATAATAATGGATTATAACAAGGTCTCGAAGATCGTTTAGGTTTATCTAATGTTTCTTTATTCTCCGTATTAAACTTTTCCTCCTTTTTTTATAATGGGAAACATGTATTACCAATATATTAACCTTTTTAGTTAAATTTTTCAATTGTGTTTGTTCTTTTTGGACTTTACCACTATCATGTTTAATCATTTATCTTTTATTGGAAAGTATATATGTTTGTTGACTGATCTTTTACATTCTGAGGTAAATATTTAGTTCAATTCTTTATTTTGTTTCCTTATTTGTCTTCCGTACTTGGAATACACGTTTCATGAATATTCTATGTTACATTTTCTCCAATATACCTTTTCACTTTCACAATTAGCCAGTAAATACAGAGTGAGAAACTCTGGGGGTACCTGACACCGGATGGTCCGAGGAAACAGGTACCCTAAAGGGTCCGTTCCTATGACCTCACCCAACCTGTCCCTCCGGACCACACGGCGTCAGGTATCCCAGAGTTTCTCAGCTTGTGTTGATTCGGTTGACTTAATTTTGATTTGTATCATCTAACTAATGATTCTAGTTCTTTTATTTGTGTACGTGGTGAAGTATGTCAATTGATTAAAAATCACACATATATTCTAGATGAGAGTCGGTTAAAGTTCTTATAACATAATAATTGACCACTGTGACGACCATTTCTTGGGTGGACGTTTACGTTCTCTGTATTCTCTGTGTCGATGTTAGGGACCCAGTCTTTCTAGGGGACCTCCTCCTCTACCGTTGGATGAGGTTATAAAAACGGACCTCTTAGGGTACCTGTCTCCTCGGACCGTCCGATGTCAGGTGTCCCAGCGTTTTTCAACCTGTTTTGACTTCGCTGAATCGTGTGAACATCGGTGATACGATATGTAATTGAATATTCTTAAATAGAATATTGACTTTCAAACATAGAAGACTAGAGTAAAGAGGGAAGGGGTTCAGGGATCTTTCGGGTTAAGGTAAAAGACAAAAATACTTTAGTCGAAACAGAAAACTCAAAGACAAAAACTGATGTATACATTCACGGTGGTGTGTCATAGACAGAAAGAGACCAAATAACGTAATAACGTACCAAAGTAGGTGCAACAATGTTTACCGTCCTGAAGGAAGAAATATTACGTACTTATTATAATGTGACACATTTCTTGGTGTGGAAGATACAGGTATTTAGACATCTACTTGTGAATCCAACGAGGGTCTATCCAACAAAGGTGTAGAACCGATAACACATATTACGACGTTACTTGTGTCCTCATCTCTATAGAGAAGTCCTATTATTAAGATTATTTTGTATAATATCTTAGTTTTTGTGTACTCTTCGGATATACACTATTACCATAAAATTTGGTCATCTTTTTCTACTTACTAATAATTTACCACAATCATAGTAAGTAAGTCACCCCTAGACCTTTTTTTATTCAACATAAATATTGAATATGATTTTATAATTATAATTAGCTTTATGTAGTTTCTAGTTTGACTTGTTTTATTTTACGGAAGGGTGGATTTCTACCGTCTTAGGAATTTATTGACCATTGGTCTCTTCCGTAAAGGTTGATTTTGAGTTAGATGGTGTATGTCATACGAAAAATTTTACAACTATCACAAAAACGGTAAGTTTATAGTTTTCTGTTTGTCTTTTTTTTTTTCCATAAACTTTACATAGACTACTTGTTTCTCGTACAAATGAGTACCCTTTTACTTGTTACCTTAGACTTCTCAAGTGATTTTAGTCCAGAGTTTGTATGGTCCTTTTGACTGATAGGGTTTTGACACCGTTTGTTTTCATAGAGTTCAAGTCAAGTCAAGTCAGAGTTCAAGTCAAGTCAAGTCAGCGAGTCAGCACAGGCTGAGAAACTCTGGGGTACCTAGGGTCGTGCGGTCTTGAGGGAAAGATAGTGGTTGTGGGCCTCAAGTGAGTCTAAGTGCAAGTAGCTCCGTCACTACGGTAGGTCGGTAGAGTAGGAGACAGCAGGGGAAGAGGAGGACGGGGATTAGAGGGAGTCGTAGTTTCAGAAAAGGTTAGTCAGTTGAGAAGTGTACCCCACCGGTTTCATAACCTCAAAGTCGAAATCTTAGTAAGGAAGGTTTCTTTAAGGTACCGACTAGTAGAAGTCCTATCTGACCAACCTAGAGGAACGTCAGGTTCCCTGAGAGTTCTCAGAAGAGGTTGTGGTGTCAAGTTTTCGTCGTTAAGAAGTCGTGAGTCGAAAGAAGTGTCAGGTTGAGAGTATACGTATGTACTGATGACCTTTTTGGTATCGGAACTGATCTGTCTGGAATCAGCCCTTTCATTACAGAGACGAAAAGTTATACGATAGATCCAACGAGTATTGAAAAGAAGGTTCCTCATTCACAGAAAATTAAAGTACCGACGTCAGTGGTAGACGTCACTAAGACCTCGGGGTTTTTGATTTCAGACTGTGACAAAGGTGACAAAGGGGTAGATAAAGGGTACTTCACTACCCTGGCCTACGGTACTAGAAGCAAAAGACTTACAACTCGAAATCCGGTTGAAAAAGTGAGAGGTGAAAGTGAAAGTAGTTCTCCGAAAAATCAAGGAGAAGTGAAAGACGGTATTCCCACCACAGTAGACGTATAGACTCCAATAACTATAAAGAGGGCCGTTAGAACTAAGGTCGAAGACAAAGAAGGTCGGATCGCAAAGAGTACTACGTGAGACGTATATTCAATTTATTCGTCCCACTGTTATATGTCAGAATTGCATGAGGAAAAGGATAAACCTTGGTCAGACAACAAGGTACAGGTCAAGATTGACAACGAAGGACGGGACCTATGTCCAAAGAGTTCTCCGTCCAGTCCACCCGACCATAAGGGTAGAGAAAGTCTTAAAAGGTGTCAAATAACACTAGGTGTGTCAGTTTCCGAAACCGTATCAGTTATTTCGTCTTCATCTACAAAAAGACCTTGAGAGAACGAAAAAGGTACTAGGTGGCCTACAACCGTTAAACTAGAGACCAAGGAGACGGAAAAGATTTTGGTCGAAGTTGTAGTCCTTCAAGTGCCAAGTTCATAACGACTTCGGACCGAACCTCTTAAAGCTCGTAATGAAATGATTGTACACTCTACTCACGTTGACACGCCATCGAACTCGTAAGAAACCGTAACGGAAACAAACACTAACCTTATTTTTGACTGGAAAAGGTCAGAACGCCGGTGACGACTCAAAAGGTTTAAACGACCGTGTAACTCACGTCGTGAAAGTGTCGTAGTAGAAAGTCCTGAATTTTATCGAGTGACCTTAAGGTAGTAGAGGTGATCGAAACAAGCATCACTACGAAGGATTCCGGGTGAACTGAAGTGTAAGGTCCTACAGACCGAGATCTACTCACTAGTGTGGTAGCAGTAATAGACCCAGTACTTCTAGAAAAAACATGTCAAGAAGACACATAAGAATTGTGGAGAAGAATTATAGAAGACGAAGACAATCCAGGTATGGTAAAGACAGGAAATAGCTCGGGTAGAAACGTACTTTACAAGGGAACCATAGAGATTAAAAGAACTTCTCTAGTGATTAGAAAGGGTAAGACAAGAAAAGGAGATAAAGAAACGTGACTAGCGACTTCTTCCGAAAGAGTGGAGAAGAACGATAAGAAACCTTGAGCCGTAAGTCTACGAATATAGAAAGGAAAAGAGGAAACGAAAAACGAAGAGAAGAAAAGTGTCGATAAACATTCGGGATGGGTCTGTCGGTAAAACGAAAAAACGTAAAGAAAAGGTACCCCTACCAAAACTAGAGACAGAGGACATGTTACAGTGTGTGGAGTAAGGTATCAAGTAGTCCGTGAGATAGATAGTCTAGATCCGGGAATTTAGATAAAGAGTGAAGGTGACATATTAGTATTCGCTAAACTAAATCCAGTATGGACTTACAAGATCACCAAAAGGGATGAAAGAAGTTAAATTCAGAGTTAAACCGTCTGTGTGACTTTGGTATGAGTGTCTTTTGATCAGTCAGGTTAGTGTGATCCTGGTGTCGGAACAGATTGAGTTTCTTTGATTCGGTACGGGCACCCCGTTAGGTCCCACCCGCCCAGTACCACCTCTCCAGACTGTCTTACACCAGGTGACCTCTTCCCTTACCGTTTGGTGAAGTCATAAGAACGGTATTCTTGGGGTACTTGTCATACTTTCCATTTTACTATCCTATGACTTTCTCCTTTAGGGGTCCAGTAATCCACAGGTTATACGATTCCTCTAGTCACCTCTTTATTGAGGTCTTTCTTACTTCCCTACCTCGGTCTCGTTTTTGTTATGGGTCGACACCTACATTGACCACTATCTTCGTTCCAGGCTACGAGATTTCTCGTTATAACGTATCCTTGGACCTGACAGTCCAGGTACTTAGTTCCGTTTAACCTTCACCAGTTTGTTCTCTACCGTTCGCACTTACAACTGTAAGATCCTTAGTCGCTTGATTTTACCTGACCTTACCCACTTAAATTGAGTCTACTGGTAATATAAATGATGACGCCCGTCCTTAGGGAGTCTTCTTTACCTCATCGGTAGTGTCAGTTGTTTTCTCAGGTTTTACGTCATGAACCTACGTTAGAGTTTTTGCTGTCTGACTAGAGACAATCAGAGGTTCCGTTTGGTAAGTTATAGTACCATAAGGTTCAGATACGGGGTTGGTTATTACAACTTCTTCGACTTCAACTTACCAAGAAACTTCTGGATGTTTTGGAAAATCTTGATTGAGGAATTTTTCTACAGGAAAAGTAATGTCCCCTGACCTTACGTTTTCATCCTTCAGTTCTTTGTGGACCTCATTGTCCGTTTAAACCGGAACCTTACACCTTACTTCATCCCGTTTCATTATCTCAAAACGGTTCTTTTACGTGACCAGTATCGTTTGTAGGAAAAGGTTGTTGTGCTCTCTTCTGAGATGTGTGCCTGTAGTGGTCTACCAGTTTTGGCTTTAGTCTAACTAATATAAGAGACGTCGGTTTCTACCTCTTCGAGATATGCCAGTTGTTTTTGTTCTGGTCCTTGACTGACACCGAGTCTAGTACTTGAGGAATAATGCTTAAAGTCTAAATTTAACTTCTTTCATCCCTTTTGGCGATCTGGTAAGTCCATACTGGATTTAGTTTAGGGAATACTAATGTGTCACCTTCACTCTTTATTAAAATTCCCGGATCTAGACTATCTGTCTCACGGACTACTTGATGCCTTACTCCAAACACTGTAACATGTCCTCTGTCCCTAGTTTTGTTAGGGGTACCTTTTCATAGAGGTCTGTGACGGTTTACTGAGGGACCCTTTAATTTGACGGGGACCAAGTTTGGTAGATGAAGACGAAATAAGTGATACGGTTTCGAAAACTGACACACTTAGTATTGTTTGACACCTTTTAAGAATTTCTCTACCCTTATGGTCTGATGGACTGGACGGAGGACTCTTTAGACATACGTCCAATTCTTCGTTGTCAATCTTACGACGTTATCAGGGTACGATGTCAAGTACCCTGACGTTTCTCAACCTGTGCTGACTCGCTGACTTGACTGGACCAAGTTTTAGTGACGAAACATAGTTCGTCTAACGGTCATAGATGGTGTTAATATTTACGTATGTTCGAGTTAAGGGGAGATCCGTGAATAAGGTATTTATGTGATCGTGTGACCACTTTACTCCTTCCAGAGGTCAGTAAGTAAAGTTTGCAATAAGCATTATCGTTTTCTGACCTTTGTTCAGTTTTCTAGGTAATGTCTGTCGACCATTACGGTGATACCTTTTTAGAGGTACTATACAATTTGTCTTTTTTTCGTTCTATGTCTTGTCACAAGTTTCATCTACCAAAACGTTATATCCTTGTTTATAGAGACCTTCCTATGTAACCACTCCTTTTTTTTTTTTTAGTGATAATTATATTATAGGACACACCCCTCCGACTGAAGAACGTCATATACAAAGATATGAAAAACCGTAGACTTGGTATGTCACTACATAAAGTAATTAAAAATTAATTTATAAAAATTCTTCGTAATTCTTATGTAACGAAATCTTTTACCATAAAATATTGAAAGTCATACTATACCGATTAATGAGAGATAGAGTTTACGAAGTGAAATAAGTTTTTTTAGGTTTATCATGTCACAAGAAAAATGTATGTGAATCGTCGGATAAATTTCTTTTTGTTAAATAGAACTTGTTTCACAATGATACTTGTCTTCTTTTTGTGAAATATATATATGGTTTTAATGTAAACTGATATTCTTTTTAATAAAAGTATTCCTGTCAATTAATATAGGTCTTTCACTAAAAAATTTTTCATGAGTACAAGAGATACGGGTCTTTATGTACATTTTCTCCTAAAAGTTTCCCTGTCTCCATAACCGATTATGATATGCCGTTATTCTACCGTTATATATTTAAATAGTTTAGTTGTGCGACATGTCGAGTTTGTATGTGTTACAGTACACAGTGAATAGAACTTTATTTTTCTACTTTAACTCTTTTATTTATTACACTATTTTAATTTATGTTTTTATTTGCTCTTAATAAAAGTTTATGGGTCAGTATATTACCGTTGGGTGAGGTCACAAAAACGGACCTCTTAGGGCCCCTGCCCCCTCGGACCACCCGAACAGATACCCCAGCGTGTCTCAGTCTGTACTGACTTCGCTGAATCGTCGTCGTCGTCAGTACATTTGATGGTTGACGACGAGGACGATTCAGCGAAGTCAGCACAGACTGAGAAGTGCTGGGGTACCTGACGTCGGATAGTCCGAGGAGGTGGGTACCCTAAAAGGTCCGTTCTCATGACCTCACCCAAAGGTAACGGAAGAGGTTTTGATGGTTGATCCTTTACAGATATCTTAGGTTTTTTATCCTAAGAGTTTTGAAGTGGTAAGATGATAGGTCCCTACATAAAAGACTCGATTTAATTTAAAGTGTATACTTTTTAGATCTAAAGTGGATGTCTAATTTCGATTGATCAAAGTTACTCTGCGGAAATAAATATAAGAGATGAATGAATTAAAATAAATAAGTAAATAAAAAATAACTTCATATCAACTAAATGTTACGACATAAGTAAAGTCCGTACAGACAAATGAAGATAAAATGATCAATTTCGATCTTACATTTCTCTAGACTCTTACAGAGGTTAGAGTTGGGTGATGGGTCAGAACTAGTCAATGTTTCTGCTGACATTTAGTTCTCAATTATCCCGGTGGAACTTTTATAGATTTGTCCATTGTTTTTTCTATGAATTAAAAAAAATTTCCTTTCCATTGGACCTTCTGTACTCCTCCCCCTCTTTTACTGTTCATATTTAGTTGATTTTAGAACTTAATGTACAAAATTTCTTTAAAGTCCACTTAAAGATGTTTAACATAAAGTTAATAAACGTCAATTATAAAATTCACAATCAGAAAGTCAGTACAGACTGAGAAACGCTGGGGTTCCTGACATCGGGTTGTCCAAAGAGACAGGTGTCTTAAGAGGTCCATTCTTAAGACCTCACCAATCGGTAAGAGAAGAAGTCCCCTATAAGGGGTGGGTCTTTAACTTGGGTTTAGAGGACGTAACGTCCGTCTAAGAAATGACGGACTCGGTTGTCCCTTCAGGTTATTTATATTATTAGGGGTGTCAATATGTCGTGTACAAATTTTTCAGTTATATTTTGACCTTTTAATTTGTTGGTAAGTAAGTGAATTATCAACTGGTGATTCTTGCGATGAACTTGTTCCGTCTTTCAGGGTTTCGTTCGACGACTATATAAATGAACAGAGTTCAGACTATGAAATTCGATTTTATGTGAGGTGGACGGATATATAAATACGAGGAATGTATTTGAATGTCAGTGGAAAGTAGTTGATC
The DNA here is from genome assembly GCA_006410555.1 of Capra ibex. Classification (NCBI taxonomy): domain Eukaryota; kingdom Metazoa; phylum Chordata; class Mammalia; order Artiodactyla; family Bovidae; genus Capra; species Capra ibex. The sequence goes on from SJYO01004576.1 coordinate 39,040,546, forward strand.
AAGTTTTTTACGAGACGAAGAACCAAAAGATGGATAAAAGGGACAACGGTTAAGTTTTATGAGAGAAAAGGTTTCAGTGAAATATGAGGAGGAGAGAACTGACTAAACGAGAATATCGAGGATAAAACAAAGAAAAAACAATGTTTAATAGAATTTAGAAAACAATAATTTAGTTTCACTCAGAATAGTAGATATGGTAGAACCCTAGTTCCTTTATTGTGATATTAACAACTGTCAGTAAATTTTTGTTCCTTAAGGACCCTGAAGGGACCGTCAGGTCACGAATTGTAAGACACGACGGTTACGTCTCCCGTACCCAAACTAAGGACCAGTTCCTTGATTCTAGGGTGTACGAGTGTCACGTTGGTTTTCTAAATTAATTAATTACAGTCCTTAAATATATTCCTTTAATACATAAATATACGTTATTTAAGGAATTACATTATTCAAGGATATTTATATAAATATACTTATTTGAGGAATATAAATATATTCTTTATTAATATATTTAAGTCAAGACAAGTCAGTAAGTCAGTACAGACTGACAAAGGCTGGGGTACCTGATGTCGTGTGGTCCTGAGGGACAAGTAGTGGTTGAGGGCCTCAAGTGGGTTTGAGTACAGGTAGCTCAACCACTACGTTAGGTCGGTAGAGTAGGAGACAGCAGGGGAAAGGGAGGATGGGTGTTAGGGAGGTTCGTAGTTCCAGAAAAGGTTACTCAGTCAAGAAGTGTAGTACACCGGTTTCATAACCTCGAAGTCGTAGTCTGGAAGGAAGGTTATTTGTACGTCTTGACTAAAAAGGAAATTCTACCTGACCAAACTAAAGGAACGTCAGGTTCTCTGAGAGTTCTCAGAAGAGGTTGTGGTGACAAGTTTCCGTAGTTAAAAAGTCGTGAGTCAAAAGAAATATCAGGTTGAGAGTGTAGGTATGTGTTGATGACCTTTTTGGTGTCGAAACTGATATGTCTGGAAACGACCGTATATAAATTAATTAATATTCCTTTAGCATTTAACCATAAAAGAAAACGGGTGGTTTGGAGAAGGATGAATAACCAATTTGTATTATCTTTTTGTTAAATTTTGACTATATAAACCATTTGAAGTCATATAAGTCACTCCCAACCAAAACCTAAAACAAAACAAAAAATTAAATTTAACCCGTACTAACAGAACCTCCTTTTAAAAAATTTAAACCTTGTGAATAAGATTTTAATAGGTTGAGATAGAAATCATCATTAGATATTTGGGTGACACTAACTTGTCAAATTATTTAAATGGTTTGTGATTCCTTTATTGATAGACTTTTTTTTTTAGGATTATCTTGAGGATAATTTTGAGTTCAATATATAGGGTTAAAATTATAAGATCTTAATATATTAAATCAGATATAAATATAAGAGTAAGAATAAGTAATAAAGTGTGACGTTAGTATAGGAAAGAGTCTATTCGTTTGATATACATTAATATTTGACGATTGATGATATGTTTCCTTTCGGTACTCTTATTTTAATCCTTTTGAGTTTAATTAGATGTCTAGTTGTATTAAAGATGGTTTTAGGGTCCACTTGTGAACGAACGTCTTTGACTGTCTGACTAGGATTTTAAGTGCTCCTTCAGCTTCCCTGGGATCCATCAGGTTTGTTAGAACCTTTTCTTGTTTCAACCTTCAGATTGTTAAGGGTCAAAGTTTTCAATAAGGTTTCGATGTAATTAGTTTTGTCACACCAATAACCCTTATGGGACCACCAGGTCACCAATCGTGAGTCACGAAAGTGACTGTACCCGGTCTCAAGTTAGGGACTAGTCCCTTGATTCTAGATCGTTCGGTACACCATGTCGGGGGGACGAGGTTTTTGTTCTGTCACACTAAGACTCTTTTATGGACGATGTTTAGTTACATAGACCATTTCCCAATTATAAGTTTTGTATATTTCTTCAGTCTGTTAAACTATCCTTTTGATTGTTCACGACAACTCTTATACTTCCTTTCCGTTTGGAACTCATGATGATCATCCTTACATTTGACCATGTAGGTGATATTTTTTGTCATACTTTCAAGGAGTTTTTGAATTTTTTTCTTGATGGTAATATGTGGGTTCTTTTTCTTTTGTGTTACTTGTTCAGATAGTCTCGGTAAAAAGGTTGTCGTAAACGGAGTCAAGTACAGAGACACAGGGTAGACCATTAAGAACGTTATAAAGTTTGAAAAAGTAATAATGACATAACAATACAATCGACACTAGTCACTAGAAACTCCAATCCGTTACCAAAGAATCGGTACTTCGGTTCTCATGTTTGTTGTTTTCCGTTTTAATTTAATCTGAAGTTTTTTTTATAAACATGAGGTTTCCATAATAGTTTTTTCATTTTTTTGTTGGGTGTCTTTTTTTATTGGGTTTAATTTTCACCCATTTCCTGGTCTTATCTGTAAAGAGGTTTCTACTCTACGTGTACCTATTTATTCGTGTACTTTTCTCCGAGTTAAGGTACTCGGTAATCCCTTTACATTTATTTTTGGTCTTACTCTATGGTGAAGTGTGGGTGATCTTATTCAATATTTTTTTCTTCTCTCCGTCTTATTGTTCCAAACCCGAAACCCATTGTTACGTCTCTTTGACTTTGAGGATATGTAGTAACCATCTTTATATTTTACCACATTCTTGAAACCTTTTGTGAAACCGTCAAAGAAATTTTAAATTTAAATTAGTACCGTAAGTGATTAGAGTTTAAGTCCTTGATGTATGGAATTTTTTGTACATACATTGTTGAACATGGTACTTACAAGTATTGTCGTAATAATTATTGTCGGGGTTTCACTTTTGTTGGGTTTCAACTAGTTACCCATTTGTTTTACACCATATAGGTATGTTTTTGTTTTTTCTTATTTTATGTCTAAACACGATTGATGTACCTGCTTGAGACTTTTGTAATACTTTCTTCGGTCAGTGTTTTCTGATGGATAACATAATGTACTAAGGGAAATATACTTTACAGGTCTTCTCCGTTTCGATATGTCAGTCTTTCATCTAATCTCGACAGATACCGATGACTCAACCTTCCTTTATTCACTGACGACTATACATATCGAAAAGAAAAATCCACTACTTTTTTTACAAGATGACAACTTGTGAAACTACCGACGAGTTGAGATATTCATATGATTTGGTTACTTGACGATGAAATTTACTCACTTAACTTACCACCCATTTAGTATAGAGTTATTTTTGCAATAATTTTTTATGTTTGTCTCCTTGGAGATAAACAGACCCCTTTATTGTGTGTCTCTCGTTTTAGTCCGTCACGGAATAAATAAAGATGACACACAGATGTGTGTGTGTGTGTGTGTGTGTGTGTGTGTGTGTGTGTATATATTTCCGTTACCTTTGGTTGACTTCTTAAAAATTCGACCCCTTACAGTTTTAATCTATATGTAAAATTTTGCAAACCTCTTGTCTGGTCTTCTCTTGTTTTGACTTTAACTCTCCATTCTATGAACAGATCTCTCCTCATTAAAACTTTTACCCTGAGTCCACGAACTTTTAATTCTGGTTGTTTTAACTACCTACCGAAACTCTCTACTACCATGATTTTCCAAAGAGGAAGTATTTTGACCTACATACTATTACAGTAAGTGACTGTGCCTCTTATTCTCTAAACGACAATTACGAAACCAACAATAAAACGTTTTCCCTACATTCAGTCAAAAAATGTCAATCAGGATCTACAGAAATTCAATAGGTTCATTTTACAACTTATCCGACAATCGATATATCTAATCCTCTAGTGTCTTTTTGGTCTCCGATCTATACATACAAGTCCTCAATAGTCACATTCACTTTGACTTAGTTACTCTTATTTCCTGTGATGAACTCTTCTTTGTCTTCCGTCATTTACCTTGATTTACCTTATGGAGTTATAAATTTCTTGTTTCTTTACTCGACCGTTTTTTTTTTCTGACGTTTCACGAGAATCCCTTTTTTGTCCTCTCTGACGTCACAATACCTGTGTTTTCCTTACAAAGTTCCTCCTGTACCAGTATAACTTCTGACGAAAATTTTCACTTCATTCTACTTATTACTTTTTACGGTAAACTTAAATCACTGTGTCTCTACAGTAATCCCTGGAAGTACTCCGTGGTCAGACCACCGTACTACTTCGATTTCGGTCTAATTTTACCCAATTTCTTATGTCGTGCCGTTCATTCCTTTGTCATTGTTTATATTGTTCGAACCCATGTTTCTCTTTCGTTAAATTTACGTGACGACGTCTTGTCTCGTCTTATTTTCACCCAAAACTAAAAAAAAAAAGTTAACTCTCACTAAACTTGTAATAAACTTTGTTTTTCCTTTTTGTTGATTTCTCGCTGGTTTCAACTTCTATTTTTTATTTTATTTTGTTGTTCTGTCTTAGTTGTTATAATCCAACTCTTCTCCGTCTTCTCTTTCTGTTAGGTCTCCCGTTTCCCTTCCCGACGGAGACTGTCGTCCTACCTTTTAAGAAGTTACATCTCTCCTTATTACTCCTTTACTTTCGTATACGTCCAATCTACACATACAGAGAATCGACCTTTAATTTCCTTTGGGACATATTACCAAATAAAAAAGACTTCGTCTTCGGTTTTAATAGAGGATTCTCCTCCTTTCACCTTCCCACTTACTAAACTTTTGTCACTTCCAAATTTATCCGTAGTGAACAAATATCTTAAAGTAAGGTGTAATGGATTGACACCGTATGACAAATGTTTCTCCCGGAGTTGTAGGAATACGTGTGACGGTAAGTATAACACTGAAGAGAAAAAGGTGTTGGTCTTCATCTCAGAAGAGGAAGGATACTTATACCTAACGGGACACTGTATGAAACTGGGTATATTAAAGTATTTTCACTGTCTTCCACTGAAGAATTGGATCTAAAGTTGTCTGGAGCATCGAAAGTAAGAACGGAAGGATTTTACATGTATCATGTACATCTTCGAGGTCAGTCGGAAGACCTTCCTTCGACTACCCTTTTTCGGGTCGGTTGTCAATTATAGTTGAACATTCTGTTTATCCTTTTCCTCATGTAGTTCCGACATATAACAGTGGGACGAATAAATTGAATATACGTCTCATATAGTACTCTTTACGATCTGACCTTCTTCGTGTTCGACCTTAGTTCTAACGACCCTCTTTATAGTTATTGGAGTCTATACGTCTACTGTGGTGGGAATACCGTCTTTCACTTCTCCTTGATTTTTCGGAGAACTACTATCACTTTCTCCCCTCACTTTTCCAACCGAATTTCGAGTTGTAAGTCTTTTGATTCTAGTACCGAAGACCAGGGTAGTGAAGTACCCTTTATCTACCCCTTTGTCACCTTTGTCACAGTCTGGAATAAAACCCCCCGAGGTTTTAGTGACGTCTACCACTGACGTCGGTACTTTAATTTTCTGCGAATGAGGAACCTTCCTTTCAATACTGGTTGGATCTATTGTATAACTTTTCGTCTCTATAATGAAACGGTTGTTTCCAGGCAGATCAGCTCCGATACCAAAAAGGTCATTAGTACATACCTACACTCTCGACCTGACACTTCTTTCGACTCGTGGCTTCTTAACTGCGAAAAGTTGACACCACAACCTCTTCTGAGAACTCTCAGGGAACCTGACGTTCCTCTAGGTTGGTTAGGTAAGATTTCTAGTCGGGACCCACAAGAGACCTTCCTTACTACGATTTCGACTTTGAGGTCATGAGACCGGCGGAGTACGCTTCTCAACTGAGTCACCTTTTTCTGAGAGTACGACCCTCCCTAACTCCCGTCCTCCTCTTCCCCTGCTGTCTCCCACTCTACCGACCTACCGTAGTGGTTGAGCTACCTGCACTCAGACTCACTTGAGGCGCTCAACCACTATCTGTCCCTCCGGACCGTACGACGTCAAGTACCCCAGCGTTTCGCAGTCTGTGCCGACTCGCTGACTTGACTTGACTTGACTTTCTGTATTCTCACTCCAGTGAACCTAGTTGATCTGGGTCTCCTCGGTAGTCTACTCATATCAGTGTTCTCCCTGAGACCTACTCTAGTCTTGACTGGTGGACTCGGGTAACATTTAACGGTCAGGTCCCTTTTTATTCGTTTCTTTTGTTACCGAAATTTAGTGTAAGAATTTGGTCATTGGATTAAATAAAGGGAAAAAACAAAATTTATATGTCTTTTTTAATGACCGTGAAAAGAGTACCCTTTTTTTTTTAGTGTTTATTATAGTGTAAGTAAATAGTATAATAAAGAAAACGTGATTTGAATTTTGAAGAAATTTTATTTTAATGATCTCAGTCTCGAAACTCCAAGTCGGTGAGTAAGTGAATAATTGGTACATGACGTAGGGTCTTATTTAGGTCTGTGACGGGTATATGGTCACTTGTTCTCTATTTTTAGAGACGGACGTGACTCCTCAATACCTATTGGATTAAGATTTTATATACACTGTAGATATTGGAAGTTCTTTTGTACATTACTCTTTACATACATAATGTGATTTTTAGTGAGAATGGGAGTACGGTTCGTGGTTCTTGGGTTACAGAAGGTAATTACCCATGAACGACTGGACAACGACTTAGAAGAGTCTACTTCGTTTTCCTAGTATCGAAAAGGCGGGATAGAAATGTAGGTAATATGTCCCGAATAATTTAAATACCCAGTGTAGAAGGTCAAAATCCATATTTAGACAATAATTTCTTTTTGGGATTAATCATTATCCTTTTGTATAATCATGAATTCTCTTTTGTTTATACTCCTTTAGAATTTTGACTCTTTTTTCAATTTTGATTAGGTCTCAGTTGTTAATAATAATGAAGTGGACCTCCCTTTTTTTTTTCTGACTGATTATTTAAAATATTGTCCATATTTATAGTGTCTCTTTGAGAACGTTCTCCACCTTATTTATAAGTTGGTATTTATTTTCCAGACTTAATCTATATTCCGAAGGTTCTCGTAATTTTTCCCTTACTCTATTAAAAATTTTTAACAGGAACTTATGTAAGAGAAAAACTTGTACTAAATGTAGGATACATGGAGTCGTCCGTAGAATAATAAGATTGTTAAAAAATTTAAGAAGTAAATTCTTATCATTTTCCTTATTTAGGAAAGGTGTCTCCTATGTTGTCCATATCCGACTCTTTCCATTTAATTAGGTTTACTACAACTACGGTTTATATGTAAGATCTGAATGATCAGGATTTCCTTTTTCTTTGTGGGACGAAAAATCTTGTGTTTTTCAGGAGTTTTCAAGTAAACATTTATTGAAACCGTAGGACAAATGTGGAAGGGAGTCTTTTGCTAATATTACCCTCTAAGTTCGTTTTTTTAATGTTTGTAGAGTCAATGGTATGTGACATCGGTTGGAATATCAAAATCCAACTTTTATGTCCAGACCCACATGACTCCCTTTGTTCATTCCTTTCTTTCAGAAAGGGGGAAGGATCCACTTATTTAGAAGGGTTTGTTTTAAGACTTACTCTAGTGTTTAAAGTCAGTACAGTATTCTTCGTGAATAACATTTTTGGAAAGGAATGTTTGTCTTTTATAAAATGAAAAATTAGTTTCATTGTTCCAAACTAAAAAACTTTATTTACTTAAATACAAAATTTTAGAAAAGGGAATCAGTTTCCTTTTACCTCTCTCCCTCCTAACACATCTTGGTCCACTTCAATTCTCTGTTTTTTACTTGACATCGGATTCTCTGATCGTGAGTGTCTTGATTTTCTTCGTACGGTGTAAATTTTCTTTCCAAGATTGTTTCCCTGTAAAAGTTGTTGTATTTTCCAGACCTGTGTCTGTACTTGGACAACTACCACTCTGTATTACTTTGTTCATCCTTATAGGATGAGTTCTTTGACCTTGGGTGGGGTAAAGACATGAAATCTTTCCATTGGTGTCCTTTCATACTATTCTACCCCTTCCTCCTTCGTGTCGTCAGGGGAAGTGTGAGAAGGGTAAAAGTCGATGGAACTCCTTTCTCTTTGTTTCCCTAGGTAGGAGAGGGATCTCAACATATTTTTAAAGTCATTGTTCCGAATACAAAGTTTATAGTCTTCTCTGATTAATCTAGGGTTATGTCATTTAGTAATCGTAAGTGTTCAAATAGTAGTAATTAAAGGTATTGAGTTCTTTGGAACTTCCGGAATCACTCCATTTCGATATGTACCCTTCTATGTATCACACGTTTAGATCGATTTGTAGTGTCGTAGATGTCAAGTCACATCCCGATAATAAAAGATGGACGGTTAAACCATCACTAATTTTTGTTTTTGACAAAAAACTTGTTTGTTGTCTTTGTTCTCTTCGATTTCTGAAAAAAGTTTAGGGATAAAGTAGGAGAGAACCCTTTCCCTTTTTATGTTTATGTTTGAGAGGAATGTCATCCTTATATTATTTACAGACGAACTCACTGAGTTACAAACGGGAAGAGTAAAAGAAAGACGGGTTTCCCTGAAACCCAAACCGGAAGAAGTAGGACATTATTCAACTCGGTAAGGAAGTCATTTGTTCATAGTAGTTAAAATAGACTGTAAATAAAACTGATCCGTTCCCAAAAGGACCACCGAGTCTACTATTTGTTAGACGGACGTTACCTCCTCTGGTCCCAAGTCAGAGACCCACCCCTTCTGGCGGTCCTCTTCCTTTGTCGTTGGGTGAGGTTGTAAGAACGGACCTCTTAAGTTACCTGTCTCCTTAGACCGTCCGATGTCGGGTGCCCCAGCGCTTCTCGACCTGCACTGACTCACCGATTATGAACTGATCCGTTTACACAAAAATAGAATGAAAGTCTAAGAACTATACGAAATAAACTAAACTTAATGGTTTAGTATATTTTGTATATATATATATATATATGTGTGTATGTATATTTACCGATGTAATAACTAATAATCGGAATTCAAGTATTAGGAATTTAATTCCGGATGACTCTCAATCAAATGACATAAGAAAACCAAGAGATTCATTTTTCAACTTTAAAACTCTAAGAATAAAGAGAAAGGGAGATTCAATGATTTTTTTTTTTTTTAGTTGTAGTTTTGGACGAAATCTCTACGTATCAATTTTTTTTTTTCCAATATATAGATCGTCAAACGGTGTCAAGGAAGACTTATTTTATCCCTTTACTCTGTACTACACCCTTGACTCTAAATTTAACTAAAAAAAAAAGTCTAATAGTAGTGATCTTTATTTAAACTTATGACTAAGAGAGACTTTTTTTACGTTTTCTCGAATTAAGTTTCATTCAGTTAGAGTTCTGTCATTGAATTTACTAGTTTCCGTAAAATTGATGTCCTCTCGGAGTAAATATTCCGTTACGATGTCTATTGTTTCCTGTGAGTCGGTTTCGGGGAGACCCATATCTTACCATGTTATCAAGAGTTAAAAATCCATATATCTTTTATACAGGGTTTTTAGCCTACCTGATTCTTATTCTATCACAAGATAGACCTTATCAAATCCAAGTAAAACTGGTTTCAGTTCCTTTATTTAATTTGATATAACTATACTACAAACCTTTTATTAATACTGACGATACTCCATTGAACATTCCTTTCATTTTCAATTTTTTGTAATTTATAAAAATTTATAATTTTTTATTTCTTTTCAACTAAAAAAGTATATATGTATACTTAATTACGTACATATTTAGTATATCTACTAGTTTTTACTGTTATAAATGAAAAAAACTAAGAATTTTCGAGATAAATCATGTTGTCTAAGACTACTTCGGTCAGTCAGACAGTCTCCAGATTTCTGACTGTAAACACTTGAAGTTTAGATTCTCTATTAGGTAATTCGAATCAGAATTATAAATACATTATTTATTGTCCTGTAGATGAAAAGTATTTATATACCTAGAGTAATATTCTTCAGTGTGACTGATCTTCATATCAAAAGATACCAACATTCTCTCTTTAGACAATGGATAATTAAATACCTTTTACATATATCTTAAAGATATCAAGAAATTTAAAAACTCCATTTTTAGTATTTTTTATAGATGGTCCATCAGGTTTTATATGGTAAAGTACGAAAATATTCGTCAGATAATTCAATTCTGAATAGTCACCGACATGGTTGTTATTCCAATTATACGAGTTTTATAAATATATAAAGTACGATGACTGCTATCATACAAATTCTAATGTGTTCCAATGATACTTACTTTTTCGAAAAGATAAAATTTATATAAAAGATAAGTTTATATATGTTAATTTATATTAATAGTATATATTTAATTTATGAATGTAACAAAAGATTATATAATNTTTAATTTATGAATGCAACAAAAGATTATATAATGTGTATTTTTTTAAGACGACGACCTTATGTCAGGACTATGATTCTTTTTTTTTTCCGTCTTTTAAGGGGTCATTGTTTCCTCTTTTTTATTTTTGTAAACTTTATAATACCTTTTGACTTTCTAGACGTTTATTGATATTTGTCATTTCTGCTCTATTGATAAGGAAATTTCCTTTCTGTTTCCACTCCTGTAAATCTCTCGACTTCTAAATAAGTCTAGGAGAATTACTTATATCTACTATATCTAGTAATGTTGTATCCAAGGTTCAAAGTAGTGTAAGCAAGGGTGGGATAGATCCGTAACCGATGGTAGAAGTAAAGACTTGGAGGTTTTTACATTTTTTCCGGCCCACCACTTTGGGACGGGTAAATACTTCGGTTTACCTTTTTGTCCTGCGGAAAGAAGACGGAAAATGTAGTTAGTAGTCGATAAAGACTCTCGTTGTCTTCGAACTTGATATTCCTTAATATTTATCTGCTCGGGAACTCAGAGGTTTACATCCCACTTCCCCCTCTTTCCCTTGTCGAATAAAATTAGGTACGAAGAATTTTGGACTGATCGTCACTCTAGGTATTTAGATAGTTAGTTACTCTGATGTCTAATGTAAACTCTTGAGAGTTAAACGAGTTTGGATGAACTTCTATATGAAAAGATAAGGAGGTTTATTTAAAACTACCATGTACATTAATCCATAGATGCACGAATATGTGTTCATTTTACTCTAAATTGTATATATTGATCAAAGTTTAGAAGTTTATATTAACATTGTTTACGAAATGGAATTTTTTTTTTGTGATCAGTATAAGATTCCAAACGATTACACTAGAAACATATTGAGATACTGACATTAAATTTTTGATGATATGATATGTGAAATAAAAAAAATGAAAAAAAAAATATGATATGTGAAATTTACCCACTCTAAATACCATGTATTTAATTTCCAGTTATTTTGACGGTATTTTTTACATTTTCCATTTTTTGACAACCAGTCCTGTAGGAATGCGAAGGAAATTCACTGTTATTGAACGACACGTTTGTCCGTTTTGAAAGATATAAAGATACAAAATGTTGAAACCTAAGATTCTTAATATGCTTCAACATATTGTGAAATGGAACTGTAAAGGGACCACCTCGTCACCTATCCTTTAGAAGGACGGTTCCGTCCCCTGTGCCCAAACTAGGGACTAGACCCTTCTAAGGTGTACGAAAGACTCGTTCATTCGTGCGTACGTCGTTGATGACTTCGGGGTTCGAAAACGAGGTTTTGTTCTCTTCGGTGACGTTACTTTTCGAGTAAATGGCGTTGATTTTCACCGGGGACGAGTGGTGTTAATGTCTCTTTCGGGTGTACGTCATTAGCTTCTGGATCGTGTCGGTATTTATTTATTTATTTCTACGAGTTCATCTTTCTGCCCTTTTTCTCAACTCTTTATTTAATATAGTTAGATTATGATACATTTCATATCATTACGTTTAGTGTCACAAGATAATTTTAAATTCTTTTATAAATAAAAGTACTAGGACATCTGATTTCTACAGTTTTTCAAAGGGTAGAATATGAACAAAGTAAATGTTAGTTTTACTATTTTAGTCTTTCTAGTTTCGAATTGTTAGAGACACCACATCAAGATGAAGGTCTCGATTTTTGATCTTTCCTTCCCCCAAGGGACTGACAGGGCACCAATCCTAAGTCACGAAAGTGACGACACCGGGTTCAAGTTAAGGACTAGTTTCCTTGAGGGTCCTTCAACGTCACACCGGTTTTTCTTTTTTATACAAAAATTAAAATTTTTTATTTTATAAAAAGCTTTCTAATGTTTCCTTATCCTTTAAAGGATTCGGTTAACAACCATAATGTCCTGGTGTAGATAAATGTACATATGAAGAAAAATATAAAAGAGGAGAAAAAAGAGTAAAAGCAGTGGAGTAGAAAAGTTCAATCATCATGGTTGTAGAGGTAAATATGAGTTTATTCTCAAAGTCTCAAATGTTTGGTAAAAGTGTATTTAATGTACGTAAAAGTGTTGAGGTGCACTATAATAAAAGTTACATATCTTCTTTTTCACCTCGAGGTTTTCCAATTACTCAATCTCATCAAATGTTTTAAATCTTTATAGGTTGCTTCTTCGGTTCGGAAGACTAAAATTTCAATGACTAGAAAGATGTAATCGTATCTATAGGGAGTCCTAATAAACCATAACTTTTGGTTTTTCCACAACTAACGATCGTTCAGAAACTAAAAATTTAATAAAATTTAATATATTAAGATCTGATATTTTACAAAGTTAATTTTGTAAAGAAGAGAATGGGTCTAAGAAGAACATATGAGAGAAAAGTTTTATTACTACGACAACCGAGTTAATAAACTGGGTGAAAAAAAAAAAAAAAAAAAACCAACACGGAACACTGTACGTCGTAGAATCAAGGGACTGGTCCCGAACTTGGACACGGGGAATGTCACCTTCGCACCTCAGGATTGGTGACTGATGGTCTCTTAAGAGAGATGGGGAAGATTTATTAAAAAATTTGAATTGTAAATTGATCTATGTCTAATCTATTCCTTTTTCCTCCCTTCCCTTCTCCCTTCTTTCCGTTCCTTTCTTTTTTCCTCCCTCTTTTCTTTTTCCCTTTCCCTTCTTCTCCTTTCACTCTTCTCTTCCCCCTCCTCTCCTTCCTCCGTTTCTTTCCTTTTCGTCTCGTCTCGTTTCGAGTTCAGGGAACGGAGGAGTTTACTTCGTGTCTTCTTAGGATGTTTAGGACCCCTTGGTAACTAAATGATAATAGACTCCTATGAGTGTTCTCTATGATACTAAGGAATTATTACTTTGGATCGTGTTCATTACTGTTTCTTGACTTCCTTTCTTGTTCGAGTTTGAACTCAAGGGTAGAGGACAAGAGTTTTACACCAAGTTCGAGACATAGGTGATCCTTTTTTTGTTGTTGTTTGTGTGGAAGTAAATTATTCGCATAGTACTTGAGGTTGTGTCTATACGTAATAGTTTTACAGACCCTCAACTCGGATAATTAAACGTAAAATCGTTCTGATACCCAAAAAGAATTTGAGTCAGTTCAGACTTTAAGAAGGGAGTAAGTACTTAGAAGAAGTTACCAATCGTCAGTACAATGGTCAAATTGACTGAAAACAGACAAGACAGTTTCCGGAATTACACCGTTTATGACGAAGTTCATAATTGATTATAAATCTCTCTTTAAGACACGGGAATGTATTTTTTAAAACAGGAGATATTCTTTTAATGGTCATAAAAAATTTCGTACGTTCATCCCTTACTTCCTTGTTTTGTCTTCTATACTTCCTTCAATATATTTCTTTTAAGAACTAAAAATAAAAAAGTTTTACCCTTTTCTTTAACGAGTTTTACAAACCTTTTTTCTTGTAGACTATTAATTCTCATAATTCATGATCACACACATATATATATATATATATATGTGTATATATATACAAGTAAGTTAACAAATTCTTTAACCAGTAATTAAACATATACGATAAATTCTTTGACCAATACTTTTCGTTTTATAATTAATCAAAAGAATTACTTATTCTCTTTCTCATCATTCTTTTTGTGTATATAAGACAAAAATATTATGCTCCGAATTAGAATGAATTTAGAAAATTTTTCGTTAAGAGTACTTAATTCTGATTTTCTACCTAAAATTTCTTTTCTAATGGTAAACCACGTCATCCTCCACTGGTCTACGGTATTATAAAACCGTTTATAAAAACATCGAGATTTTCTTATAGTAGTCATGTTAGTCGTCGTTTTTGGACTTTGTTTCTCTTTACCTTGTAAAGGTTCAATCAAGGAACATTACGAAAGATTGACGAGGTGTGTAAAGAGTTTATTGTATTATGTTACTTAGTATTAAATAGATCATACTCAAAATTGACCTTAAATTATTCAAATTCAGACCTTATTCGATTTTCTTTTTTTTTTCTTTTTTTCTTTAGAGATACACAGAGGTTACTCTTTGAGACATAATAAATCTCGTATAAGAACCAATAGATTAAGATCGGAAAGTGACAGGAACTTGATAAAATGTTGGTTCATTCAACATCTATTGAGAATCGTTTACGCTTTCTTAAGAACAGGTATCTGTTTCTTATTTAAGACCGGTCTCCTCCTAGACACGGAGGGACCTCAGAGTCACAATCATTTCTTAGGTAGACATTACGTCCTCTGAACGTCCTGTGTACCCAAGTTAAAGACCCAGTCCCTCTAGGATACCTCTTCCTTTGCCGTTGGGTGAGGTTATGAATACGGACCCTTTAAAGCATCTGTATCCTCGGACCGCCCAACGTCGGGTACCCCAGTGTTTCTCACTCTGTGTTGACTGGTGAATTGTCGTTGTCTCCTCCTAATGACTGAAGGGAGGTTGGAGGGACCTTTCCCTCTCAAATGTCACAAGAATACATGTGAGTAAAGTGGAAGGGAAATACGGTATATTTAAACACTAAGAAACTGAAAAGAAAACTTGATCAAAATTACAGACGAATCAAGAAAGACTATGATTCATCCCGGGACACTCCGAGGACTCGTGTTTCGGAAAGGCATAGGGGATAAAGAAACTAAAATTCTTTCTCCGAAGTAAGTCGGAGGTACTGGAAGGGACTCAAGGTTGCCCGTCTACGTTCGTCAATGATTTATCCTTTCTCTCCACTTTACTGTGGTCCCTCTTTGTCAGTTCTCGTCGGAACGTCCCTCAAGGACAAAGGGGTAGTTCCCTATGTGTGTTGTACTAGAAACTCGACAAAACTGGGGTCTGTTCAAACTTGGACTTTCGGCTACTGTGACTGAGGATGAATGGAGTGGTGATTGGGTAGTCTTCTTAAGTTCGGTCAGTGACGAAACTAGGAATAGAGGATGGGGGTGGAGTACAGACAATTCTGGAAAGGGATAACGGGTCTCTACCCCCGTGTCAAGAACTCCCCTATCGGACGACCCAAGGGAAAAACGGACCGTTTCTTTATTTCAGTGAAAAAGAGAGAGAAGGTATTGATAAAGGTATAAAGACAAACCGTAACCGTGTGTTTCAGTTATAAAAGCGTAGTGAATGGAGTAATTTACTCAAATTTGTTTTAGAAATTGTACACAAATAAAATATAGACATTCCTTTAACACTAAAATGGAATTTTTTACATAGTAAATTGAGTCACATTCAGATTCATGACAAGTAAATTAATAAACTAAATATTAGTCATCATTAAGATCTTTTGTTATACGTCTATAGGACCTTGATCTAAAAATTAAAAAGAAGATCTTTTCGTCTTTCTTTTATAAAAAACAAAGTCTGAGTCTCTGACTCCCTCTCTTGAACACCAACAGGTCCTTTCCCACTCACTTTTCTTATCAATCCCTCAAACCCGATTGTCCATGTGTGGCAATATAGATGTTACCTTTTAGTTGTTCCTGGATGACATATCGTGTCCCTTCAGACGAGTTACAATACACCGTCGGACCTATCCTCCCATCAAACCCCTCTTACGTATGTACATATATATACTACTCAGGGAAACGGCAGGTGGACTTTGATAGTATTGTGACAATTAGTCGATATGAGGTTATGTTTTATTTTCCAAATTATTATTGAACGTTCTGTAGAATGAGTAATTGAGAACGGTTTATCCAGATGATTATTATTACTGATCGTTCTGTAGAATGGGTAATTGAGAACGGTTTATACCAGATGGATTCATGAGTTTTGGTAAATTCAAATGAGTACATTTTACGAATACTTTAGAGTCATAGTCTTAAGATTAATATATACAGTTTGGTGTAAGTGTAGTTCATCAATATATACTGTATTAAGATAAATTATTTGAGTTCATACCGGCTTTGAGTGGTTTGCACTATATGACAATAAAAGGTCGAAGGGGATGACTTTACACTCGTCTTTACTATAGTCAGTGAAGGACCAGTTCCATTAATTTTCGTCCCACATGGAATAGTTTAGGGAAACAAGGACCGTGTTTCTGTAACTTCTGTGTCATAAGTACTACTGGATTGTTCTACCTCCTCGGTTTATGTAGAGATACACGAATGGACTTCTTCAGGTGCTATATTCACTTTTCTATTTTCTTGATCTTCTCATCTTTGTATTTGAAAGAGAATACAATTTATAAAAAAAAAATTCATCATTCTGACCAGAAATGATGTTGTACGGTTTGTTCTATTGGATTTGTTGAGACATGGATCTTTACATCCTATTTTATATTATAAAAGAATTTACGTATCGACTCGAGGGTACTAATTTTTTTCCTTTAAGTGTCTCTAGATTTTATTTCTCCTTTGGGTTTCATGATTCGACTCGTCACTATAAACCCGAGTCTCCAGGTGAGACTTCTGGACTTGATTTCCTAGAGACTTGAGTCCTAGTCAGGATCTACTCCTGTCTCTATGACTTTCTCCCTCTCATTTCTTACGAGACCCAGTTCGATTATGTCTTTTCTTGTCGCTTATTTGTTATAGTCCTTATTTTTCCCTCAGTATTAATTTGATCGTATCGTAAAATTTTTTATGATACTTCTTGAAATAGTCCACCTATTAATGTATTTTGATATTAGATATAAAATTATGGTGTAATTGTTTCTTTTAGTTTTGTAAATTCTTTAACTTAGTAATCAATTTTTTATATAGGAAAGGGTCCTTGTTTACTTTTCTTTCTACCTTTCCTGAATACCTTCTTTTTCTCTGTTCAGTTGTCCAACGAGACTACTTAAATATCCATTCAAAATAGTTCAGATTCCTTATTTTATGAATAGACTATGTTTAAGAAGGTGTCTTTTCTTTTTCCTTACAGGGAGTTTTGAGTAAAATACTTCGATTTCCTTTGAATCATAGTTTTGTTTTGTTCCTGTTATACACTTCTTTTATTATTAGAGTAAGTATTCGTATCGACCTTTTTTAGAATATATACATTGTGATCGTTTGTTTTGGGTCATTACGTATAATAATTTTTTGTTTTTACTGTACAGGTTCATCCAAAATAAAGTTTTTAGTTTCCATTACATTATAATCTTTAGACAATACCGTAAATGGTCACCGAAGGGGTCATCCAGTCCACCATTCCTTAGACGGATGTTACGTCCTCTGGACCCAAGTTAGGGACCCAACCCTTCTAGGGGACCTCTTCCCTTACCGATGGGTAAGGACACAAGAACAGACCTCTTAAGGTGTCTCCTCTCATATTTTTCGACCGAATTTTGAGTTGAAAGTTTTTGATTTTGACGCCGTAAACCAAGGTAGTGATATCCCCGTTTATCTACCACTTTTTCACCTATTCACCTTTGTCACCGTCTAAAATAAAAGGACCCAAGTCTTTAGTGACACCTGTCACTGACGTCGGTGTTTTAATTTTCTGCAAACGAGGAACTTTCTTTTCGATACTATTTCGATCTGTCGCATAATTTTTTGTCAATAGTGAAACGGTTGTTTCCAGGTAGAGTCAGTTTCAATACCAAAAAGGTCATCAGTACATATTTACAGTCTCCACCTGGTATTTCTTCCGATTCACGGTTTCTTGACTACGAAAGCTTTACGTCACGACCTCTTCTGGGAACTCTCAGGGGAACCTATCGTTCCTTCAGTTTAGTCAGTTAGGATGTCCTTTAGTTGGGACTTATAAGTAACCTTTCTAACTACGACTTCGATTTCGAGGTTAGGAGACCGGTGGACTATACTGAGTGACCTTTTCTGGGACTACGACCCTTTCTGACTCCCGTCCTCCTCTTCCCCCGTTGTTTCCTACTCTACCAACCTACCGTAGTGACTGAGTTGCCTGTACTCAGACTCGTTTGAGACCCTCTATCACTTCCTGTCGTTTCGGACCACACGATATCAAGTACCCCAGTTTTCTCAACCTGTGTTGCATCGTTTACTTGTTCCCATAAATGGTGTAATTGTCCAATTTTCTCCTTTGAGTACTAGTAAAGTTGTCTATGTCTTTTAGAAACGGGAGGACGTAACAGAGAAGGACCATGTTCTCTGATCCCCCAACCACTTGTCGACTCCAGTGAATAAATGAAGAGATCAAAGGAGGAATAGTCAGGTTCAGAAGAGAATTTCAATGGAACGACTCAAGGTCGTTGGTGAGGGAGAGGTACGACTGGTCCGGATGTCTACCATATCAGAAGAGAGAACGTCCACTGGAATTTGAGACTGATGTAGTAACATTTGTCAGGAGAGTAATTTGACTATCTCATGTAGTAAACAAGGAACTCTCTTAGAATTGAGTGTTTCTTTCGTGAAAGGAATTAGACACCTCTTCATAGAGAGTTTTTGAATCGAACTTTCAGTATGAAATTGTACCTTTACAATCTTCGTGAAAATGATTTACTCCTCTTCTAAGGGGGGTGGTACCGAAGTCAAGTAGTGTGACTTGATATATCTTTCGGAGTTATCTTCATGTATCTAAGTTTTCCCTGTTTATCTCAAAGGTTAGTGTCTTCTACATTGGTAGATATGTCTTTCGTTGATTTTAACAATCTTTCAGAGTCTATTTATATTCAATGATTCTCAAGTGGTTCTAATAACGTGCATTCTTGTGGTGTGTTTATAGAGTAAGGACACATGATCGTTGGTAACCTTTTGAATTGAGTTTTTTAGGACAAATGTTGTCTTTGTTTTTTATTCTTATTTGGGTTGAATCTTACTTAGGTTGTTTCATACACGTTCTGAAAATGTCTCATTTATATTTTATAAAAGAAACTTTTTTCTCCTTCACAGTTGTTAACTTTCGTATAAGATCACGGTCTGACGGATACAAGTTTAGGTCCCTGGTAGTAATTGATAAACTTACTAAGACCAGTTTAATAAAATTAATTAGTATGAAATCATATTTTTCTTATTATTGTCACATAGATTGGGTGTCCAACAACAATTTACTCAACCATTTCGTAATGATCGTTCATAAACCAAAAACAAAACGTAATAGAAAAATGAACGTGGATTTAAATTCTCCATTTCAATATTTTAAGAATTTTCTTTTATACTCGTAAGTGGAAGTACTGTAATTTATACTGTAATTATCAGACGTGAAGTTTTCTGTGATTGTTCTTTTACTTCTGTTGAGTCTCTTCTCCCCTTTATAAATGTTCAGTGTATACTTTTAGTTTCGTTTAATGTTATTCTAATTGTGAAGTGTGAGTGAACTTACGGATAAATTTTTGTTTTTGTTTTGATTGTTCGCAACTACTCCTATATCTCTTTGACCTTAGGAGTATATAATCACCACTTTTATATTTTATCCCGTCCGTGAAACCCTTTTTGAAAACTGTCAAAGAGTTTATTAATTTACATCTTAATGATATACTGGGTCAATAAGGTGAGGTATAGGTTAAGATTATAGATTTT
Organism: Capra ibex; assembly: GCA_006410555.1. Taxonomy (NCBI): domain Eukaryota; kingdom Metazoa; phylum Chordata; class Mammalia; order Artiodactyla; family Bovidae; genus Capra; species Capra ibex. The sequence continues at coordinate 39,060,237 of SJYO01004576.1, forward strand.
CTTAATCTTTGTCCATAAGTTTGTTTATGACTATGTATTTACAAGCATTGTCGGAATAGATTTTTTCGGTCTTCTATCTTTGTTAGGTTTACAGGAAGTTACTCACTTACTTATTTGTTTTACACCATACATTTAAATTACTTCATAATGAGTCGGTGTTTTTCCTTGTTTCATGATTACGGATGGTGTTTGAAATTTTTGTACGAATTGTTTTCTTCGATCGGTGTTCTTATTGATTTAGGTATCTTTCGTCCAACCACCCACCTTCTGTAACCCGACTCCCTCCTTATCCTGTGGCACCGAATTAACCCATGTCCCAAAAAACGCACACGACTTTTACAAGACAATTGATCTATCTCCACTACCAACGTTTTGTAACACTTAGAAGATTTTTAATAAGGATTATTATTCCAATTAATTTACAATTGACAGGTGGTTGGGAAGGGGCGATGAGAGGAAACCTCAAAGTATCATGTGTGATCGAGTGCAAGTTCCGAGATTCTTTAAGATATCATTTTTTTTTCATGAATAAATTTGAGTCGTAAAGACTTTTTATGTCAGATAGTAGATTCATAAAAAGTTTTTACATCCAGTTTTGGGTAGTTAGTTTTAATTAAGTCATATAGTTTTATTCTTAGTGAGTTTTTACTTTATCTTATCTTTTATATCTTATACAATCATTTCTATTTGTAACATAAAAAAAACTCGACAACAAAGTCAGTGTATGTGTCACATGATTCTTCTGTACAATAGTTTGCATAAAGAATGACTCAGTCGTCGTATTTTAATACTTTTCGTGAAACTTATGTTGTTTTATTTAGAATGGAGTGAATGGTATAATATTTTAAGGTCGAGAGAACCTGGGGAACCTCCGCCGACGTTAACAAAGTTTTGGCACGGTAGACCTACAACGTCATATGGATGTTTTGTTTTTATTCTATAAGATTTTACGAAATTATCGGTTAAAGTATTTAAATTGTCAAAGGAAAATGAATAAAGTCTTTGACTTTGTAAGTTTGTTGTATAAAGTCACGGACAATATCCGTTTCGTGGTCCTTGTGTTTAAGATTTATCGAAGGAAAACAACAGAGGTTGACAATACGGGGAATATCGGGGAGTCTGAAAGATTATTTATCTTGTATAAATTTAAAAATATCTTTAAGAAGTCGTTATCTGAAAGGTCCTCTACAATTAAATATCAATTTATTCGTTTAACCCGGAGGGACTATCCAGTCAACCCATTTGTTAGGTGGACGTTACGTCCTCTGGGACCAAGTTAAGGACTCAGCCCTTCTAGGTGACCTTTTCCCTATCCGATGGGTGAGGTCATAAGAACCCGAAGGGAACACTGAGTCGACCATTTCTTAGGTGGACGTTACGGGTCCCTCTGGACCCAAACTGGGGACCCAACCCTTCTAGGGGACCTCTTCGCTTTCCGATGGGTGGGGTTTAAGACCTGACCTCTTAAGATACCTGACATATCAGGTACCCTAGCGTTTCTCAGCCTGTGCCGACTCACTGGAAGTGAAAGTTCTTCGTTTAATTTTCGTCGTCGTATTTGACTAGAGTGAAAATATTCGTTTGTTTTTTTACAATTGCCACCAAGATATACTTAAAGGGTAAAAAAGTAAAAAAATTCAAATAGAGTAGACAATATTCTTTCGTTGATTTCAAAAAAGGACTCAGTCTACGTGACACATTTCGACATGACTATCGTACTCCCGTTGTTCGGTTACACTTTACATCCTCGACTTTAGTCCGCGGTTCGGACCTGTTCTTCTCCGTGGTAAAATGCTGTACGGGTGAGTTTCCCCTCCGACCAAAAGTAAATATACACTTTTAAAATTTAAAAGTATATAACTCTAAAGTATTTTAGTACGGTCAATCTTGTGTTGTCTTGAGTTTATTTAGATGAAGGTTAAAACTATTTTATGTGATGAATTCAAAGATAAAGAAACCGTTCACAGTAAAATTCTTGTTTTTACGTCTTAAATTAGATGTTTGATAGTTGGATTTTCTATATCATTGACTCAAACAAATTCACGATGAATGTCTTATATTCCTTCCATTTGTAATTAAGTATACCCATTCTAACCAACCATTCATTACTTTTCTAAAACCCTGAAGTTTCTTGTCAGTTGTATCGACAAGGGTTTCAGACCCTCTCGGAAGTGTGGGTGCCATTGTTTATAAAAGTTACCCGATTACTTATTTCCGTCTACATTTTTTCGGGACCTCGAAGGACTACCGAGTCACCATTTGTTAGTCGGACGGTTGTATTCTTTGTGTCCAAACTAGGGACTAGGTCCTTCTAGGGTGTACGGCGTCCCGTTGATTCGGGGACGTGGTATTGATGACTCGGAGACAAGATCTCGGGTCCTCGACTATGACTCGGAAATACGGTGTTTGATGACTTCGGGTGCTCGGGATGTCGGACACGAGGTGTTCTCTTCGGTAGTATTACTCTTCACATACGCGGTTTTGATATCTAATCGGGGGAGAGGCGTTGATCTGTTTTCGCACACGTCGTTGTTGTTTTTACGTCTTAAATTAGTTGTCGGTTTTTATTTATATATTTATTTGGAATTTTTATGAAATAAAGTTTTTTTTTTTTTCCTAACTACTCGATTTAACCCTCCCTCGTCCCTCGTAAGTAGTCACTTCTCTCTTGATACTTCGAAGGGGTGGAACTCCGTCTATGGAGTAGATCTATGTCCACTCAGACGGTAATCTGTTTGTAGAATCGTCCGTTCGTCTTTAGTCTGACATCTGTTGTCACACCTCATCGTCCTACCTAATCTTTGTTATCAGGAGTATGTTTTTGTCTAACGAACTAGGTCTTTAAGAGGGTGTGATAAGTGAGACTTTTTATGGTGAGGTCCAAAAGTCTCTTCCTTCGGTACCTCTTCCTCTGTCATTATGGTCCGTAAGAGGGTCACTTACTTAATATCCTAGATTTTCATTTGGTGATCATAGAATGTGACGTCGGTTTAGGGAGTGTCGACTTTTTGTCAGTCCTATTCTTTTCTTTGTAGAACCTTCCGACCCGGTTGTGGTGTACTTGACTTAGATTCTTACGTCGGGTCGTGGTCAAGTTGATTTAAGATCTCCCTTATACTAAATAGTAAGGAGTGCGATTTGTCTCCCCTTCCCGAATATGAGATACACCTTGTTTTGTTTTGTTTTTTATTATATAAGTGAAGGGTCCCAAGAAAAGAAAGAAGACAATAAAATTTATTCTATAGGTTTGAAGTTAAATTTTTAACTCTGTATTGTTTTCTTCCTTCACACTACATATTGGTTTTCTTTTGTGTCAGTTGTCTACTACTATGTATCTACTTGTTCATGAATATTGATGGTTTGTTCCTACAATTTTATTAATATTCATACTACGTTATCTTTGATATCCTTTTTTACCTATATTTGTAATTTATCTATGAAGCCCTCTTTACGTTTCAGATTTTTTCTTGGTTTTCTTTAAGATCTTCATTTTTCTGTGTCATAGACTTTATGTTAATAGTCGTCTACTAATTCTTATCCGTTAGCTTTTCTGACTATTATTTGAAATTCCTTCCAGATATCTTTTATAGATTTAATCACGTCACTCTCTTTTTCATAGATTTTTCTTTTTGCCTTATTTCGGGATCGTCGGACATCCTATTATAGTTCATAAGATTGTTTATGTGTCAACCTCATAGTATTCCTCTTTACTCTTACCCAGTCTTTTTATTAAAACCTAAAGGTGAAGATGCATCATATGTTTTTCGACTTTCTTGTGGTGAGGGTAGAATTTTATTCCTTTTCAATCTATTAGATGTTTTAATATTGAAAAGAACTTTGGTAATCGCGTGACTTTGACATTTGATGTTTGTATATTAGATTGGTGATACTATACGGGTTACCCTCGTAAGGGAACGAATACCATCGTGTGCCGTTCTTCTACCCTGACGGAATGTTCCGTCATTCTTATTAAATCGATTATAAAAATTGTTTGTCAATTGTTATTGTTTTATGTCCAATCCCTCTCTTATGACTGAAGTTTTTCAATGTTTTGTGAACGTTGTAGAAAAGGTCTTTGGGGAGAGGAGACAGGTTCTTTTTCTGACCTTATTTTCTTTCTTTTTTTTTTTTGACTTATTTTTCTATTTTTCGTTGGGAGTTTCCATGTCAGGAACTCCTTCATCTGTGGTAAGGACATTCGTCTATCCCGTCCCTCAGGGACCTCTTTTTCTTGGTCCGTGTCGAAAGAACTGTATTCTCTTTAGTAAAATCCAGATTCAACAAACCCCTAGATTCGGACCGGTGTTACGAACGGGAACTTGTCCTGAGTCATTAATTGTTAGAATTCCCTTCAACCTACCGTAGTAGTCAAATTACCTGTTCTCAAACTCATTTAAGACCCTCTGTCACTTCCTGTCCCTTCGGACCGTACAACGTCAAGTACCACAGTGTTTCACAGTGCTGAATCGTTGACTTGTTACTTCACTTCCTAACGTCCTTGTTTCCTTTTCGTCAGTTCTTTGTTACACGTCACGAGACGAATCAGCGAGCGATCACAAGGTGAGAAACGCTGGGATACCTGCCATCGGATGGTCCGAGGAGACAGGTACCCCTAAGAGGTCGGTTCTTATGACCTCACCCAACGGTAAAGGAGGAGGTCCGCAAGAAGGGTTAGGTCCCTAGTTTGGGTCTAGAAGGCGTGACGTCCACCTAAGAAATGGAAGAGTTGACGGTCCCTTCGGGGTTCTTTGTTATCAAGTCACTATTTCAGGATCAAGGAGGAGTTCAATATATAATATTGTTAGACTATGTCTAGTATCGACAAGTCCTTGATGTGGGGATGAGTTCACTTCCTACCTTACTACTCCAAAGGAAAAGCTTGGAAGACACTAAAGTTAGTTGATTTTGAACCTGAGACAGCTAGAGACGTGGTTAAGATATGACTTAAGAGAGGAGTTCGGGGAAGTACTTATAAGGAATTGAATTTCAAAGGGGTTAAAATGGTAAACCCCTCTGTGACGAAACCCTTTCTCGAGGAATGAACGATATCCGTTATTTAGGAAGAAGAGGGCTAGAAACTGAACCAATACAGAAAACCGAGTTGTGGGTGGTTCTCTTTGGGTTAAAAAGTCCATTGTGCTGATGTCCTTTTTTGTCAAGGATGGTCTTGGAAAAGGGGACACTTGTTTTAAGATTTTGAAGACCCCATTCCCGTCATTTAGTACAACGGGGGTTCCGTGTTTCTACCCCTCTTATCATTCTCCTTTTTTTAGGAATTAGGACCTCCGTTTCTCCCTGGTCTTTTCGTACTATTTAGGACTGAGGTCTCCAACAGATAACGACCCCCTTCTCTTTCTTTGAGTGAACGATTTCTCAAACAGAGGGTGTTTTTTATTTTTCCTCGTACTCTGTCCTCCCTTTTCCCATCCTGTGTGTACGATCTATTTACTTCCCCACGTTGGGAACCCTATGTCTGACCGTCCTTGGTCGATTTTGATTCCACCGAGACTCTTGTCGGGTTAGTAACTGGAAATCAAGTAATATGGAAGTAACATTATCCACCATGTCAACCATTACTTGGACAGACAGTTAAGTCCTCTGTATTCTCTGTACCCAAACAAGCTAGGGACCCAGCCCTTATAGGGGATCTCTTTCCTTACTGTTACGTAAGGTTATCAGAACGGACCTTTTAAGGTGTCTGTCTCCTCGGACCACACGATGTCCGGTACCCCAGTTCTTTCAGCCTGTGTTGACTTGTGTATGTTGGTGTTGGTCATGATTTTCAGTGGGGGTGAATTCGACTCTGTCAATCTAGTATTTTCCAGTCTTCCACCCGTCACCGGGTTTGGGACCCTTTAGGGGTGGGAAGGGTCTGGATTGTTCTTATGAGTGGTGGGAGTAATCGTGTACTTTAATGGCTCGGGAATTTTAGGTTCTGGGGGGTACGGGACCCGGTCGAGAGTGAAAGACTGTACCAGACAGTGGTTATTCGTTGTCGTCAGATGTCTACCTCCTCCCCGTACTTGTATCTCTTTTTTTTTTTTGAAGACTTCGTACCCACGTTTCTTCTGGATTTCGTCTCCCGACCTTTCCTTATGACTCTTTTTAGGAGGTCGTTTAGTGAGAGTGAGATTTGTATTCTAATGTTGTCTCTTTAAAGTTCGGGTTCTATGTGATCTCCATATAATCAGACGAACATGAAGACTTTATGGTTTCTAACCTACGAATTTGTTGTGTTTAGATAAAAGAGTGTCAATATCTCGATCTTCCGGGTCTAGTTCCACGGTCCAAGGAACCTTTCTCGGCAGTAAGTCCGGACACCTGTCGAGGATGGAAGAGTGACACAGGAGTGTACCACCCCTTTGTTCTCATATGCGAGAGTACAGATAAAAATATTCCTGTCATTAGGATAGTCGAGTCCGGGGTGGAATACTAGAACAAATCAATATTATTCTTTTTCCTTACCGATTTTCTGTTTGCCTTTTCGGGAGTTTTTATCTTGTTTTCTTTTAGCGTCATGGTTATGGAGTCCACTTTGTTTGTGTGGGGGAAGGATCGATAGGGATTAAACGTATCCCCTCCGCCTCCCACCCCCTCCTCTGTTTTGAATATTTTCTCTCTCTGTTCTGTCCAACTTTGAGGTTATGAGACCGGTGGACTACGTTTCTTGACTGAGTGACCTTTTCTAGGACTACGATCCTTTCTAACTTCCGTCCTCGTCTGCCGTCTCTCCTACTCTACTAACCTACCGTAGTGACCGAGTTCCCTGTACTCAAACTCGTTCGAGACCCTCGACCACTATCTGTCCCTTCGGTATCCCAGCGTTTCCCAACCTGTGCTGACTCGCTGATTTGATTGACTTCTACCCAACTCCGGAAAGGAGTAATTAGAATTTCCGGAACAGAGGTTTATGTTAGTATAACCCTCAATCACAAAGTTATATAATTAAAACCTCCCGTGTTGTCAGTTAGATGTTGTCTTCCATTGATGTTGTATTAAGTGTGAACCGAGATGAGGACTGATCTGACCAAGTTAGTGGTTGTAATTGTCGGATCGTCTTCTCCATATAAGTAAAGTCCGTATTTATGACAAACGGAGTCAATGAAGTCAGGATGTATACTATAGGTCTGAAATTAATTTTTTAGTGTTCAGTATATTTTTTGATTCCCTTTTTTGTGACGGTTCTCTATTACGTTGTATGTCTTGTCAAAGTCTCTAATGTGACTACAATTTTAATAGTTCGAATTTTTTGGTATTAATTAGATGGTTTTTGATATTGTCCTTTCCATTCTGTACGTACTTTTCTACTCCTTAAAGTCGTGTCTATTTAAAACTCAATTTACCTTACATTCTTTATTTTTTGTACCATTCTCTCTAATTTTTGACGAAAGATAACCAAATGGTCATCTGTATTTTATTCTCTCCTTCTTTAGTCATTTACACCCCTGTTCCTTAGGTATCCCTGTCTCCTCGGACCGTCCGGTGTCAGGTATCTCAGTGTTTCTCAGTCTGTACTGACTTCACTGAATCGTGTGTGTGCGTACGTTAAAGACGTACGTTGTCTTTAATAGGTTTAACTTTGTGTTTTTCTCTTTTTTTTTTGACACACAAAAAAGATAGACGTCTACCTTATCAGATCCATTAAAAATTTTAAAAAAAAAAAACCATTGAAAAGGGTCTTTAAAGATATTATTTGTATAAAACGAAAGTAATTATCTTTTGTATGAACTGTGTCCCTTTGTATATGTGATTTATTAATGTATGAGACATATTAGAGTTAATACATTGGTTCAATAATTTTTCTGAAAAAAAATTACTGGTTTTACTGTTACAGATTTTACAAGATTTTGATTATTTTTGTTTGACATCTCGGTCCTTCGGGTCTCTTAGTATTTATGATACCCCTTTTTTTTTTTTGAGGATCTGTAAAATTATGTTTTGAATTTATATTTTTGTTTTTACCAATTTTCCTACCTAATTTTTTTCTATATGATGAGTATTCTTTCAACTATACAATTATAAGAATATATAGTTTGATGCGATTACAGTATATCTGAAGTTCTTTTCTTTATAACTTACATTTCCTGTATGGTATTACCATTCTTCCAAAGTAATTCTGTGTTACCATCGTTTCAAAGTTTTATATACTTTGTTTTTGACTTTTCTATTTGAGTGTTAATGATAGAGTTATTAAGTATTTTTGTTCATAAGTCTTGTAATCATTACTATATATTTTGAAATTGTTGTCATAGTTTGTTGAACTGATGTGACTGTGAATATCTTATGATACAGGTTGTCTTATATATATAAAAAAGTCCATATTTACCTTGAAAATGGTTTTGACTGGTAGACGACCTGATGTCTTTTTTTTTTTAGTGTGTCTCTTATAAGAGACTGGTGTTACCTTCATTACTATTCTGTAGACCCTTTTATGGTTTATCTGTCTTATATTTGTGTGAAGATTGATTAGGTACCTAGTTTTAAGTGTTCCCTTTAATCCTTTGTAAAATTGATCCATTATTACTTTGGTTATATAGTTTTAACACCTTACGTTGATTTTCATGGTGTATCACGAATGTCTTTTTACGTATCAAAATTTACGAATATAACGTTTTCTTTCTTCCAAGGTTGAATTCTACGTCCCCCCTTTTCTATAATTTCTTTCTGTCCTCGTTTTTTTTTTTTTAGTTACATTATTTTTACCTGTTGTCTTTTTTTAGTCACTTTAATTTTCCAAGAGACTCTAGTTATTTTGACTATTTGGAGATCGATCTGTCTAGTTCCTTTTGTTTATTAGTAATAATCTTTATTTACTTTCTACTCTACAGTGATGTTTACGATGTTTGTAATTTTCGTATTTACTTAGTACTTGAAGTGTGGTTATTTAAGTTGTTGAATCTATCCGCAAAGGGGTCACCGAGTCACTATTTCTTAAGTGGACAGTTACGTCCTCTGTTTCAAGCTAGGGATCAGGTCCTTCTAGGGTATACGGTGTCTCGTTGGATCGGACACACGGTGTTGATGACTCGAACATGAGATCTCGGGTCCTTAACGTTGATGACCCGGGTACACGCCGTCGGTGATTTCGGGTACGTGGATCTCGGGTAGGAAACACTGTTTTCTTCGGTGGTGTCATTCTTCGGGTGTGTGGTGTTGTTTCTCATCAGAGTCGAGTGACGTTGATCTCTTTTCGGATACGTCGTTACTTCTGGGTCGTGTCGGTTTTTATTTATTTTTAATAATTTTTTTTTTTAAAATTCACATGTTTGTGGAAATCTGTCTCTTATTTTTAAAATTCAATTAAATACATATGGTTATGACACCAGTGGATTACGTTCCTTGACTGAGTAAACTTTTCTGGGACTACGACCCTTTCTAACTTCCACCCTTCTCTTTACCTGCTGTCTCCGACTCTACCAACCTACCGTAGTGACTGAGTTACCTGTACTCAAACTCATTTGAGGACTCAACCACTACCTGTCCCTCCGGACCACACGACGTCAGGTGCCCCAGAGTTTCTCAGCCTGTGTTGACTCACTGACTTGACTTGACTTGACTTGACTACATATGGTTCCCGAAGGACGTATCGAGTCAACCATTCCGTAGACGGACGTTACGTCCTCTGGACCCAAGTTAAGGACCCAGTCCTTCAAGGGGACCTCTCCCTTTTCCGTTGGGGAAGGTCATAAGAACGGACCTCTTAGGGTACCTGTCTCCTCGGACAGCCTGATGCCGAGTACCCTAGCGTTCTCAGTCTGTGCTGAATCGTGATTGCAAAATACATATGGTTTTTGTAACTAAAGTATAAACATTTATATGATTCTGTTTACTTCGGTTTTACACGAGTAATCATTTAAGATAGGTTGTAAATGTCTTTTTCTATGGTCAAAATGGTTCTTTTCATCCCTTGTAAAAGGACGAGTGAAATACTTCGGTCGTATAAGTAAAAATTTTTGGAGTTGTTTCTGAATTTTAATATCCGTTAATAGAGTTTACTTATGTCAGTGTCTTTAGAAATTATTTTTGTGATTCTTTTGTTTAGGTTTGTACGGTTGTTTAAACCTTTTGAGTCGTCACCGGTGACCTGAGCTTTTCCAGTCAAAAGTAAGGTTAGGGTTTCTTCCCGTTACGGTTTCTTATAACTTTGATGGGGTGTTAACGTGTGTATAGTGTACGATCGTTCCAATAATATGAGTTTTAGGAGGTTCTATCAGAAGTTGTCATTTACTTGGTTCTTGAACGTCTACGTGTTCGACCTAAATCTTTTCCGTCTCCTTGGTCTCTAGTTTAACGGTTGTAGGCGACCTAGTGTCTTTCTCTTTCTCTTAAGGTCTTTTTTTTGTAGATTAAGACGAAGTAACTAATACGATTTCAGAAACTGACACACCTAGTGTTGTTTGACGTCTGTTAAGAATTTCTCTACCCTCATAGTCTGGTGGAATGGACGGAGAATTCTTTAGACATACTTCCAGTTCTTCGTTGTCAATCTTGGGTGGTACTTGTTGTGTGACCAAATTTTGACCCTTTCCTCACACAGTCCGACATATAACAGTGGGATAAATAAATTGAACATACGTCTCATGTAGTACACTTTACAGTCCGACCTATTTAGTGTTCGACCTTAGTTCTAACGACCCTCTTTATAGTTATTGGAGTCTATACGTCTATTATGATAAAATTACCGTCTTTTGTTTCTCCTTGATGTCTCGGAGGAGTACATCCACTTTCTCCTCACTTTTTCGACCGAACTTTGAATTGTAAGTTTTTTGATTCTAGTACCGTAGACGAGAGTAGTAAAGTACCGTATATCTACCCTTTTGTTACCTTTGTCACTGTCTGAAATAAAAGAACCCGAGGTTTTAGTGACACCTGCCACTGACGTCGGTACTTTAATTTTCTACGAACGAGGATCCTTCTTTTTGATACTGTTTGGATCTCTCGTATAATTTTTTGTCTCTGTAATGAAACAGCTGTTTCCAGGGATATCAGTTTCTATACCAAAAAGGTCATCAGTGCATGTATGCAGTCTCAACCTGGTATTTTCTCCCAACTCACGATTTCTTAACTACGAAAACTTGACACCACAACCTCTTCTGAAACTCTCAGGGAACCTGACGTTCCTCTAGTTTAGTCAGTTAGGATTTCCTTTAGTTAGGATTTATAAGAAACCTTCCTGACTACGATTTTCACTTCGAGGTTATGAAACCGGTGGACTACGAAGGTTTCTCGACTGAGTAACCTTTTCTGGGAGTACGACCCTTTCTGTCTTCCGTCTTCTTCCCGTACTCCTGTTCTAGGAACCTACCGTAGTGGTTCAGTTACCTGTACTCAAACTCGTTCGAGACCCTCTGTCACTTCCTGTCCCTTCGGACCTTACAATGTCAGGTTCCCCAACGTTTCTCAGTCTGTACTGACTCGTTGACTTGTTGTTAAATAGTGTTTGTATATCTGGAATTAGGTCCTTGCGTGTCAACTAAATTTATAAGGTTCTACTTATTTACATAACTACAAACCCTTCTGTCAAAAGACTCTTTTTTCCCTCTATACTTATATCTTGTCCCTCTTCTTGGGACACTATAATCTAAAATTAATATCTATACTTATAATTAAAATTAAAAATGGTCATTCTTTAATAAATTAAGTAAGACGACTTTCCTGGTTATCATTATTGTTAGTTCTTCGTTACTCATATGGACAACGGGTCTACAACTAAAAATTTATGCTAAATAGGGGTTTCCTACATGGAAAGGGAGAGAAGGAACGAAAAACGAAGAGAAGTAAGAAGGCGATAAGTATTTTGGAGGAATCTATTCGTGAAATGGAAGAACGAAAAGAAAAAGAAACCCTACCAAAACAAACGGTGGAAGATGTGTTATACTGTCTGGAGACAGGTATCAAGAAGTCCGTGTGACGATAGATCTAGATCAGGGAACTTAGATAAGTAATGGAGACACTTAAATATACCCTAAACTAAATTTAATATGAACCGACCGGATCACAAAAAGGACCAAAAGAAATCAAATTCGGACTGAAAACGATACTCTTCGAATAGTAGAATCGGTGTCAGTCGAGATCCAGAACGAAAACGACTGGCATATATGTCAAAGAGGTAGAAGCCGATGTCTCTTACATTAGTTAAACTAAAACCATAACTGGTAAACCACTACAGGTACACATTTCATAAGAAAACACAAGCACTTTTTCTCATCTCTCGACCGAATTCTGATTTATAATTTTGTTGATTCTAGTACCTTACCGGGGTAATAACGTACCCTTTATCTTCCCCCTTTCCACCTTCATAACTGTATAAAGGAGAAAAACCTGAGGTTTTAGTGACAACTGTCACTGATGTCCGGTACTTTAGTCTCCTGTTAACGAAGGACCTTCCTTTCGCTACTGTTTGGTTTTGTCACACAACTTTTTGTCTCTGTAATGAGAAGACACTACGACTTCGAGGTTATAAAACCAGTGGACTACGCTTGACTACTGAGTGACTTTTTCAGGGACTATGACCTTTTCTAGCTCCCGTTTTCCTCTTCTCCCGTAGTCTCCTACTCTACGGACCTGTCGTAATAACTACGTTATTTGTACTTAGGTTGACCTGTTTGAGGTCTTCTACCACTCCCTGTCCCTCCGGACCGTATGACGTCAGGTACCTCAACGTCTCAGTCTGTACTGACCCGTTGACTTGTTGTTCGTGGGGATTTACTTGATCCAAGAACTCTTTTATCACAGAATAAGATTCCGACCCTGGGTTTTCCATATTCTACTTGCACCCTGTAGAAAAGTACGGTGTTTCACTCTTTTACGAAGTTTTATACCCTTGTAATTTTTCTGTGTCCTCGGTCGAACTTCTTCGAGGGTGACGGTTTTAGACCCTGTTAACTCGTAGTTTTAATTCGTCGCTGTTCTTTCCGATTCTAGGTATCTTCAAACCTTTTGGGTCGGTAGGTAGGATGCTTAATCTCTCTCTTCCTTTTAGACATAAGGAATTTCTTCTTACGGTTGATTGTTTAAATTGTCCTTATTCTCTAATCTTGTAGTAAAAGGTCGATTGTGCCATTATTCAACTCAACCAGTTTATAGTAATTGCTCACGAACATTGTAAACCACTTTTACGGTTACTATACGTCCTACAAATTGTCAGAGTTTTATAAGGAGAGTTTAATAAATGGACGTTATCCTTTGTAATTTGAATTGTCACCTTTTTAGACCGTCTGTAGTAAATTAGTCGACTAGTTTCAATATAGTGGTCATTACGTTGACTGTAGGACACGACATACTATACTACGAAGTTCTTTTGTTGTATTAAGTAAACCATAAGAATCTTTTTACGTAAGTAGACTAAGATTAGTATTCCTTTATTAATCTCTTAGAACTTCTTGTAAGATTTTCAGTATACGGATATCAGAAGTTTATAAAGTGTCAATATTTTTCTATTTCCTTTTTAAAATTCTTGACGAGGTATACTGTCCGTTGATCTCCCACTATTATTGATTCACGTTACATATATTGGAATCTACCCCCTTTTGACGATATTTCTTTATAATATCCTTATCACCGTTTTCGTTTCACTATTTATAAGACTTAAACTATTAAAATGGTACCAATCCATTCTTTTATAAGAATAAAAATCATCTATCTGTTCTCCAGTACTGCGGATGTTGAACCAAAATTTACCAAGGTGTTTTGGTAATAGTATGTGCTATTTCGTTAACACCGTCTTATAATTATCGGTTTATGTCTACTTACCATTATACATAATCAAACAATAAGATATAAACGTTGAAAATTCAAACTTCAAAGGGTTGTGTCTTTACAAAATTTAAGGAATTTTTCCTTCGTACTATATGTCATCGTAGTTAATGAATCCATTTTAGATCACATTCTGAAAATGTGACTTACATTTACCGGTCTTTATCAGTTCTGTTAGTCTTCACTCTACAAATAAGATGGTATGTAGTCCTATATAATATGTCGTCAAATTTAATTCTGTCACTCGATAATGACGATCCTATTTGCTTAGTCATTTTGTTCAGGTTATACTTTGACTTTCTTGACTCCATATATACGTGTTACCTCATGATTATTCAACATTTTGCCGTTATTCCTTCGTGAGATACTTGACGATTATGGTTAAAGATCCTTTATGACGGTCGAAATTTTTTGTTTCATGTTTCTCATATATGTCGTATGATGAAAAACAGCCTTCTTTCCTTTTCTTCTTTTATCTCTAGACGAATTAAGATCTTGTTCTTTAAGTCTTTTCTATTTAGTTTTTGTTACTTTGACCAATTGGATGTTCCCTACGACTCTTTACCCTACCTCACTATGACTTCTCTCACTGTGAAGACTATGTGGCAAAACTTTTCAAAACGAAAACCTTCGTATAATTAAAATATTCGTAAGTTTTTGACTAGTGACTTCCTTCGTTTTAATTAAACTTGTCTTTGTTTGTATAAAGTTTACTTATAATGGTACCTCTTCTCCCTTCATTTTTATTGGTGTGTGTGTGTGTGTTTAGGATTAGATTTGTCGAAAACTTTTCACAGGTTGGTGTATGGGAGTTACTTTCCTTAGATTAGAACTTAAGAAATAAGATCCAAACAAAAGATGTCATCATGTTCGTGTCTTTAAGACTTCTAGTATCCTAATTTTTTTTAAATTATAACACCCTCGGTCCAAGAGTGACTCCATTTACCTTTTATGTTTATATCTTAGTCCTTTTCCTTTTCTTGAGGTGCCTCAATACTTTGATCTTCATAGTCATACGTTAATACTAAAGATTTTATAAATATGTGTGAAAAATCATTACAGGTAACTTTTCTGGACCTTCGTCACTGTAGGGTCACCATTGTTCGTTTGGACGTGGGTCTAGAACCAAAGATTGTTGGTAAAGGGTGATTTTTACTTGGTCCCGAGGAACCTCTTTACCGTCCAAGGTCTCGACACACCTGAAGGGACCAATTTCCTTCCTTCACGAGGTTTGACCAGTTTAGACCCTGTTAAACTTGTCGTTTTATTTGTTCAAGATATTATCTAATACTGTGATATTTTATTTTTAGATACTGACGTTTAATTAGTATTTTTTCTTGTGTGTAGATATCCTTATTGTCTCTCGATAAAGAAAAAAAAAGAAAAGAATGTTTCAGTTGATACGAAGTTATTCATTTTATAGTTGATATGAGGGATACAATTAGTAGTAACGTTGATTAAAATATAGAGTCAAACATAGAAAATTAGGGGAAGTGGATAAAGTGACGAGGGGTCACACGTAGGGGAGATTATTAGTAATCAAACGAGAGATTTAGACACTCACCTTCCCGAGGGGGGTTGGGGACGTGAGAGGACCTCGATAAAGAATCTTAATCACGAGTCAGTGAGTCATCACAGACTGAGAAACGTTGGAGTGACTGATATCTTACAACTGATAATTTTATCTCCCCATCTTACTTTTTTTCTTTTAGTGTTAAAAAGTTGATAGTCTCATTTCCGACGAAGTCCGTCTTAATAGTAATCTACAGATTAGATCCGCGTTTCATACTCCTAGGGTTATAAACGTACTTGAATATTCATAGAGAGGTGTCTGTCGAATCATTGTGTCCCTCTTTTATAATTAATATATGATCTCTTCGGTTTGGTGTGAACCTGGTCCACTAGTTCAATTGTAGTGATTATTGTCCGTCTATGCGTCACACCTGGAGATCTACACTATGGGATTTTTCCTATAGAATATATAGTGAACATATTGTAAGGTCGGTCTTTTCATATTGGGCTTAGAGTAGTATTCTTGGGTAGTATATGGGTTTAATTTATTATGAAATAATTCATTGATCGGACATGAGAAGTTTTAGAATAGTAAAAATTTTTCCGACTCTTTGACAATGTTTAATATCTTAAGGTTCTCTGTTCTCTTGATTTACGTTGTTTACTAAGATCTGATCTGGGATAGGACTTTTTTTGTTTATATTCTGTAATGACCTTGTCACCTGTTTTAGTCTTATACCTGATATCTACTTCATGACATAATAATGGCTTTGTGTTCAATGACACGGGTTGTGTGTCACTCCAGTTTGCTATGGTTTTGTTTGAACTTGTCTCTTTCCAAATGACGTCCCTGTACGTTCCTTTAGTCACCAAGTACGGAATTTTTGGGGTTTGAAGGGTTCTCGATAGTCGTTTCGTCACAATTTCCTTTCCACTCGCTCCCCACACCAATCAACAACGTCCCAGTCTAGGAAACAAGAACTCCAGTCCAGTACTAGTCCATTACTACAAGGGTATTTAGAGGTGGTTTGTTTAATACACAATTACACAATAAAAGACAAGACTATTCTTTCTTGGTCCAGGGTTCCGTGTTGAAAGTGGGAAACTCTAGGTCCAGGACCAATTCGTTCTCCTCCGTCTAGAGTCGACCACCGAGGGAGTCCCGGTCCAGGGGTCTGGGACGGGTTGACAGTAGTCACTCCCTCGGATCACGGGACCTGAGTGGACCGGGAGTCCGAGGAGTCCGGTGGGTTTACCGTCCCCGGTTGCGGGTGTCTGACCGGGGTACGTCTGGTGGTGACGGTAATCAACCGTGTCCGTCCCCATCTCTCCAAGTGATACCAGGGGTCCGGACCCGGTCCGGTCACCCACTGGGACCGGTCCCGAGACCTTATGTCGCGGGTCAGACAAGGGACCCGGGGGTCTAGTAGGTCGCCGGGTTCTAACCCACTCGACCTCCCCGGGGGATCCGTTTCCGACCCCAGACGGAGAATGGAGTGAGAGGTGGACCGCTGGTAGTGAGGGGGTTGACAACCGACTTAGGGGGTGATTACCATCAAGTGGCTGTCAACCAACGAGCATCCTCCCCTGGTGATGTCGTGACCGGTTACCGTCTCGTCCTGGTGATGGCCAACGAGTGACTGTCCACGAACACCCTCTCCGGGTGACACCACAGTTGGTTACCGTCTTGTCCTGGCGATAAACAAACCCCCACGCCCACAGACCACACTCTACCATTACCTCGAGTCTCTGTCAGTCCACGATTCCCGACACGAGGTGCCGAGACAGTGGCATAGTTTGACAATTTAAAAGGTATAAACAATTTACACGACACCAATGTCTTTATGTGTGATTTCGTGTAAGAATTCTAAATGTGTGACTCCATAATGACACATTTCTTTCCGTGTACTATCATCACGGAGAGTTTATCATTTCTTTTTTACAACAGCAAGTCAGCGATTCAGTATAGACTGAGAAAGTACTGGGGTACCTGACATCGGGTGGTCCGAGGAGACAGGTACCCTAAAGTCTCTGTATTAAGACGGCATACAACAGTAAAGGAAGAGGTTCCCTAGAAGGGTTGGGTCCCTAGTTTAGGTGCAGAGGACTTGACCGTCCACCTAAGAAATGGTGTCTCGGTGGTCCCTTCGGGTTCTTTTTTTATTTATACATATATGTCTGTCTATTTAAGTCTTTTTACAATTTAAGGGATATAATAAGAATATTGAGAAGACCTTCAGACTTTAATAAAATTCAGTTAATCAAAGTCTCCCATAGAATTTTTTTTATCTGGTCATCATTCGGTTTTGTCAACACCCAAAAAGGGGGTCTTGTTATAGTCAAATTTAGGAAGAAAAGGGATATCTGGTAAAGTAAAGATATAGGATTTAACCTAATTCTATGTTTATGGACTAAAGTTGAACAAATTTTGGAGTTCCTGTAAACTTCCTTTAATTATCATGTACAATTTATAGTTTTGTTTTTTCCTAAAATGTAAAACCGTTCGAAAACCTAAAGTTTAACCATCGTTAATGTAAAAACACTTTGTATAGATATCTTTTTCAACATATTTTGTTCTGGGTCCTCAAGGGACCACCATTTCTTAAGGTCCGGAAGTAACGATTTCGGGACCAAGTTAGGGACCAGTTCCCTTGACTCTAGGATGTTCCGGACGTCGTATCGGTTTTTTTCCAACATATTACACGTTCCATATGATACTACATGTTCTGACAAATTATGTAATAAAAATTGTGTATGTGTGTTTTATCACTTTTAGATTTTAAAGTAGTGGTCTCCTGATTAATACTGTATAGGTATGATGTGATAGGTGATAGGTATGTTCAAAAAATCTACTTCATATTCGTACTTTTATACTGTATGATATATTGTGTTATGTTTTACTTTCGGTCTTCAACGTCTATATAAACGTACTTTTTAACCTTCACACAATAACACAAATGTATACACTGGTCTTTGTTTCCGGACTTTCCTATGTGGTCTTTCAATGGTCACAAACACTGACGGGACCCTCTCCCTTTTATCCCCCTTTCCGTGACTATATATAAACTTGAAAAATGGAACTTTCTAGTACATGTTAAATGTTGAACTTTTACGTTTATAAAACATAAGAATTTTTGTTCTGTAATTATATGAAACTACTTTATTAAAGTGACTTCTTGTTTTTTATAACGAGCACTATAGTCTTGATATTGTATTGGAAGAATTCGTCAATATTGCTATATTCTAGATAAAAAGATAAGTTCATGAACCACGATATATACAAAAATTTAAAATTAAATTATTTCGGTTGTTTAGGGAGAACCTTTATCCATTCTGTAATTGGGATTTAACTTCTTGGGACGAATGATTTACTTATCATTATTAAAGAAAAATTTTTAGGTGTTACAGAAACCGTTTCAAATAAGACTCTTAAAGTCAACTATCGGTTTCATGTAGAACTTGATGTTATACATGAAATGTTGAGATTCACTAAATACTATCATGTCTCTGTATTATTTGAGCTTGAAACTTAATGACTGGTAGACCAATAGGTACGATACTTATTTCATCTAATAGTAGTAGTCCGCAGGAAAGTGATTATTGTAAAATTCAATTTACATTATTATTTATTTCGATTCCTAAGGTCGAAGATCTTAGATATGATGAGGAAACTAATCAAGTAAACCTACTGTTTGAGAAAGTCAGTGACAAATGTTACATCGAAATTCCATGTAATCAGTAATCAGTCTCTATTGAGACTTGTCCAAGTGATAATGTATGAAACTATTCGTCACCAATGTGATTACACAAACACCAAATCAAAGCCTATAAAACAAGTAAGAGGAAACATGTATTCAGGTAGAATCCCCGGGAGTCCCTTTGTTAATAAAAAAAGTACGGAGATCTTATAATAATCCTTATAGTAGAAATATTAAGTAATTATATTTAGTTATCCATACATCATATTTAGATAATTTTTCATAAGGTATTAATGAGAGTTTGAAGGTAATTGTTTCCCCTGTATATCCTCTTACGATAGTTCCACGATAAGATTCGTGGAACTATTACAAAGGAATGAAGATTCGATTCGTGAACTCTTGTTAATAAACAAAGGATTGGATCGACATAGTTTTCTTGACTATTAAAAGTGAGAAAGTTGTAAAGTCCTCAAATTGACTCGGAGTCCTCCGATGACCTTATTTTTCTAAGTCAGAGAATCCTTCATTGTTAAATTGTTAAATTTCCCTTCTTTCCTTATGTTAACTGAGTAGTAATTGAAGATTGAAACTTTTTCTCTTTTCATCTATTTTCATAACCTTTTACAACAAGAGACTATTAATTGTATGTATGTAACAGGGTAGGTAAAAGTTTTTAGGAACAAACTCACCAAAAGACGTTCGTTTTACACACACACAAGTGAGTCAGAACAAGTTGAGAAACCCTGGGGTACCAAACACCGGTCGGACGGTCCGAGGAGACAGGTACCTTAAAGGGTTCGTTATGACCTCACTCAACAGTAAAGGAGGAGTTCCCCTTAGAAGGGGTGGGTCCCTACCTTGAGTAGAGGTGTCAGAGGACGTCACCGTCCGACTAGGAAATGGTGACCCGGTGGACTCTTGTACCACCCTTTTTTCACGATCTTCCGTCCCGGGAACCAAAGGTAGAGGTGTGTCATGGACATACTGGAATCCAAACAGTGAATTGGTGGTCAGAACCGGATAATAGAGTCGAATTTTACAGTCATAATAGAATGATCGGATTCGGTCTTAGTAGAATGGTCGTGTTTGGTTTAGCAGCAGTCACCAAAGGTCCAGTTTCTAGGCGTAATGAGTGTATGAGTAGACTAAAGGGGTTCATTAGTACCGGATCCTTGGTCACACTCATTCGATCCACTTAAGGTCAAGGATTTGACTTGAAAATGTAATGGTTCTCTTATTTTTCCGGGACCTAACACGAAATTTGCGACACTGAGTTTTTTACGTAATGTGTCCGATTTCTATGTCAGAATTTTTCTACTAGTTCTTGCTGACAGAATTGTCACATGGTAGGACCATGTTGTCGTCCCACATAAAAGCTGGTACTTAGGCTCAAAGTCGTAATGACTTTGGTGCGGAGGGTATCTTTAGGTTCTCGGTAGTCTTTTTGGAGAGGTTTCCCGCCCCCTCTCTCTATTTGCTCTGTTCGAAAGGGTTTTGTTTTGTCTTGGGTTTGTTTGTTTGTAATTTTTTGTTTTGACAAAAAAGAAGGGGAGGTCGATACGTCGACGTGCCTTTTCTCTTCGTGAATCTAATCGTAGTAGACGCAAAGTAAGGAAAAGAAAACGTTATGATCGATGGGCGGATATTATTTGTCTGGAACACGAGTCCCATCTTAAATGAAGGGGTAGGTCATTTTTGCTTCAAGGAATAAAAGTGATTGTTATTTGCGGCAGAGGTTAGTTATAGGTGGGAGGGGCCCCTCTGGTCTGTGAGGAGAGAGCGGTAGAGGGTGACGTCCGGACTGTGGGGTGTAGGGTCTTTAGCGGGGTGAAAAGTTCGGGGACGACGTGGCCAGCGCTCCGAGACCCCCCTTCACTTTCTCTAGGTCCCACGCCGCACGTGTGGTCGTGTCCGCAGGTCGGGCCAGTCACTCGGCGGGCCACGGAGGCGGCCGGCCCCAGAGCGCTTCCGCCTTCCCCTCGCCGCTCGGGGCGCGGTGGGGGTGAATGGGTGAAACAGAAAGGGCATGTACACGGGCCGGTGGACTACGCTCTCCCCGTGCGTCGGCAACTCCTTCGCCTCGGACGGCGGGCGGCCGAAGCCTCACGGGAGCCCCCGCCAGAGCGAGCGGCCACCCCAGGCGTAAAGACCCCCCGGTCCGCGGAGTTCGGCCTCTCCCCTACCGCCGAGGCAACGGTATTGCCTCTCGACTCCGCCGTCGTCGGCGTTATCGTCCCCTTTTTTATCCCGCCTCCCTCTCCCGAGGCATCCTGGGCTCCCAGCGAGTCCGAGCCGGCGCTCCTCCGGGCCCCCAAGGACGCCGACCACGGGCGACACCGGGCCCCTCCCCCGGGTACTGCGGCGCCTCCGCGTCCGCGAGGGGACGGGTTAAAAGGCGAGCCCCGCCGAGATCCAAAGGCGAAGAGACGGCGGCGCCGACGGCTAGGGCCGCGTCGGGACCTCTGTCTAGGTTCGTGTTCTCGTCGCCGCCGCCGCCGCCGCCGCGGAGCGCGAGGGGCCCCGGAACTGCCGCTGCTGTCGGGGTGGAGGGCGCGGGGGCGGGGGAGGGCGGCAGGAGGTCAGGGGAATCGACGGCGCGCGCGCAGTCGCGGCGAACGTGCCGGCGGAGGCGGCGATCGAAGGATGACGCGCTGAGCGGCGATGACTCGTACGGGTCTCCGGCGGGCTGCCCTGGGGGGCTCCGCCCCGCGCTCGAACCGCGACGGGCCCGCTCGCCTTCCTGGACCTTCCCCGCTCGTGCTCGCCTCGAAAAGAGTAGCGGTGGGGTACCCGGAAAACTACGTCGGGACCGACAATGAAGTAAGTAAGTCATGCGCGAAGTCGCGCAGGGTCCCAATTTCTGCAGACCAAGAACGTCAACATTCTCCGTCAGTCAGTGAGCAATTCTCAACCCTCCGTCTTCGCAACGGGACCCATCCAACCCTCTGATGCAAAATGGCGTCAGTGGAAGGAGGTTGAGGGGCGAGGCCTTTCTTAACTTGGTCCGTCGGAAGCTTTGTGGGAAATTCATTAGGATAGGAGGAGTGGTTTAACCACGGAGATTTGTTGAATATTGTTCAATATTTGTTGAATAAGTTTTTTTAAACTTTGGCTGTGATTAAAGTCTGACATCTTCTATCCTTTATTAGTTAAAAAAAAAATTCACTCATGAAAAAAATTTTCTTTACTCGTCCGAAAAAAAAAAAGGAGAGAGAGAGAGAGAGAGAGGGTGACCTGGGAATTGCGTTCAGGTTCTACGAGGTATCTACCTCTTAACACAGCTTTAGTCCCCCCTTTTTACCCCACCCCCCCGTTACGTGTGGCCCTCGCTCCCCCTCTAAGACCCTACCCTGTGGTGTCAACCAAGGACACAAACCGTAAAGTTTACTTTTGACCTAGACCGGAATGTCCATGGTCTGATTCGTTCTTTGAACCCTCACTTTAGAATCTATAGGCTTATACCGTTCACAATATAGTCGTGTGTGTTAGACGGGAGTATTTAGGCGCTTGGACCCTCTCTGTATTTTGGACCGGGCCTGAGATAAGGTTTCCACCCAGGCGACCCGAGGTCCTGGTTCGGGGAGTCCTAACGCGTTTGAGTCAAGGATGGAGAGAGCCAGAGAGGGAGGAGGGAGGAGAACGCCGACAGTTTTAGGCATGAGTTGTGAAGGATTTCCAGGCCCTGAGTCGAGGCGCGTACGAGTCATAGTCGGGCCCACGAATTATGTGTGCACGACTGCCGGTCAGCGCCGCGGACGCGCCATCGACGGACCTCAGTCACGGGAATCCTGCATGCGGACAGCGTGGAACTGAGGACGACAGGCGCTCTCGGCCAAACACGAGTCACAGGACACGTGTGGGAACGTTCGCAGCCGCGGTACTCATACTGAAGGTCGCATGCTCCACTTCACCCCGTACCCTCACCCACGCCGACAGCCGGACGCGTGACCAACGTCGACGAACCTGACTATGACGACGGCACGCAAGGGCGGTCAGGACATTGGAACTTTATGTCTTCCCGTTTTCGAGGCGCCCGGACGTCCGAGGGGCCCGGCGTTCCCCGTTCCCCCACTCTAGTCCGATGCTAGCGCCCCGTATTCACGGTACCCCCGGCACGTCCAAGAGGGGTCCACATCTGGAGCAAAGGGGATCGATCGATTTGGGATTTAGGATTACTCGGTCGATGCGACGATCGAAAAGAACAAGAGGGGACTTTGAGGAGAGACAATTCAGTGTTCTGAACCCCTTTTTCCTTTCCACTTTTGTTTTCGTTTCCTTTTTTTGTTTGTTTGTTTTTTTGGGAAGGGGGCAGAGTTCCAAATTTAGTGGCATCTCGCTTTTGCACCTAAAGGACGTCGAGAGTTCGCTCCGTACTGATTAGTGTAAAATCAAAACGTGTAAAAAAAATTTTCCTTCTTTGGGTTAGGCTCCAGAAGTCAAAATGGCCAAGGGGGGGTGGGAAAAAAAAAAGTTAATACGGAGATCGTAGACCGCGAGCCACCGCCATCAGGACCTCGCTCCTAACTTTTGCCGAGCAAAGTGCAAAGAGTCGGAACGAAGGGATCACGACCATGGGTCGAAAGATTTTACAATGAAGTCTCTTCCAGGCTAATTTTAATTCCCTGAAAGATCTTCAGTTAATTATACCTCGAAGTGAAATATCGTTGAGAATCATCATCATATTAACAATTATATTATTACATATGGGCGACGCACTATCTTCACTAGAAACGGGTCTATATTTTGTGGTGTGGAGTTCCAAACCAAGGGACATTTTCATCAATCCATTTTTCTAACAGGTCTTCAATTAAATTTTATCGGAATAATTAAGTACATCACGGTCTAAGATATTGTCTAGGGACCATTGAACACGGGATTAAAACATTATCTAAGAGATTTAACCTTTTTAGTGAACATCGGTTTTCAATGGATTGACTTACTCTCACTATTGCGTACTGGAAAAATTCAATGATTACGTCATATATTCTCGACCAATAAACGTGTTGAATAAAAGTTCAAGACTTTCAAAAATAAAGTGGATTTTCGTATTTCTAACAACACTCCTGATACTCCTCCCCGGGTTTCGGAAACATTTAGTGGAGATGCCCACGGAAGAAGGTGTTTATGACACCACACCGTTCCCTGTCTAGGTAAATCTAGAGTTTAAGAAGATGAGACAAAAATTTGGTTTGGACAAGTAACGATATCTAACTTTTAGTCGAATTTAGAAAACTAAACCCCCTCCTACTAGTACAGAAAAGAGTCAATTCATTCACTTAATATATATATACAAAATATCAAACACATATATAATATAACAATATTTCCCTTATCCTACCACAAACCGTGACCTGCCTCCTCGGAACACCCGATGTCAGGTACCCCAGTGTTTTCTCAGTCTGTGATGAATCGTTGATTTGGGTGGCATTGTTGTTTCGTGCTATATTTATTTACAATTTATTTTTTAATTTCCCACACATATACGTACGTCTTAAGAATAAATATAAGTCCATTTTTTTATTACCCACCCTCTGAAGGAACTCCCAGACCACAAATCCTGAGCCCTGTCTACCTCATCGTTTAGAGAATCTCTTTTCGAAGTAGATTTAATAAAGTAGACTAACTACTAACAGTAAATGTCGAAATAACGATGAAGACAAAGTCCATAAGGAAACCTTTTCCACACACTTAAGTAATGCATAAGATTACATAACAGATATCCATATTCTATTTCAGTTCGTAAATAGACGACTATGAAAAATTCAACTGGATAGAAATATGAATCTTCACAGAGAATATTATCATTCGAAGACCCCACCGAGTCTACCATTTCTTAGGCGGACGTTACGTCCTCTGGACACAAACTAGGGTCCCACCCCTTCTAGGGGATCTTTTCTTTTACCGTTGGGTGAGGTCATAAGAACGGACCTCTTAAGGTGCCTGTTTTCTCGGACCGTCCGATGTCAGGTACCCCAACGTTTCTCAGTCTGTGCTGACTCGTTGACAGTGAGTGAGTGAAGGTTACGTCCCCAGGACCCTAGGCAGGAACCAGGCCCTTGATTCTAGGACATACGGTGAGCGGAGTGGGTTTTTAATTTATTTATTTAATGTTATTCTTATTATTTTATTTAAATTTTTTTTATTACCAACGTGATCTTTATTTTATTTACGTCTAGTCCAGTCCTGTACTTAGACCATCTCCGTTACTCCTACTTATTAACCTTAACATTAGGTTGTTAGGGTCAGTCTCTCTACCGAAAACCATGGGTGAAAAAAAAGGAATGACTACATATTAACTGTAAGAATATGGTTTGAATGAAAGATACACTACAAACACTCACACACAAACATACACACGAGTCAGTACAGGTTAAGAAACCCTGGGGCACCTGATATCGAACTATCTTGAAGAGACAGGTACTTTAAAAGGTCTGTTCTTATACCCCCACCCAACGGTAAAGGATGAGGTCCTCTAGAAGGTCTGGGTCCTTGACTTGGGTTCTGAGAACGTAGAGGACGTAATCGTCCGTCTAAGAAATAGTGATCACGGTGGACTTTTCGGGGAAAAATATCCTGTGGTTTATAAATAACGTCAAAATCTTTGATATTCTTTGTAATTCGTCGAAAGTGACGATGTCTCAGGGGTAAGAGCTTACTGAGAAGGAGTATGGGTTAACTACTGAAGATCCTTCAAATGATTTGAAGAACGAGGAGACAATAGAGATTTTGAGTGACTTAGACGAGAGTAGAAATTAAATTAGGGAAAGGAAGATGAAATGAGAGTTCCATTTTATCCACAATCCGATAGACGGAACACGAAACAATACATTGGGTTTGGGACTCGTGATGTTACCTCCACCACCAAATCAATGGTTCACCATAGACTGAAAAACCCTGGGGTACCTGACATCGGGAGGTCTGAGGAGACAGGTACCCTAAAAGATCCGTTCTTATGACCTCACCAACGGTAAAGGAAGAGGTCCCTTAGAAAGGTTGGAACCAGAGGATACAACGTTCCCCTAAAAAATGGGCAACTTGGTAGTCCCTTCGGTGGTGGTGATGCTACGCACATTGGTTTTGATTAGGAGACAATATAGCAACAGAGAAAATAACTTTGATTGATATTTAAAGGTAAGGTAAATTAGAGTTGTATATTTTTATGACGAACCCAAGTTATTTAAATAGCTCAGTAAATTTCCTAAACAAAAAATAGACTCTTCCTTACACGTCTAGTATGACGTTTATTTCCTCTATCGAGGATATCCAATATTCGTTCTTTATTACTTCGAGGATATCCAATATTCGTTCTTTATTACTTCCCTGAACCCTCGATAGCTACTTTGCTTTAACTGTCTCTTAACTATAAACAACCTCGACTCACTCCCATTCACCCCCAAGTAATGTGATAAAAGACACAACTAGACTTCGCAAGGTATTACTTCAAAATAAAAATTAGAGTCCTTCATAAACTTAAGGTGTGAAACTATGACTTCCTATTCTATTCCGGTTTCTCTTCAGTAAAAACACTCTCGTTACACTATCATCATATCTGTCTACGTCATCGTTTAAGCTTAATCCTTAGACAATATAGAAAAATAACTTGATTGTAACCTGTGACGGACATGCGAACAGGACCTTTCTTTTTGTAATGGTCCGTATCGGATGTCTAGACTCCATCTGGGTTCTTTCCGTCTCTAAATTCGTGTCGAGGGGAGGGGGAGAGGACTCCACCTCCCATGTAAGACTAAGGTACCGTCAACTGTGACCTATCCTCTCCTGTCAAACCCCGGCTTTTCTCCGATTTCCTTTTCTTCGTCCCACTCTAAAGACAGAACCCAATTTCGTTTACTAAGGGTGTCATTCCTTTTCAATTCTTTACTCAATATTTACTCCCACACCCTAAACCCTTGTTCAACTACAAAAGAGATAGACATTAATTATGATTCTTTTGGTTTCTTATATATGTTTCTTACATTCGGTTCCCTTTTCATTCTTTCCCTTCCTAATAAATCTTTACATAAAAAAAACATAAAAGATATAACCGTATACACTATTAACATATCTATCTTTCGTGCCAATTCGTTTCCTTCGTAAACTAGATTGATATCCTGATGACACGTAACTCTCTCCGTATGTTTTTTCCCTTCATTCCTATTGATCTTCTCCGTCTTTATTTCGAGTCCTATAAAGACCTGGGGTTAAAACTTTCTTACAGACTTTCCACGGTTGACTTTAGAGAAATCTTTAATCCAGAACTATTTTAGGGAACAAATGGGACTCTAACACAGACAAGAAGTATCTACATATGTGACAGTTCTTGATTTACAATCCCAAAACGAATAACGAAAATAGACAAATGACAGAACCCAAAAGTTAAGAAACAGGTAACATTAACAACTGAAACCTTAGGTAGTAATAAGAGCAGATAGAGGTATATCAAAGGAAAAGAGAGAAAAGGGATCTCAACGGTCACCGTAGGTATCGAAAAACGGTCTTTCTGACTAAGTCCGACGTCATTACTTTACTATTTTGTCGTTGTAAAAAGAATAAGACCCTTGAAAATATAAACAGAGATTACTCCAATGTCTTAATCTTAAACCCTTCCTCCCTCCCTACCTTCAACAAAAGAATTCTGGAATAGACTGAGACTAAGATAGTTTGAGTAACCTCGTTTACGTTTCGGTAAAGGGATCGTGTGTATACCACGGCACTTTAAATACATGACAGTATTCACTGGGAGGAACCCAATCCCATTGTCTCATGTACAAAACTCTGTTTAATTAGGATCGGTCAACATCTACAAAAGTTAGAGTCTGTAAATATATTATACATTCGTGGTAATTTTGTATATACAATCGTTATGAAGTTTAAAGTGGAGGTTTCATTCATCATTGATTCTAGTTGTCGTAAATCCCTTAATAAAATAAAGTCAGAAAACCGACAAAGGACGAAAATTCAGACGGAATTCCTAAGTCGTAAGTCTTCTGTATTAACTTATATATGGACACTTCGAGATACAATCGGGTCAAACACTACCCATTAATCGATAAGTTTCACCGAAAGGGAATCGATTCTTCACCTAAGGGTATGGAGGACTGTAAAACAGATCCCTTAAGGTACTAACTTTTTTACGTAGCCTTTGCTTCTAGAACTTAGTTTGATCTTTCGTCTCGATCACAGTCGGGACGAACCTCAACGGTGTCTTACTATGATACTTCGTCCATTTTAAGTTCCGTCCCTTAAGGGGTCGTTAGGTCTCCAATCCTGAGGTACGGAAATAACGGTACCCGGACCCAAGTTAGGGACCAGTCCTTTGATTCTAGGGTATTCTACGTGTCACCGTGGTTTTTGTTTTTTAGATATAGGAAATAGTGACTCCTTTTTTTATTGTAAACATTATTTCTTTATTTAAAAATTTTATACAAACTAATTACTTTGTATCGTAAGTTCTGTTTAGATATGTTCCGCACATCGACTTTTATAGAAAGTTACTCCGGTTTCCAAACTTCGATAGTTTACTGAATAATTGAAAAACGTCAGTACGTCGTGTACCCTTCCCATATTTCAATTACAAACAAGATCCCCTAATATCGTCTCTCCTTATCTTCCCAATGTAACGGTCTTTTTGTTTGATTTAAAAAAGCGTCTCTTTTTATGACACCAACTTTTGTCCTCGGTTCCTTGTACGATTAATCTTTGTGAACTATTTTTGATTTAATAATTTGTTCGATCTTCTCTTCTGATTCTATTTTCCTTGATTCACACTCTTACCAATAAAGGAAGGTAATCTCAAAACATTCCATGTTAATCTAAGTCACTAAGTTACTAATGAGTGTAATCATGTTATTCTTTAAACTGAGTCATCACGTTCATTCGGTATGTCAATTAATAAGTAAAATACAAAAATAAACCGAAACCTTACACAAAAAACATGAATAGAGAGATCCCGAAATAAACTATCAGACCCTTGAATAAAGTTTGTGACTCTTCTAGACTGAGTCCTTTACGACCCTGCGTCAGGTCACACAAATAGGACTGGGGACAAGTTGAAGAAGGACGTCAGGTGAGGTACGACCCTGATCTGTTGAGAGGAGACTCCGACTCCGATTGGTCTGATACGTCGTGGGAGAAGAGAGGTGTTAAGAGACCTTGACCCCATCAACAATTCACGAACCTAAAGGTTTCCTAGGAACTTTTCGATGAAATTTTTTTCTTATTTATCTACCGGATAATCAGTTCGTTTATTAACCCGTCCTTTTACAAAAAAAAATCAATTAAAAAAAAAAAATTTATATATTGTGGCTTGGTAAAACATAACCCCAAATTTTACAACACTATCAAAGTCCACTTATCACTTTCCTGAGTCGGTATGTTTATCAGTAATTTAAATTTTACTTAAACACCTCTTCAGTGTAGTAAGTGATCACCTAGTACATTTAAATCTTAAATAATTTCCTCTTAGATTGACATTAATATAATACAAAAGATACTTTAATCATATAAGAACAAGAATAAAATTACTCTGCGAAACTTTAATTTTTTGTTTTTTTTTAAACGCACTGAACTTCTGGTCTTATGACGACCTATATAAGGAAACTTACAAATTATAATTCCGAACCAAATTAAAACAGGAAAGAACGAAAAGGAAACCTATCGTAAGGAGAAACTCCAATAAGGAAAAATTTACTGATATCCTGGATGATAAATTTACTTAGTGAAACGATTGTATTAGTAGAGGACTATCATTCTCCTTATTCTCCAAGAACAAACATTAGACTTAAAAATACCGGAATAACCATTAGACCTAAAGTAATACATACTCCAAAAAAACAGAAAAAAAATTCGTTATCTATACACGTCCGAGTGATTAAATTGATTGTAGTGAGTCATCTTTTATATGTTAACGGAGTCATTCCCGACCCCTTTCAAAATTGTTCCCTGATGATGTGGTCACACAAGACTAGTAAAACAATTACAATTTTTGGAAACTGACAACCCTATGAATTATAAGTTTTGAACGTAAAGGACTTTCAAGAACAATCTAATATTCATACGCAAAACCAAAACTATTAATAAGGACAAAAGGAAGGGATGAGATCAACTTACCTAGCGTCGACAATGGTAACGACGACCTTGTCGACGTTAACCAATAGATCGAATGTTTTCTAAAATACAATTTCTAGTAGCGTTGTTTAGATACCATTTGGGAGTGTAGGTCTTTCTGTTGGGGTTCCATCATGTACGAAAACTGTACCTCCTAAACCCTCTATTTCGGCACATGACGGCAACAACCTCCAGGTTTTTCCATTCTCTTTGTTCAGGAAATACAGTTACAGTAAAAATTACATTGTAAGGAAAAATTTGATAGAACAGTTCGACCGTAGTAGTACTTAACAATTCTATAGACAAGAAACCCGAAGGGACCACAGAGTTAGCCATTTCTTAGGTGGACGTTACATCCTCTGGACCTCAGGAACCTAGCCCTACTAGGGAACCTCTTCCTTTACCGTTGGGTAAGGTCATAAGAACGGACCTTTCAGGGTACCTGCCTCCTCAGACCACCCGACGTCAGGTATCCCAGAGTTCTTAGTCTGTGTTGAATCGTTGATGTGGTGGTGGTGGTGGTAGGAAAGAAGAGAAGAAAGAGAAAAATTACCTTAGAGACAAAAGAGATAAAAGACACATGAGAAGTCCTTATATAAATGACTTTACATATTGGTGGTGCGTTATTTCAATGTAGTGTCGGAACAACTCAATCCACTTACATTGGTATAAGAAACGGTTTCTTCTCCCTTTTTAAGGAAACGAATACAAATCTTAAAGGAGGGGTTCACACAGAATCACAGGGGATAGGGTCCTTTTCCTCATACGTCGGATTTATTTTTCTCTTTGTTTTTTAATTTTATTATTTATTTATGTGTCTCTTTATCCAGAAAAAAAAAAAAAAGAGGAGAACCCTAAAGTTCGAGGACCTAAGATCCTATTCAAAACCTCTATAGATCTTTAAGTGGACTTTGATAGTGTTGTAACAAACAATTAGTCGATCATCGAGACAACCATTTCTTAGGAGGACGTTACGTTCTCTGGACCTAAGCTAAGGACCCAGTCTTTCTAGGCGACCTCTTCCCTATCCGATGGGTAAGGTCATAAGAAAGCGAAGAGAACACCGAGTCGACCATTTCTTAGATGGATGTTACGTCTTCTGGACCCAAGTTAGGAACCCAACCCTTCTAGGGGACCTCTTCCTCCCTTTTCGATGATGGGTGAGGTTACAAGACCGGACCTCTTAAGGTACCTGATATATCAGGTACCCCAACGTTTCTCAGTCTGTACTGACTCAGAAATAAAATATGGAGTTATCTTTTATTTTCACAAAAAAAATTATTTATTTTTAATTTACGATCAAATTTTTTTCTTTATAGTTCTCTTTGATAATCTTTTAACGGGGACTTCTAAAGAATGGATCATGTATACATGACTGGGACATAGGATTCGAAAGAAATTCGACGTTGAGGATACAAATTTATAGATTGTGTTCTAAAAAAACATAGAAAAAAAGAAAACACTCTTAACGTAAAATAGTTCAAGGTAAACCTTCATATGGACACTATGGACGTCGAAGATCTATCACTACTGTCGATCACTAGATTTCTACCATTTTACAAGAAGATTCCAGTAGAACTTTTCGAAGTATGTAACTTACTGAAATCTTAAAGACCATATAAATCTCTTTATGCTACTGTATGACACACATGACGGTGATAAATCGTAAATTTATTTTATCTAAACTATGATACTCCGGATTCTTGTATCTGTTATTTTTACTACATAGATAAAGACTTTCGTACAACATAATCCCTGGAGTAGGGTGTCACCTTTAGGTAATAGTGTTTAATGTACAATGTCTATTCTTTCTTCAGTGTATGGTCCATGACCTTTCGTTAGGATGAATGGGGGAAGAGACCGACGTCAACTACAACATATTAGGTCACCACTGTCTGGTGAATCTAATACAGTAAGACAAACTTTTGACGAACTACTTGTGTGCCTTATACTTGGTTTTTAACTATCAGGGTAATGTTGTTTAACAAGGAAGTCTTCCCGTGACAAGTAAACCTCACACCCTAACAAATATACATGATAACTCCAACGATCTTTTATTAGGAGTTTATAAGATATCAGATCTAGACCCAAGAAAAAAATTAATTATGGATATTATCCAAAGTAAGAGATCAACGAGTGGTTCTATATTTTTCATTATAGAAATCTTTAATTATTTAAATCTATAATGATTTAATTCTTAAATCATTATAGAAATCTTTAAAGAAAAAAAATTAAAAATAAAAATGTAATAAAATGAAATGTTATGACATAATCAAAACGGTATGTAACTGTACTTAGGATTCAGGTCTCAACATAACCAGGAAATCAGTTACTAGATTTTATCAAGTAAATCAAAGATAATGATCTATGTACGTACTCTTGTGAATTTTAACACTTTGTCGTCCACAGTATCTACACATATCAACCACGTGATACTCACGAAATTTATTTTCTTTCTCGAACAATGTGACACCCGAGTTTAAAAGACCTTTCCGTATCACTATAGGTATCCTCAAGTTAACGGGGGACCCTTCTACTTAGTTACTTCTGAGATGAGACTAGGAACATGGAGGAAGGAGTTTTCTTATTCAGGCTTAGTTTTTAGAATTCATGGTTCCTTTGTCAAGTGGAGTTTGACCCTGAACTTGGGTACACGTCCCAGAGCTTGTGTCGGTCTTGGGACGAACCCTGACATCGGGTACACCACCCCTGACCTTGGGTCGAAAGATAACTAGAATATACCTCCGAATTCAAGATCACCTTCAGCTGAACAAACGGTAGAACCTGGAAAAACCAAGATTAGTCAAATACAGTACAGGAACTCGATGTAGTAAGAAAATTTCTAACACGGGACGCCGGAAGGGAGGACAAAGTAGAAGCTTTCCTCAAACGGAGGGCTGTACCCCCTCGTGGGACAGTCCCTCAAGTCTGTATTTCAATATGAATTTGGTCTCACGAGTGACACCCTTACTTCTTTTTACTTGTCTATATACTTTGTAAAACTTCCTTCCTAATCGGTCACTTCCTTCCTAATTGACACTTACTAAACACACCTTCTAACCCCCTCCTTTTGACTTCGAGTGACTTCACAGAACGAATTCTATCCTAACATCCCAATCTACTCTACCATGGTAGTTACCTTTATTCTTTAAACCTCACTTACCGACTAAAAAGTCCTGTGGTTACTTTTAACGTTATAGTTTCTCACTGTAACTCCACTGTAAACTTATTTTTGTATGTCGTCAGACTTCACACCCTGATTTCAACTCTGTAGTCCCAACCTCTATCGTTAGTCGTCTTGACACTCAGTTCTTATCCTTACGTCGTCTAGGAACCATGTCTATTTTTAGTTCCTTCCCGATTCATTCTTTAGGAACCTCTTAAAAGACACAGAAGATTTTTCCTTTTTCTCAGTTTTTTCCTCTACTTTACCTGTGGTCTCAATTTACTTTTGATTCTTATAGCACCGAAGTCTCACTTTTTCCCTTTTCAAAGTTTCTAAAACAATACTTGTAGTCACACACGTTTTCTGTTCCTCCACTTATCTGATAATTTGATTCTGACACCCCATTTCGTTAATCCGTCAACTGGAAAACCGTAGTAAACTTGTCTTATTAATCTTATCCTCGACACAGGTTCAACCAATGTCATACTTACACATTTATACTGTGACGTACCTTTTTTTTTTCTTTATGCTACTGACGAACTCACTTCGGTTCTCACAAACGAAACCAACCCACAAACCTGACGTTCCTCTAGTTTGGTCAACTAGGATTTCCTTTAGTTGGGAGTTCTAAGTAAACTTTCTACCTACGACTTTGACTTCGACGTTACGAAACCGGTGGAATACGTTTCTACGTCGAGTAACCTTAATTGGGACTATGACCCTTTCCGACTTCCGTTTTCCTCTCTCCACACCGTATCCTACTCTACCAATCTATCATAGTGGTTGAGTTACCTGTACTTGAACTCGTTTGAGGTCCTCTACCACTTCCTGTCCTCGGACCGTACGACGTCAGGTACCCCAGTGTTTCTCAGACTGTACTGATTCGTTGACTTGATGTCGTTGTTTCCCAGTTATTTCGTTTATACCCGAAAATGTTTGATTCTAGAGTTCATAAAGTCCTTTTTAGTGTTTACCTGTGTTCGATTACCAAATTTACAAATGTAAAAGAGTTACAGAAAGAAAAATCCGAACAGAAAATACAGTAATAATTAGGAGAAACGTAGATACTAAACAGTCAAGACTTAAACGTGACTTCGAACCCGTGAAAAATAAGAGTGTACTCACGTAAATCTCTAGTGAAGCTTACGAAAAGTTTAATCACCTATACGAACAAGAGGTCTTTAAAAACTTTTGAGGTGTGTAAGGACTCCAAGAAATTCCAACAGTGTGTCCACGGTTCAGTATATAAATGTACAGATACGTGTCTTCCGGATATTGACCATTGAAACTAATCTACGGATATAACTCAAATATAAGTCATCAAAAAGAAGTATATTTGGTCAACAAAAATATTATAATTATTATATTGTTTTAAATTCGAGGATAGGTTTTTTTTTCAAAGTACACTACATTTGATTAAGTTAAAATTGAGTAAGAAAAAAATAGCTTCATATCAGTTAAATGTTATAACAAATTCAAAGTAACATATACAAACCGACATAGGGAAACGACAAGTGGACTTTGACGGTATTGTAACGAACAATTAATCGATATGGGGTTATNACGGATATAACTCAAATATAAGTCATCAAAAAGAAGTATATTTGGTCAACAAAAATATTATAATTATATTGTTTAAAATTCAATATAATTTTATATTGTTTTAAATTCAAGGATAGGTTTTTTTTTCAAAGTACACTACATTTGATTAAGTTAAAATTAAGTAAGAAAAAAATAGCTTCATATCAGTTAAATGTTAAAACAAATTCAAAGTAACATATACAAACCGACATAGGGAAACGACAAGTGGACTTTGACGGTATTGTAACGAACAATTAATCGATATGGGGTTATGTTTTATTTTTCAATTTTTTTTTATAACACATTCAAAGTCCACATCTCACCTCACTAAGTCAAACCCAAAAAAAAAACGCCTAATATAAGGTAATATCCAATAATGTTCTATAACCTATAATAATATAGGTTATTATTATTAGGTATAACGAATAGCTAAAAAATGTACACCATCAAACATAGACAATTTAGGATATGAGAATTAAACAGGTAGAGGGGGAGATTAAGTAAGAATTCTATGTCATTGATCATCGGACAACACACAAAGATTGTAAAACTCATCAAAAGAGTCTGGATTACTTAGTCTAGAGAATCAGTACAAGCCTCTTCCGTTACCGTGGGGTGAGGTCATGAGAACGGATCTTTAAGGGTACCTACCTCCTCGGACCTTCCGACGTCAGGTACCCCAGCGATTCTCAGCCTGTGTTGACTAGCTAAAGTGAAAGTGAAACGTGAAAGTACGTAACCTCTTCCTTTACCGTTGGGTGAGGTCACAAGAACGGACCTCTTAGGGTCTCTGTCCCCTCGGACCACCCGACGGCAGATACCCCAGCGTGTCTCAGCTTGTGCTGGATTCACTGAATCGTCGTCGTTGTACCAAGTAAGGAGGAGAGAAGGGTGGGTGTGGGGCGGGGGGATCGCACCGGAGACGAGAAGTCTTTGATCGAACAAACTATCATAAAGTGTTTTCCCGATAGGGATTCATTTCACTCTCTTTTTCCTCGGTTATGTTTCCTTTACTAATTTTGTTGATGTCCCTCTTTAGGGTAGACTCTGGTACCAACCAACTCTCTGACCTTCCTTAGTTTTCCTGTTCGTTACTAAACTGTAAGCGGGAATTGTTCTTTATCAGAAGGCTTTGTCCTACTCCCTTAGAACTATAGTTTCCCTTGTCAAAAGTCGTCAGAATGATCTAAGGGTAGGGGATGTGTGGAGTTTATCCAATGTAGTAAATGACTCAATACACCACCGGTAACCCATCCGTCCTCTTTCAAACTTGTTCCTGGCTTCCTCTTTCGTCTGATTCTTTATTCCCCTTTCTACTCGGTCAAGTACAGTCATCGAGTTGACTTTAACTTTACATTGACCTCTTAGTAAAAGAAAGGAAATGTTGAAGTCTTAAACTCAACCCCAAAAAACAATCACCACTCAAACAAAAACAAAACTCCTCGACTCGACACTAATACCTTTCAGAGGTAGGGTAATTACCAATCTCCACGCAACGTGACTGAGGGAAAGAAGTGTCTGTGTTATAAGATTTATAACCAATGTAACGAACGGATTAGGTATACTTCTGTCAGAACATTTCAGAATTAAAAAAGAATACATAAAAGGATAATATAGA
The DNA here is from genome assembly GCA_006410555.1 of Capra ibex. Lineage (NCBI taxonomy): Eukaryota > Metazoa > Chordata > Mammalia > Artiodactyla > Bovidae > Capra > Capra ibex. The sequence goes on from SJYO01004576.1 coordinate 39,096,670, forward strand.
TGATAGAATACGAATTGTAACGATTTCAATTCATGTATTCTTACTATCTTTTACAGTATCAGAGAGAACATCAGAGTATCTAGAGTGACGAAAATACAAGAAAGAGTTGGTTTCGTTCAAGTAAGGAGTCTTGTTAAATACCATTACTCGGTTTACCTGGGTCCGTCGGAGGAATCTTTAATATTAGGTTTGAGATTAATTTTTATGTTTCAAATCTCTTTCTTCTAAGTTTAAAAAAAATTAAAAACGTTCATCTTACTATTAAGTTCCTCATAAATAAATGGAGATACAACTTAGAGGGATTTTTGTCTTTGTCGAATTAAACCCTACACTCTTGGTTGGTAATTCTTCTTTGTGTAAAACACAAAAGAATACTTGTAGGATGGTTCAGACGATTGAAAGGTTCTCCTCTTGTTCCTAGAGGTCCCAAAAAAGGGGATTTGTAAATAAGGGTAGAGAAGAGGTGTGGGACAGAAGAGATGAACATTTCGACAAACCCTAAACATTAAAAGATTAACCCAATTGTTTACTATCCTATAAAAGACCTGTATGTCTCTTCCGTCGGTTAAATTAAGAGTTTTAAAAGGGGTCCTAAACAATTATTTATTTGTCACTGTAGAATCTTGTTTAAATCTTAGTAGACACTCGATTTACAAAAGAGGAGTAGTTAAAAGACTAAGAAAATTCATAACTATGATGTACTTGACTTAATTTATATGGAAATAAAAATTTAAAGTCGAGAAACGAACTGTAAAAATTGTAGATTTTAAAATTTACTTTCTCCCGATTATTTTAAGTACAAAAGTAATATAATAATAAATTATATTTTTGACGACATGAAGGATCTAATACGAGTTTTCATATATAGGTGGTGTACAAAAGAAAGAGGACGTGTCTTTCCATTTTTTACTTTATTCTATGAAAGACTTTTTGTGTTTATAACAGTCTATTAAACGGTGAACTTAAAAACATGGTTATTAATGGTAAGTAATCAAATATTACATAAATCTTCATACTCAATTAAAATTATTTATATAAAGTAATTATGTATATCGTGTAAAAATACTTTAACGATTAGGAAAGAACTTTATTGAGTAAAACCGAGAAACAACAAACAACCCTTTTTTTTCAAATTAGAAAAGTAGTACAATTTTATTCTTTAGAGATTACCTATTTATACTGGTTGGATCTATGGTATAACTTTTCGTTTCTGTAATGAAACGGTTGTTTCCAGGCAGATCAGTTCCGATACCAAAAAGGTCACCAGTACATACCTACACTCTCAACCTGACATTTCTTTCGACTCACGACTTCTTAACTACGAAAACTTGACACCACAACCTCTTCTGAGAACTCTCAGGGAACCTGCCGTTCCTCTAGGTTGGTCAGGTAAGACTTCCTCTAGTCGGGACCCTAAAGAAACCTTCCTTACTACGATTTCGACTTTAAGGTCATGAAACCGGTGGAGTATGTTTCTCAACTGAGTAACCTTTTCTGAGACTACGACCCTCCCTAACTCCCGTCCTTCTCTTCCCCTGCCGTCTCCTACTCTACCGACCTACCGTAGTGCCTGATCTACCTGCACTCAGACTCACTTGAGGCCCTCAACCACTACTTGTCCCTCCGGACCATAGGACGCTAAGTACCCCAGCGTTTCTCAGTCTGTACTGACTCGTTGACTTGACTTGATTACCTATTTATGTCTTACGGATTAGAAGTGTACTTCAAACCCTTTAATAAGACTGATTATAATCCATTATATCCTTCATGATAATTTTCTACATAACCGGAGACTTGTCTTACTAAAACTTAGGACTCAAATGTAAAATTTCCGTACGTCTCCAAATATATGAATTAATTGAAAATACCAAAAAAAAAAGAAAAATTCTTTATCGGTCCCAGATGAATCAGTGAGGAAAAAAAGACCTCCTCTTTGTTTTCACTTTCAGTGAGTCAGCACAGACTGAGACACTGGGGTACCTGACATGTCAGGTACCTTAAGAGGTCCGGTCTTATGACGCCACTCATCGATAAGGGAAGAGGTCCCTTAGAAGGGTTGAATCCCTAGTTTGGGTCCAGAGGACGTAACGTCCTCCTAAGAAATGGTCGACTTGGTGTTCCCTTCGGGAAACCTCCTCCCCTCCTCATATTAACTAAATGTTACAACAGAATCAAAGTCCACATGTCGTTTCACTTAGTCAATATGTATATACATATAGGTGAGATCAAAGAAAAGGACATATGTAATTGGCTTATCAATTGGATAAAATATATGTCATCACACATATACAGTTAGGGATAAATTTTTTACCTCACAAAAAAAAAAATTGTTACGTTTGGAAAAAAGAGTGACATTTTAGTGGACACAAACATATAATTTATATACAGTGAAACTTTACGACAAGAAACGAAACCTTATGTCAAGGTAAACTAAAAATATACCGGACAAAACAGTAGGTACGTTCTTTTGGGACTTTCGAACTCAAGTAGAAAAACGATGTTCCTGAACAAACATTATACTTATATGACACGGTGTAGAATAACTGTCTTTGTTAAATTTAAAGTATATACAGTGTAAACATAACGATGGGGTCCTATCTAAAATGTAGATCTTTAAATATTATACTACTATGGAACTCAAAAAAAGTTCCATCAAAAATTGATTAAATGACGGAAAGTCTTAATATATGTCTATCATTTTAATTCTAACTTGAAGAAATTGTAGTTGACTTACAGTAAAATCAGAAACTGTGTAAAGTAGTTCCAATTTCTAATATATGGTAGTAACAGATCAAAGTCCATGACTTTTAATATGAAGGAACTACCTCATTATTCCACTAGAATGAGAAGTCTGGTTCTGAGGATCGTGAAATGAGAAGATTTATCCGAGGATTATTCCATATCAGAAGGAATAAGATCTCACTTCAATGTAAGGTCTGTTTTTCTTATTTTGTTTCTAAGATCCATAGTAGTAAACTGTACTTTATTTTTATTTTCCATTTTATATCTTCCTTTCTTTTATTAAATGACTATTAATATTTTAGGACTCTTTGTGGATTTTTGTAACAACTTAAGAATAAAAGTAGTAAATTGTTATTTCTCCTATATGAACGTTTTTTGTTCAATATATGTCCGTGTGTGTGTGTTTATATATAAATATATATACACTATAGATAGTTCTTATCAGTCTATACTTTTATATATGAATTACGGACATTTTGTATATTTCGTCTTTACAAGTATAGTCTTTTTACGTACTCTGGACTCTTACTTCTTGTCTTCTCTTTATTTTATCCTGAACCGGTTTTTTGAGAGTTCAAACAAACCTTCTTATTTATCCATTTCCTATTTAACCTTTCAAAATTGTTTCTTCTTTACACTTCCTTTTGGTCGGGATGGATTATGACTTCGTTAAAATTTGTGTCAGTAATAGAGTATTATCCGACTACTTATTCTATTACACCTTGGATATTTATTCGTGAAATATACATCTGAATCAAAACTATTTTAAAACTTACTTACATATTGTCAAACCCTCCGTTGGTGAAGATTATTATGACTTCGGTGTCTAAGAATTCACGCCAAGAATCGTGTCGTAAAACGTTCAACGTGAGGTGTCTTGTACTACTATTACCTGTAGTTTCTTCACAAACATTTAGGTCAGTCGGACCCTTTAAACTCCAATTTTAACATACACATAGACACACACAAAAATAACCTCTTATTAACGAAATGTTATAACACAACCAAGACGGTATGCAGTTGTATTTAGTCGGTGCCCATATGTATACAGGAAAGGGAGGACTTAGTGGGGAGGGTGAGGGTGGGGCACACACACACAAAAATTATCATCAAGGAGAAATTTTATTATTATATACAACAATTGGTTCTCTTGACATATACAAAAAACATACGCTTTACTTTGGTTTAGTCTTATAAAACGTCCTGAAGAATAAAACGTCACTCGAGGTCCCTTCGTGGTACAATTTATAAATCAAAACAGGGAAAAGGGGTTACACTCTAGAACTTTTGTTTACCTTTAAATAGTGTAGAGGTCCTCTTTCTTCACAGGTACTACCTACAATTGTTCCCTTTATGACCGAATAAACATACTTTCATCTCTTTAATTCCTATACTTGTTTATTCGTTTTATTTTTCCCAAACCCACTTTTTAACGATATTTCAACTAATCGTTTTCCTATTACTTGTCTAACTAAAACTTGTTTAATACTTGAATTTGAGAAAGGTCATCTATCCAGTCCCTATGTCAAGTGATCTTTCCTTTATACTGATCATGGATTTGTATTTTTTCCAACAAGTGTAGGTATTCATCTATAGTGTTTACCTTTACGTCAATTACTAGACACAAAATAGGAGTTCAGTTAAAGAAAGAGGAGGAATCACACATGTGAAATGTATACGAGTAAGTCTTTTGGTAGAGATTCCATCGGTTCTTTTTAGATGACTCAATGGCACAATATATACACTTAATTCACTGTGGGATGAGACGGTTTGTATTATGACTAAAACGTCAATCTGTAAAGTGTAAGAAAGAGAAGGATCAAGGGTGAGACACTACCTAGAGTGTGTTTTGTGTTACTTCTTTGACCTCTGTTGCACCCTGGAGACTAATAATTCTTTTTTCTGTGAATTTACCTGTGAAAACTACGACGTTTGGTTGAACAGTACTACAAAGGACTAACAAATTAATCTTACTGATGGTGAAGGTAGATTAAGTGGAGGGGACCCAAGATCTACACACCATTTGACATCGAAAGTATAAGTGCCGTAAACGGAATGTACACCTTGGTAACACCACGTGTAGACAACTTTGTTTTTTCCTTTTTGTTTTTTGGTTAGAGTACCGGACACCCAATAAAACCAGAACATTCCTAGACAAAGAAATGTAAATTTTGACTGTAATCTTATATCAACATACGGTTTCAATTGCATAATTTAATAAGAGTTTTAGTACATACACGTCTAACATGAACATTCAAAGTTTCTTCTTAATTAGTGGTAAATTATACTGAATCGGATCTTTCATTTTACCCACACTAATTTCGATGTAATTAGAGGATTATTGTTAGATCCTTTTCGGATAATACTGGAACCAAAAAAGGAACTAGCATCATGACTATGATTCTTTTATGTCAAAGACCCAAAAGTTAGTTTTACTTACAATTAAGACGAATTAATATTCACCCGGTCCAGTCATTATTTCCCTGTCATTGAAGAAACATAAGTAGAAGGACCTATAAAGTAGTTAGGTAATTCCTTTGGTTATCAGCTTTAAATCTAGTTTCATTATTCTCTAAAATTCAACAGTACTTCCTACAGAATTTTACAATCCAAGGTCTTAAGAGTGGTTCCTCACCGTTCGTGAACTTGACCCCTGTGACTTCCTTAACCTCGTGTATTACGGTTCAGAGAACTTGTGATTTGTGTGTAGGAACCGTCTTTACCACTATTACTCCCATCAAGTTTCCGTACCCTTCTAAAAATAAAGGAGTAAGAGTTAATGGTCCGTATACCAATGTTTTCTTCGATAAAACCTCTCTTTGTATTCTTAATGTAGCAGAAAATTCAATATATCAGAATTTTCGTTTTTAAACTTCTGTTCAAAAAGAAAATACATTATAAGAAGTTTCTGGTTATTGAAACGTAAAGTAACGACTAAATCTTTTCTTATACTTTTGCCTTCTATTAATCCTCGTTATTTTATTACTTCTGTCCTTATCATATATCCGTCTGTAAACCTTTGACTGTTTCAATTATCCATTTGAGTAAAGAAACGTCTACGAACTTAAGAGTCATCATTAGCCAGTACATCTTAGGTCTTAATGGAACCTTCATTGTCTTCAGTCACTTTGGTTTGTAGTCACAATAATATAATTTATACGAGTAACCGTAAAAAAAATTGTATAACGAAACATATAATGCCATCTATCTCAACTAGGGTTTTAACACACATGGTCAAAAATTCATCACGTGTACAGAATCAATTTGAACAGAAGTTCTGTGTAGAAGTGTTTTAGATTTCAATGACTTTGACTCACCTTGGGACACCCCGAAAGATGGTCCAGAAAGACAGGGGGTAAAGAACATCCGTTCTGAGGTCGGTAACACTAGAAGGTGCATAAGGTTTCCCATCTAAACTTGTCAACGTTTAGTTCTCTTCTCGTCGGTTCTTTAGTGGACTCCGTTCTAATTTTCCTCGTTTTTTTGAGTAGTTCTAAGTCAAAGCCAGCGAGTCAGCACAGGCCGAGACACTGGGGTACCTGACGTCGTGTGGTCCGGAGGGACAGACAGTGGTTGAGGGTCTCAAATGATTTGAGTACAGGTAGCTCAGCTACTAAGGTAGGTCGGCAGAGTAGGAGACAACAGGGGAAGAGGAGGACAGAAGTTAGAAAGGGTCGTAGTCCCAGAAAAGTTTACTCAGTCGAGAAGCGTAGTCCACCGGTTTCATAACCTTAAGTCGAAGTCGTAGCCAAGAAGGTTATTTGTACGTACTGACTAAAGGAAATCCTACCTGACCAACCTAGAGGAACCTCAGGTTCCCCGAGAGTTCTCAGAAGAGGTTGTGGTGTCAAGTTTTCGTAGTTAAGAAACCGTGAGTCGAAAGAAATATCAGGTTGAGAGTGTAGGTATGTACTGATGACCTTTTTGGTATCGGAACTGATTTACCTGGAAACATCCGTTTCATTACAGAGATGAAAAATTATACGACAGATCCAACTAGTATTAAAAGGAGGTTCCTCATTCGCAGAAAAATAAAGTACCGACGTCAGTGGTAGACGTCATTGAAACCTCGGGGGTTTTTATTTCAGACGGTGACAAATGTGCAAAGGGGTAGATAAAGGGTAGTTCACTACCCTGGTCTACGACACTAGAAACAAAAGACTTACGAATCGAAATTCGGTTTAAAAAGTGAGAGGAGAAAGTGAAAGTAGTCCTCCGAGAAATCAAGAAGTGAAAGATGGTATTCCCACCACAGTAGAAATATAGACTCCAATAACTATAAAGAGGACCGTTAGAACTAAGGTCGAACACGAAGAAGGTCGGGTCGTAAAGAGTACTACATGAGACGTATATTCAATTTATTCGTCCCACTGTTATATGTCGGAACTGCACGAGGAAAAGGACAACCCTTGGTCGGACAACAAGGTACACGTCAAGATTGACAACGAAGGACTGGACGTATGTCTAAAGAGTTCTCCGTCCAGTCCACCAGACCATATGGGTATAGAAAGTCTTAAAAGATGTCAAATAACACTAGGTGTGTCAGTTTCCGAAACCGTATCAGTAGTTCTAATCCTCAAGGAATAGAAGAGTCTCGGGTGAAAACTAGGTGACAATCTCTTTGAGAGTAGTTCCAGAGGTCAACTCTGTCAAAGTTCCCACTTCGGTCCAAACAGAGGGAGACGGACCATTTCGTTATTTTCGGTAGGAAAGATGATGTAGGTTTTGGTAGAGACCCCAAACTGACCGTGGTCACATGTCTCTCCGTCTCGAAAACCATTACCATATGTTTGAGACTAAGATGGACTTTTTAAGAATCCCACTTAGAAAAGTACGGAGAAGGGGGGAAAATTGTTATTCATACTGATCCAGTCGTTATCGTAGTACGAAAATTTCCACTTAACGAAATTTCTTTTTATGTAGATACTTGAGGGTCTAAATGACTACTTTCCTGTAGGAAATTAGTCTGATTCGACATAAAAAAAAAGAAAAGACCGGTACCGTACACCCGGGACTATTTCCTAACTCGGGCACGGGGGACAACACCTTCAACACTAGGATTGGTGACCTGGTGGTCACTTAAGAAGACATCAGAATTAAAACTTAAATTTTACTATTTAATACTCAGTACGTAAAACTATCGATCGTCTTCTTTTTCTTGATCACGGTCAAGAGGTTTGAAATAGTCACCATATCCACCCACTCATACAAATACCATTTTAACCTTTACTGGTGGAATGACACTTTCCGTCTAGATGATATCGTAAATTAATCTATTTCACATCAAGGTCCCAGTACATTTTAAGATAATGTACGAAAACTTGATCTTAAGGAAATCCTAAAATTTTGGAAAAGTACAATGATTGGATTTTCAATTCATCCACAACACATGTCAATGACAAGAGTGAATTTATGGAATTTTGAAGATCAACGAAAAAGGAAACTAATCTCTAGTTCGTTCACCCTGAGGGGGTATGGTGGTGATAGAAAAAAGAAATATAGTAAATACAAAATACCTAGAGACGTCATTCTTAGACGGACCAACCCTTCAAAGATTACAATACTTCTTTAACAAAACGTCGATAAATCTCACTATATGTGGATAAGTACGTTTATAAATAATTCGTAAATAATATCTGACACATTAACTCTTGTTTTGTGAAATATCTTAATTTTCGAGTGTCAAACCTAATATAGTAGATACTGTATCAAATATAATAATACTATTAAATACTAAACCCAATAAAAGGAACTGTAATATTGTCCACGTCAGTCATGTGGTTAAGAAAGATGGTCCAACCACCTAAATAAACTAAAATATAATTAATAGTCTCTAAAATTCTACTTGTAACCATCCTGAAAGGACCACCAGGTTACCGATTCTGAGGTGTGAAGGTCACGTCCCCCGGACCCAAGTTAGGGACCGGTTCCTTGATCTAGGCTGTACGAAGTGGATCCCTAAGTGTGTGTCGTCGATAATCATTTTCTAGGGTGTACGGTGTTAATTTCTTGGACGTGTGACGTTGATCCTGGACCGAGTCGGTTTATTTATGTATTGAAAAAATTAACCAATTCCAAGGAGGATTAATCGTTGTACAAATTACGAACTCAGAGAGTCCCATAAAATGAGATGATCGACAGTCCTCGACACGAAAAGGAGGGGTTAAAATTGTGGTTGACTACAGTCCGTTTCGGTGGAGAATCGGAAAATTAATCTTGTAAACCTGTTTTACCGTACAATCCGTAAACAAGGGGTTAAGATCCGGTGTTGATTTTAAAGTCGTAGGGATTTCCCCACTTTTTTTCCCAACTATCTGCTAGTTGAACTTGAGGTAAAAATAATGTACTAATTAGAGATGAAAACACCATAACTTGATAACAAACTACTTTATGATAACAATCATCATAATCAACCAAAGTTATAAGAACCGTTTTATTTCACAACTGTCGGAGTATAATCGAGGGTGAACTTGACGAGGTACTTTAGATTTTCAGACCCTTGGTGATTTGGTTCTCTAAAAGATTTCAAGACCCTGAATCAATAATAAAATATTTCTACAATTTTGTTATCCAAGTAACTAGAACTATAAATCAAACGTTTAAACTTTTAAAAGTATATACTGAATTCTGTTACTCACTTTGAAGTACGTTTCAATAATTACATCCTTTTCACCTAAAATGAATGTGAGTTGAATGATAGTACTAGTTCTAATTTTTATTACAGTTAGACCCGAAGGGATGACCGAGTCACCATTTCTTAGGTGGACGGTTACGTCCCCTTTATGAAAAGAGTCTTTTACGTCTACACGTCAATTGTCATAAAAAATACCTGAATTTGTCATAAAGTGTTTGTTTTCTTAACGTACAACTCGACTTCAATGGTCATTAGTAGGAGTTCCCCTTTCTGATCTTTAGTTTAAAATTAGTCATTTACCCATTTATAGTAAGTCTAAAATTTAATTCCCATGACCATACTACAAATAGGATTCTAGAGACTTGTTGTAATTTCCGTCAAGTTGGAGTTTATACCTTGACTTGTCACGGTCCGACTCTTACAACAGTCGAGCCGGTACATCTTTGATCTACAAGAAGTGAACGTCATTATGGACACAGAAACTCCTATCAGATACAGAAGGAACAAGAAGGTCGAACTGGGAATGTCTACTTGTCTTCGGTTAAAGACAGTTCTGAACCAAGAAGTTCACGATAAAGTTTTCAAAAAAAGTAAACATTCGTATATGTCAAAATATCTAAGAGTCGAAATAAAGGTTAAACTTTATTGATACTTGTAACGGGTGACGGAGACGGAGATATACGAGTAATGATATCCTATTTAACCAAAAGACGACTATTATGACTGACTGTTGAAAGTAATAACCCAATCCGTCGTCGAGTAGAGTGAGGTACATATTTGATCTGTACTTTCTACCACAGAGAATACAGACATAGTTGGTAATTTGAATCGATTGATTTACACAATTTAAATAAAACTTTAGAGGGTTGATACTTTTCACCTCAAAGTGAATACATAAGGTAGAGACGTGTCGTGAGAAAATGGTATTTGAAAGAACTATGACTGAAGGAGAGGAGTAAGATCTGTTATTCTATAATATACAAGGGAAATTATAGTAATACTAAAATATAAAAATCTTAACCAGTCGGAAATAGAAAGGTTGAACGTCAGACGGACCGTCAGTAGTGTACTTGGAAATAGAGAAGTGGAGACGTCAAGGAACCCTCTTCTCGTAAAACTAGTAGTATATTTCGTTGGAGTAGGGAAAGAGTAAATTATGATAAAGAGTCCTGGGTGACCCTTCGACGAAGATCGTGTCTTCGATTTTGTTGTAACTGAAAAGTAACAACCAATGACAAAAATAGGACTGGGACTTTTGGTGGTCGACAAGTGAGAGAACATTACCCTTATAATATGGTACTTAATGTACAGAATTAAATTGTCACGGTAGGTCGTATACGTGAACTCCACTCAGGGACTAGGACTTCTTGGAAAGTCAAGTCAGCGAGTTAGCACAGGTTGAGAAACACTGGGGTACCTGACGTCGTACGGTCCGAAAGGAACAGGTAGTGGTTGAGGGTCTCAAATGAGTTTGAGTACAGGTAGTTAAGCCACTACGGTAGGTTCGTAGAGTAGGAGACAGCAGGGGAAGAGGAGGACGGAAGTTAGAAAGGGTCGTAGTGTCAGAAAAGGTTACTCAGTCAAGAAGTATAGTCCACCGGTTTCATAACCTCAAAGTCGAAATTGTAGTCGGGAAGGTTACTTATAAGTCCTGACTAAAGGAAATCCCAACTGACCAACCTAGAGGAACGTCAGGTTCCCTGACAGTTCTCAGAAGAGGTTGTGGTGTCAAATTTTCGTAGTTAAGAAGTCGCGAGTCGAAAGATATACCAGGTTCATAGTGTAGGTATGTACCGATGACCTTTTTGGTATGGAAACTGATCTACATGGAAACAGTCGTTTCATCACAGAGACGAAAAATTATACGACAGATCTAATCAGTATCGAAAAGAAGGTTCCTCGTTCACAGAAAATTGAAGTACCGACTTCAGTGGTAGATATCACTAAAACCTCGGGTTCTTTTATTTCAGACAGTGACAAAGGTAACAAAGGGATAAATAAAAGGTACTTCACTATCCTGGTCTCCGGAACTAGAATCGAAGGACTTATAACTCAACAAAAAAAAACAAACAAAAAAAAGTCTGAGTGAAAAATTTTAATTCAAAAAACCTCCGATTAATGAAATGTTATAACATAACCAAAACGGTATGTGACTGTAGTTGGACGGTGTCACATGTACACAAGGGGTAGGACTTGGGGGGAGGGTGGAGAAAGGGGTAGGATAGGGAGACCCAGTAGGGTCACGTGATCGGGACTTGTGACACATAGTCCGTAGTTTGGACCTGACTGCTAGGTAAAGTGTATACTATTATATGTATAAAGTTACGGTAAGAGGGTTACTTACAACTCAAAATTCGGTCGAAAAAGTGAGAGGAGAAAGAGTAGTTCTCTGAGATCAAGAAGAAGTGAAAGACAGTATTCCCACCATAGTAGACGTATAGCTCCAATAACTATAAAAAGGGTCGTTAGAACTAAGATCGAATATGAAGTAGGTCGGGTCGTAAAACGTACTACATGAGACGTTCAATTTATTCGTCCCACTGTTATATGTCGAAACTACATGAGGAAAGGGATAAACCTTGGTCAGACAACAAGATACAGGTCAAGATTGACAACGAAGGACTGGACGTATGTCTAAAGAGTCTTCCGTCCAGTCCACCAGACCATAAGGGTAGAGAAAGTCTTCAAAGATGTCAAACAACACTAGGTGTGTCAGTTTCCGAAACCGCATCAGTTATTTTGTCTTCATCTTCAAAAAGACCTTGAGAGAAAAAGATACTAGGTCACCTACAACCGTTAAAATACAGACCAAGGAGACGGAAAAGATTTAGGTCCAACTTGTAGACCTTCAAGTGTCAAGTGTATGACAAATTCGGACCAAACCTCTTAAAACTCGTAATGAAATAATCACACACTCTACTCACGTTAACACGTCATCAAACTTGTAAGAAACCGTAACGGAAAGAAACCCTAACCTCACTTTTGACTGGAAAAAGTCAGGACACCGGTGACGACTCAAAAGGTTTAAACGACCGTATAACTCACGTCGTGAAAGTGTCGTAGTATAAAACCTTGAACTTTATCGAGTTGACCTTAAGGTAGTGGAGGTGATTGAAACATCACTACGAAGAATTCCGGGTGAACTGAAACCTGAGGTCCTACAGACCGAGATCCACTCACTAGTGTGGTAGTACCAATAGACCCAGTACTTCTAGAAAGAAGAATTATAGAAGACGAAGACAATCCAGGTATGGTAAAGACAGGAAATAACACGGGTAGAAAAGTGATTCACAAGGGAACCATATAGATTAAAAGAACTTCTCTAGAGATCAGAAAGGGTAAGACAATAAAAGGAGATAAAGAAACGTGACTAGTGACTCCTTCCGAAAGAATAGAGAGGAACGATAAGAAACCTTGAGACGTAGGTTTACCCATATAGAAAGTAAAAGAGGAAACGTAAATCAAAGAGAAGAGTCGACAAACATTCTTGGAATTATTGGGGTCTTAAGATCACTGAATGTTCAAGTCAAATATCAAGACACTAAGAGAACACGAAAACCACAAACTAAACGTTTCTGTAACCATTACGACGTGCTGAGTGAAAAAAAGTCGGGACGCTTTCTTTTACAAAGTTTAAAATTAGTAACGTATTTAGAGGGGTCATGGGGGTTTGTTGACCCCATGACCTCACATGACTTTAATGATACGTTGTTTCATTAAAGCTTCTTCCAATTCACCCATAAATATGATTTTAGTAGGATCAACGAGTGACGGGTAGGTACTCGTACGATCTCCCAGGGATTGTTTCGTTTTTCTATCACTTCACTTTCCTGAAAGGTACACCGTAATTTCCACCATTTCTTGGGTGGACGGTAACGTCCATCTACATTCTCTGTACCCAACCTAGGGACCCAGTCCTTCTAGGGGACCTCTTCCCGTATCGTTAGGTCAGGTCATAAGCACGGTCTTCTTAGGGAACCTGTCTCCTCGGACTACCCGATGTCAGGTATCCCAGTGTTTCTGAGTCTGTGTTGACTTCACTGATTCTCGATCCCTGAGACAAAAGGTGACACACTTGAACTAGTCTAGTGAATTGGACCAACTCGGGACATTTCGTCGTTACTATCCCGATAGAGTGTCTCGACAGTACTTCCACTTTACGTACGCTTCGTGCAGTGTGACACGAGTCGGGGTCCATCCACATGAGTCAATAGTAACAGGAAATAACTTAAAATCGACAAATTGTCACATAGTTTTACGACATCCTTAGTGATGATAACGTAGACAGGATTGGTAAAGTTAAGTTTCTTTGGAAAAGAATTAGTTTTTGATAGCAAACCAATCTTGATATCGGTTGGTTGGTATAAATCTAAACTCACATTCCTCCGAACCTAACAATGAACGAAATAAAATAGTCGTAGGACTTGTTCTTCGACCTTTTTTGACTTCGTTATTCGTGTGGTGTGTTTCCATTACTCTAACCTTTAAATTCGACTCTTTTCATTGGGTTTGTAACAATGTAATAAGAGGAAGGCGAAAACAGGAAACCACCAAATCATGACCTGAGAACGTCGAGGAACCTGACATCGGGTGGTCCGAGGAGGATGATTACCCTAAACGGTCCGTTTCTATGACCTCACACAATGGTAAAGGAAGAGGTCCCATAGAAGGACTGGGTCCCTATCTTTGTAACAGAGGATGTAACCGTCCGTCTAAGAAATGACTGACTCGGTTGTCCCTTCAGAAAACAGGAGACACCTGACATCGAATGACCCGAGGAGGGAGGTACCCTAAGAGGTCCGTTCTCATGACCTCACCCAACGGTAAAGGAAGAAGTTCCCTAGAAGGACTGGGTCCCCAGCTTGGGTCCAGAGGGCGTAAGGTCCGTCTGCGAAATTGGAGAGTCGGTGGTCCCTTCGGGGAAAACAGGAAATCGGAAAAGATAATGCCTATTTTGTTACCGTTGCGTGGGGTCATGAGAACGGACCTTTTAGGGTACCTGCCTCCTCGGATCATGCGACGTCAAGTACCCCAGCGACTCTCAGGCTGCGGTGACTCGCTGAAGTGAAAGTGAAAAGTGAAAGTACGTAACCTCTTCCTTTACCGTTGGGTGAGGTCGCAAGAACGGATCTCTTAAGGTCCCTGCCCCCTCGGATTATCCGACGGCAGACTCCCCAACGTGTCTCGGCATATTCTGATTTCGCTGAATTGTCGTCGTCGTCGTCGTCGTCGTCGAAAAGATAATTACAGATGAGGTTTCTTACTTTTTAGGATCACTCTTTACGTTTCAAGACTTCTGAGAGTACATGAAAAATGGTACTGGTGGTCCCCCTCTGGACCGGTGTCTAAAGATACCGTTCCATGATCCATCTCACCTCGAAAGAGTAAAACGTTCAAATAATTGTAAATTAGACTTTTCAATACTGGTTGGATCTATCTTATAAGTTTTCGTCTCTGTAATGAAACGGCTGATTTCAGGCAGATCAGTTCCGATACCAAAAAGGACACCAGTACATACCTACACTCTCAACCTGACACTTCTTCCGACTCGCGGTTTCTTAACTACGAAAACTTGACACCACAACCTCTTCTGAGAACTCTCAGGGAACCTGACGTTCCTCTAGGTTGGTCAGGTAAGACTTCCTCTAGTCGGGACCCTAAAGAAACCTCCCTTACTACGACTTCGACTTTGAGGTCATGAAACCGGTGGAGTACGCTTCTCAACTGAGTGACCTTTTCTGAGACTACGACCCTCCCTAACTCCCGTCCTATTCTTCCCCTGCTGTCTCCTACTCTACCGACCTATCGTAGTGACTGAGCTACCTGGACTCAGACTCACTTGAGGCCCTCAACCACTACCTGTCCCTCCAGACCACACGACACTAAGTACCCCAGCGTCTCAGCCTGTGCTGACTCGTTGACTTGACTTGACTTGACTCTAATCTTGTTGATGCTTCTTGATTGCTCGGAGAACTACTTTCACTTTCTCCTCTCACTTTTTCAACCGAATTTTGAGTTGTAAGTCTTTTGACTCTAATGCAGTAGACCAGGGTAGTGAAGTACCGTTTATCTACCCCTTTGTCATCTTTATCACTGTCTGAAGTAAAACCCCTTGAAGTCTTTAGTGACGTCTACCACTGACGTCGGTACTTTAATTTTCTGCGAACGAGGAACCTTCATTTCAATACTGGTTGGATCTTTCTTTCGCTTTCACTTCAGCGAATCAGCACAGGTTGAGAAATGGGGTACCTGATATCGGATGGTCCGAAGAGGCAGGTACCCTAAAAGGTCCGTTCTTATGTCCTCACCCAACGTTAAAGGAAGAGGTCCTCTAGAAGGTTTGTGTCCCTAACTTTGGCACAGAGGGTGTGACATCCGTCTGCGAAATGTAGACTCGGTGGTCCCTTCAGACTGGTTGGATCTGTCGAATAATTTTGTCTCTGTAATGAAACGTTTGTTTCCAGGAAGATCAGTTTCGATACAAAAAAGGTCATCAGTACGTACCTACACTCTCAACCTGATACTTCTTTCGACTGGTGGTTTCTTAACTATGAAGACTTGACACCACAACCTCTTTTGAGAAGGTTCAGGGAACCTGTCGTTCCTCTAGGTTGGTCAGGTAGGATTTCCTTTAGTCAGGACTTATAAGTAACCTTCCTGACTACGACTCCGACTTTGAGGTTATGAAACCGGTGGACTCCACTTCTTGATTGAGTAACCTTTTCTGGGACTACGACCCTTTCTAACTTCCGTCCTCCTTTTCCCCTGTTGTCTTCTACTCTACCAATCTACCGTAGTGACTGAGTCACTTGTACTCAAACTCATTTGAAGCCCTCAACCACTACTTGTCATTTCGGACACGACGTCAGGTACCCCAGTGTTTCTCAACCTGTACTGACTCACTGACTTGACTTGTCATGACAACTGATTGTTCTAAAGTTTCTTTGACAAAGTAGGTCAAGTCAAAATAATCACAGGATAATTCTTCTCTTACATTTGGGATTCCCGTCTTAGTTTGAGATTTATTATTCGTCTACTTTCGTTCACCTAAACTCTAACAAGAAATAGTCATTCGTGTTCTTTTTTACGTGTGAACGTCCTCTTCTCGAAGTATTGTCAGGTACACATTATAGTTTATAAAGATTAGAGGATAACGGAAGTTTGTGTAGAATTTACTATCCTTTGAAAAATTTGTGAAGGATTCACTTCATGTAAAGAGATCCGAATTAGAGGATTAAAGGTTTCTCTTTATTCTAAATAAAAAGGTAGAATCAGCGAGTCAGTACAAACTGAGAAAGACTGTGACACCTGACATACATCAAACGGTCCGAGGAGACAGGTACCTTAAGAGATCCGTTCTTATGGCCTCACCCATCCATAAGGGAAGAGGTCCCCTAGAAGGACTGGGTCCCTAGTTTGGACCCACAGGACGTAACGTCCTTCTAAGAAATGACAGACTTGCTGGTCCTTTCGGGAAAAGAAGAATCATTCTTCCTAGTTATGTGAGTATTAATAGACCCTTCCACTTTACTTGTCAGTCAAGAAAGAGAGACACATAAATATATACACCATTTATAAATGTATAAAAAACAAAACAAAAAGTAAAAAATAAAAAGGAACAGAAGAGAAAGAGTATTTATAAATATAAAGCGTACATAGTCGAGGTTCAGTTTTTCAGTGAAATGTTTATGTTTAGTTTTATTTTTCATATATTAACGTTTTCTTTATTAGGACGGAAACGTCTTCTACATGGTCGTCTTGGAGACAGGTATCGAGAAGTCCGTGAGATAGTCTAGATTATGGAACTTAGATAAACAGTGAAGATGACATATTAACATTACCCAAACTAAATCCAGTATGGACTTACCAGATCATACTTTTTGCAGTCAAAAGTAAGGTTAGGGTTTCTTTCCGTTACGGTCTCTTACAAGTTTGATGGTGTGTTAACGTGAGTAGAGTGTGCGATCACTTCATTGGGAGTTTTAAGAGGTTCGTCATGTACTTGATACTTGAAGGTCTACAAATTCGACCAAAATCTTTCGTCTCCTTGGTCTCTAGTTTAACGGTTGTAGGCGACTTAGTAGCTTTTTCGTTCTCTCAAGGTCTTTTTGAAGACGAAATAACTGATACGGTTTCGGAAACTGACACACTTAGTGTTGTTTGACCTTTTAAGACTTTCTCTACCCTTATGGTCTGGTGGACTGGACGGAGGGCTCTTTAGACATACGTCCAGTTTTTCGTTGTCAATCTTGACGTATACCTTGTTGTCTGACCAAGGTTTATCTTTTTCCTCATGCAGTTTTGACATATAACAGTAGGACGAATATATTGAATATACGTCTCATGTAGTACGTTGTACGACCCGACCTACTTCATGTTCGACTTTAGTTCTAACGACCCTCTTTATAGTTATTGGAGTCTATGCGTCTACTATGGTGGGAATACCGTCTTTCACTTCTTGATTTCTCAGAGAACTACTTTCACTTTCTCCTCTCACTTTTTCAACCGAATTTCGAGTTTTAAGTCTTTTGATTCTAGTACCGTAGACCAGGGTAGTGAAGTACCTTTTACCTACCCCTTTGTTACCTTTGTCACTGTCTGAAATAAAAGAACGTGAGGTTTTAGTAATGTCTACCAAAGATGTCGGTACTTCAATTTTTTTGTGAACGAGGAACCTTCTTTTCGATACTGATTGGATCTGTCGTATAATTTTTCGTCTCTGTAATGAAACGGTTGTTTCCAGGTAGATCAGTTTCCATACCAAAAAGGTGATCGGTACATACCTACCCTCTCAACCTGGTATTTCTTTCGTCTCGTGGTTTCTTAACTACGAAAAATTGACACCATAACCTCTTCTGAGAACTCTCAGAGGACCTGACGTTCCTCTAGGTTGGTCAGTTGGGATTCCCTTTAGTTAGGACTTATAAGTAACTTCCTGAATACGACTTCGACTTTGAGGTTATGAAACCGGTGGACTCCGTTTCTTGACTGAATAACCTTCTCTGGGACTACGATCCTTTTTAACTACCGTCCTCCTTTTCCCCTGTTGTCTCCTACTCTACCAACCTACCGTAGTGGCTGATCTACCTGTACTCAGACTCGTTCAAGGTCTTCAATCACTTCCTGTCCCTTCGGACCGCACGACGTTCTCAGTCTGTACTGAGTCACTGACTTGACTTGGTTCGGTCGTCTTTCAGGTCTCTTTAAGTCTTTCCTATGTCCTCTGGACTCCAAAGTTATCAACCTTTTCTGAAGTGTCCTCTCGGTTTTTGTTTGAATTTTATGCAAATCATTCCCTATTTTATACCCAAAGGGACCACCGAGGCACCATTCCTAGGTGGACGGTTACATCCTCTGTTCCCAAACTAGGAAACAAATCCTTCTAGGTACCTCTTCCTTTACCGTTGAGAGAGGTGATAAGAACGGACCATGTAGGATACCTACCTCCTCTAACCCCCCAATGGTAGGTATCCCAGTGTTTTCTCAACCCGTATTGAATCACTAATTTGTTGTTGTGTCCTGATCTTCTGGACAGTATCATGAGACAAGTTGACGTGATCGGGTACGTGTGTGTTCTTGTTTATCGAGGTGGTGGAGCTTTTACAAACTTGTTCCTATTTCATTATCTTCTTCTCGAGTCACACTTTACCTTAAAATAATGTTAGAAGGAGGATACGTTTATAATAGTTTAAAAGAAATAGGGGTGATTAGTGAACCTGTTAGTAAAATTAGGTTTACTAAATTATTCTTTAGTATAAAACCCCGAAGGGA
The DNA here is from genome assembly GCA_006410555.1 of Capra ibex. Classification (NCBI taxonomy): domain Eukaryota; kingdom Metazoa; phylum Chordata; class Mammalia; order Artiodactyla; family Bovidae; genus Capra; species Capra ibex. Next base: position 39,115,817 of record SJYO01004576.1, read on the forward strand.
CCACCAAGTCATTGATTCTTAGGTGGACGGTTACGTCCCCTGTATCCAAGATTGGGAGATCCTTCCAAGGTGTACGGCTCCCCATCGATTCCGGTACGTAGTGTTGATGACTCGGGGACGAGACTTCGGACACTCGGTGTTGATGACTTCGGGTTCGTGGGATCTCGGGGTGTGAGGTGTCGTTCTCCTCGGTGAACTTTGTCTTCGGACTCGTGACGTTGATCTCTCTCGCACGAGCGTCGTTGTTTCTCGGTCGTGTCGGTTTTATGTACTATTTTTTATTTATTTAATATAATAAAATTTTCCGTGTAGAAGTACACACGGTAAGGTAAACGCATATACGGGAGGAAGTGAGAAAAAAACACATACAGTGAAGACAAGTTGTAGGCGTTTATGATAAAGGAGACTCTTCAATTACTGTTAGAGGGTAAGGAAAACGTGAAGGTTCTGTGATTATACCTCTATCAGTAAACTCCTTGTTTATACTTTATAGAATTGTCTACAAAACCTCTGTTTCTACATGATTTTTCGTCGGGAACTGGAGTTTTGTAAAGGTCGGATCAAACTCTTAATTATTATTATTGATATTACCGAGTCTGTCATTTCTTAGACGGACGTTACGCCCTCTGGGGCCAAGTTTAGGATCTAACCCTTCTAGGGGACCTCTTCCTTTACCGTTAGGTGAGGTCATAAAAACGGACCTCTTAAAGTACCTGTCTCTTCGGACCATCCGATGTCAGGTATCCCAGTGTCTCAGTCTGTACTGACTCACTGATTGTGAAAGTGAAAGTGTATTTGTTTTATTAATGTCGATTTTATTTTCATACACGTTTCACCAAGTTAGTTAAGTTTAAGGTAATAATCCCTGTACTGGCTCGTTGACTTGTTGTTGTTGTTATTTTCCTCAATGTCTCTCCAACTCTAGTAAAAAGTTTTTTTGACCGTAAACTTGACCATGTACTTCCTATTTACTTTACAAGGGTCAGTCTTTTATTGTTCGTTAAATATCTTACGTCCCCTTTTTTGGGTAACTCCTTTTTCACTTATCAGTAGTTCAATACGTCTCACGATCAACAGCATACTTCAATGTCTAAGTTGTGTCAACAAACACTGGTTCCGACTGATAGGAGGTCGTGACAGTAATAGTAAGGGTTGTGCACGAGATCCTTAGTCGTTAGGGTCGGATTAAATTTAGAGTATGGTGGGACGGAAGAGAAGAACCTTACGGAGGGGTGTGTAAAAAAAAAATTATTGTTAGTTAGTTAAGTCTCTCAATTACGGAGGAGACCCTTGGTAGGGATGAGAGAGACAATCCTAATCCACAGGGAAGAAACGTCGGGTGTCTTGAGACGAATAAAAGACTTAGGATTAATATGAATATTCGGAAAAGTTAATTCGATACTTTATAAAAAGGACGATGGATTGTAAACAACTTGTTTTTTTACTTACTTACCTGGGGACCATTCATGGTCTTTGAGACCCTCCCCTTCCCTCCGTCTCTCCCTACGTTAATCCTGTATTAGGAACGAGAATTCCACAAATGTCAAGTCTATTCCTCAAATATCAGTGTCTACCACAATAGTCACCGACTCCTACTTTCCTCTTCTCCCTCTCCCTCTAAAGGAAAACACACAGGGGTCGTGGATGTCTTGTGTTTCTTGACCATCTACGTTCCGGGTTTCGTGGTGTCCGTTCACAACAAACAGGAAAATTCGATTATAATTTTCTTTTAGTCTTCTAAAATATCTTATTCCATCTAAAAACCGACATAAACTTCTTAAATCATTGTATCTTGATGTAAGAGTTTGGACTCCTTATCGAAGGAAAGAATCTATACTGTAAGTGGAAATGGTCAAAAATATAATGTATTTGAATAAAGTGAATTTCTTATACAGTGAAGTTTCTTTTCGTATTCCATTTATTGACATGTCCGTCATAGACCTATGTAGGATTTTTCACTTGTACCATGAGTTTACTACTAAGTTGCTACTTTATTAATCTATCGTACTGATTGAGTTACTTGTACTCAAACTCGTTTGAGATCCTCTATCACTTCCTGTCCCTTCAGACCCCACGACATCAGGTGGCCCAGCGTCTCAGCCTGTCTGAATCACTGACTTTTTGTCCGGTATCTGTCGTTACGTCCCCGGAGGTCTAAGAGACAGTGACGATGGTGTGGGGGTAGGAGTGGACATTAAAGGTTGGTAAAACCAGTTTAACATGTATACTCAGCCCGTATTGACAGACATTCTTGAAGTAACATATAACCTGTCAAATACTTCACAGTAGAAACACTAACAAAAGGTCTTAAATTAATTTATACTATAATTATAGGATTTGAGATGAAGGAAAACCCGAAGGGACTATCGAGTCAACCATTTCTTAGACGGACGTTACGTCCTCTGGGGTCAAACTAAGGACCCAACCCTTCTAGGTGACCTCTTCCCTACGTGATGGGTGAGATCCTGAGAACCCGAAGGGGACACCGAGTTGACCATTTCTTAGGTGGACGTTACACCCTCTGGACCCAGACCAGGGACCCAACCCTTTTTGGGGACCTTTTCCCTTTCCCATTCCCTTTCCCTTTACAATGGGTAAGATCATAAGACCGGACCTCTTAAGATACCTGATATGTCAGGTACCCCAGTGTTTCTCAGTCTATGCTGACTCGTTAAAAGTGAAAATGAAGGATAATAAACATAAAAGGATCCTATAAAAACAAGTAGGAAAAGAAATGTTTCAAAGACTTATTAAAATCATGAAATACATGTCTTATATGTATCTCTTCACGTATTTCCAGAAACAAAATATTAAGTAATCCTCAGAAACCTGTACCTTGTTGTCTGACCAAGGTTTCTCCTTTTCCTCATACAGTTCCGACATATAACAATGGGACGAATAAATTGAATATACGTCTCATGTAGTACTCTTTACGACCCGACCTTCTTCGTGTTCGACCTTAGTTCTAACGGTCCTCTTTATAGTTATTGGAGTCTATACGTCTACTGTGGTGGGAATACCGTCTTTCACTTCTCCTTGATTTTTCGGAGAACTACTTTCACTTTCTCCTCTCACTTTTTCAACCGACTTTCGAGTTGTAAGTCTTTTGTTTCTAGTACCGTAGACCAGGGTAGTGAAGTAACCTTTATCTACCCCTTTGACACCTTTGTCACAGTCTAAAATAAAACCCCCCGAGGTTTTAGTGACGTCTACCACTGATGTCGGTACTTTAATTTTCTGTGAATGAGGAACCTTCCTTTCAATACTGGTTGGATCTATCGTATAACTTTTCGTCTCTGTATTGAAACGGTTGTTTCCAGACAGATCAGTTCCGATACCATAAAGACCACCAGTACATACCTACACTCTCAACCTGACACTTCTTTCGACTCGTGGCTTCTTAACTACAAAAACTTGACACCACAACCTCTTCTGAGAACTCTCAGGGAACCTGACGTTCCTTTAGGTTGGTCAGGTAAGTTCCTCTAGGTTGGTTAGGTAAGACTTCCTCTAGTCGGGACCCTAAAGAAACCTTCCTTACTACGATTTCGACTTCGAGGTCATGAAACCGGTGGAGTATACTTCTCAACTGAGTAACCTTTTCCGAGACTACGACCCTCCCTAACCCGCGTCCTCCTCTTCCCTTGCTGTCTCCTGCTCTACCGACCTACCGTAGTGACTGAGCTACCTGCACTCAGACTCACTTGAGGCCCTCAACCACTACCTGTCCCTCCGGAACCGCACGACGCTAAGTACCCCAGAGTTTCTCAGCCTGTGCTGACTCACTGACTTGACTTGATTCCTCAGAAAATAAATTACCCATCAAGAATTGTAATAAAGGAGGATACCTATGCTATCAATCTACTCAGAGTCAAGGTATCAAAAACATTCCTAAAGGAAGGATAAAAATCAAAAAAGTGTTATCCAAAAGTGATATATGTGATACGAACAAGATATTACCATGCACAAAAAGTAGACTGTCAAACCCCTTCAAGTATAAAAATAAAATCAACAATGGAAATAATATTTTGTCTGAAAGAGGAGATAAAGCAATCCATCTCAGAATGATGATAGATAAGTTTTTAATACTGTACTCGTATGAACGTGAAGAAAGAGGGAAAGAAAGGAGAAACGACGGATGACTTTATCCGTAGACTCCTTTTATTCAATACCTATCGTCTAGTCGTCAAAAATTCTGGACCTCATTTAATACGATTCACAAAAAACAAATACACAAAGTTCTTATCGTTCCTCCGGGGACCCCGACGTCGACTCACTTCCTTCCTCACCCTCCACTACTCCAATCTCGAAACATAAACAGAAATGAGACTCATTCTAGTTTACGATGACCTCCAAAACTCGTCCTCCGATTGTAGACTCAATGTATGTTGTGTCCGAAGACATACTTCTATTGACATCCCTGTGGTTCGTGTCTTTACACCTGTGGCAAGGTCTCAGACGAGGTTATTGAGTTAACTCTCTTTATTACCGTCAAAGTAGACCCTACCTTATCATCATGTAACCAGTCTACGTCTTATATCAAACTTTGATCTTATCGAACCCAAAATGACTATCTGACTTACATCGGACAATCTTTTTCTCTTTCCTAATGACGTTCCGAAAACTGGACTCGTAAATGTCTCGTAAGAGGTCTAACGACATCCTCCTTTCGTTTTGGATAATAATTTGGGGTTTAATCGTTGGAGTCTATCAATTTGGACAATAATTCGATGTTATTATTAACTTTGCCATACTATTACCTCGTACTTAAATGTATGTGGGGGGTTTTTTTTAGATACTTTTCTTATCTTTGGAGGATCTTTCCTGTAATTCAGTTAATTTCTGAATTTCCTTTTCACCATAAAGATTAGTAGTAGATTTCTTATTTGTTAAGTGTTCTGACACGACTTTGTTAATTTATCGGTCGACCCTTTTTTCTTAACACACCCTATGGACGACGATGGACTCTAGAATTTTATTGACGATTAGGAGAGAGTTTTAATTTCTGTTACTCTCTAATATTTCAAGACCTTCTTTTCTGTCTTGACAACAACACACATACACACACACACGACAGAATAGACTGGGAAACTCTGGGGTAACTACCTTCGGACGAACCGAGGAGATAGGTACCTTAAAAAGTCTGTTCTTATGACCTCGCCCACAGATATATAAGGAGTTCCCCTAGCAGGGTTGGGTTCCTAGTTTGGACGTAGAGACACAGAGGACGTAATCGTCCGCCTAAGAAATGGTAACACGGTGTACCCTTCAGGGATGTACATATAGACATACCGACGACATACCGACACGACACGCCGAACATCCTAAAATCAAGGGGGTGACCGAGAGTCGTTATTCTCCGTCTCAGGATTGGTGACCTACCGTTCCCTTAAGGTTACTCTCATAAAGAATTGAGGACTTCACCCTTCCTTAAAAGATTGTGTTTGTGTCTTCGATAGTAAAAAATGAAGTAAAAATTTTTGTTTGTTTTTTAAAAACCGTACTGTTTATGGGTTATTTATTTTAAATTTTTGTTTGTTCTTTGACCCTCAACCCCCCCCCCTATAACCTTGTCTGCATATAATACAATAAACAGTTGAAAAACATCATTGTTTTTTTTTAAAAAAAAAATTAGAGTATCATTTTTACAACTATTCTTTTATCTTAAGATGTCTCTAAGTCCTTGACCTCATTGACACTGGTAGCCCCTTCCCCAGAGAACAAAAATTGTTCTCTTATATAAGTTGTAGACTGATCCTTCGACATATGTGAGGAGTAGTTTAAAGGACACTCCGAGGACACCCGTCCAGACAGGGAGGGTACGGAGGTAAGAGACTTTCTACTGAACTTTAAATAAGACTCCTTTCCAACAGTACTCACCTGTGACCTAAGGTCCCGGATTTGAATCGTCCTTTGACCCAACTTTTGTCTTCCCAATTCAATTATAGACAATAATTTACACTTTTGGACGTCGAGGAAAAGGACTACTCAATGAATATTGAGGAAATGTGAAGAAGTTGAAAATAAGTCAAGCCCTACGACATTGTACTTATACGTCTCTTGTAGTACTCTTTACGACCTGACCTTCTTTGTGTTCGACCTTAGTTCTAACGGTCCTCTTTATAGTTATTGGAGTCTATACGTCTGCTGTGGTGGGAATACCGTCTTTTACTTCTCCTTGATTTTTCGGAGAACTACTTTCACTTTCTCCTCTCACTTTTTCAACCGAATTTGGAGTTGTAAGTCTTTTACTTCTAGTACCGTAGACCAGGGTAGTGAAGTACCCTTTATCTACCCCTTTGACACCTTTGTCACAGTCTGAAATAAATAAATAAATGAATAAAAACCGAGGGTTTAGTGACGTCTACCACTGACGTCGGTACTTTAATTTTCTGCGAATGAGGAACCTTCTTTTCAATACTAATTGGATCTATTGTATAACTTTTCGTCTCTGTAATGAAACGGCTGATTCCAGACAGATCAGTTCCGATACCAAAAGGGTCATCAGTACATGCCTACACTCAACCTGACACTTCTTCCGACTCGTGACTTCTTAACTATGAAAACTTGACACCACAACCTGTTCTGAGAACTCTCAGGGAACCTGACGTTCCTCTAGGATGGTCAGGTAGGACTTCCTCTAGTCGGGACGCTAAAGAAACCTTCCTTATTACGATTTCGACTTTGAGGTCATGAAACCGGTGGAGTACGTTTCTCAACTGAGTGACCTTTTCTGAGACTATGACCCTCCCTAACCCCCGTCCTCCTCTTCCCCTGCCGTCTCCTACTCTACCGACCTACCGTAGTGACTGAACTACCTACACTCAGACTCACTTGAGGCCCTCAACCACTACCTGTCCCTCCGGACCGCACGACACTAAGTACCCCAGAGTTTCTCAGCCTGTGCTGACTCGCTGACTTGACTTGACTTGATTTGACTTGTACTTATTAGTATCTGACCCACCGAATGTCTCGTCAGTAAATAAAAGGCGTCAAGACCTCCGATTCTAGTTCTAGTTCCACGAGTCTTCTAGACCACTGAATGACCACTCTTGGGTGAAGGACCAAATGTCTACTTGCACAGGAACAACATAGATGTGTACCATCTCTCGACTCTCTCCTGATTAGGAGAGCAAGAAGAATGTTCCTGTGATTAGGGTAATATCCCAGAGGTATAGGTACTTTCATAATGGACGGTTTCTGGATGGAGGTTTATGTAATCCCAAAGTTGTATACTTGAATTTCCACCCCACCTGTGTTTGTAGACCAAGTATCGTAGTGGGGTTGAGTCTTATCAACTCTCTTTTGTGACTGTTAACATTAAATTTATCTATTGGAATTTCATTATGGATACGCAGTCGTTTGGGACAACTGGGTGAGTCTCCGACTTCGGTCGGAAAGTCACGGAAGAAAATTTATACTTGGTTATCGGTTACTAGTGGTCCGGTTTGGTTATTGTCTATTCAGTAAAACCTCAATCATCTACGGACTATTTAAGATCTTGTTTATTTATACTATGTCCTACTCTTTTTATATACACACACCGAGACGACACTTATTATAAATAGACCAATATTACTAATTCAGTAATTGGTTGTACCGATTATAAAATTGTAGATATATGTATACATATATATACACGACCTTCTTCGTGTTCGACCTTAGTTCTAACGGCCCTCTTTATAGTTGTTGGAGTCTATACGTCTACTGTGGTGGGAATACCGTCTTTTACTTCTCCTTGATTTTTCGGAGAACTACTTTCACTTTCACCTCTCACTTTTTCAACCGAATTTCGAGTTGTAAGTCTTTTGATTCTAGTACCAAAGACCAGGGTAGTGAAGTACCCTTTATCTACCCCTTTGTCGTCTTTGTCACAGTCTGAAATAAATAAATAAATAAAAAAACCGAGGTTTTAGTGACGTCTACCACTGACGTCGGTACTTTAATTTTCTACGAATGAGGAACCTTCCTTTCAATACTGGTTGGATCTATCGTATAACTTTTCGTCTCTGTAATGAAACGGTTGTTTCCAGGCAGATCAGTTCCGATACCAAAAAGGACACCAGTACATACCTACACTCTCAACCTGACACTTCTTTCGACTCGCGGCTTCTTAACTATGAAAACTTGACACCACAACCTCTTCTGAGAACTCTCAGGGAACCTGACGTTCCTCTAGGTTGGTTAGGTAAGACTTCCTCTCGTCGGGACCCTAAAGAAACCTTCCTTACTACGATTTCGACTTTGACGTCATGAAACCGGTGGAGTACGTTTCTCAACTGACTAACCTTTTCTGAGACTACGACCCTTCCTAACCCCCGTCCTCCTCTTCCCCTACCGTCTCCTACTCTACAGACCTACCGTAGTGACTGAACTACCTGCACTCAGACTCACTTGAGGCCCTCAACCACTACCTGTCCCTCCGGACCGTACGACGCTAAGTACCCCAGAGTTTCTCAGCCTGTGCTGACTCACTGACTTGACTTGACTTGACTATGTCTACATAACATATAGATTGTAATATATTGGTTATAATATGTATCGACACACAAGTCTTTACACTATTTTAATATTTTCGTATGTAGTTCTAGTGGTTTTGAAGTTTTCTCCTCAATGGAGAGGTCTTTCTTGATCCCCCTACTTTACAGAAATAGACATTATAATTTGTAGTGTCTTGTATTTCTAAGTCATATAGACTCATCATCCTTAACTTGACCCCAGAAAATCTATTGAACCGTAAAGACATACGAATTTTATACAATATTAAATTTCTCTCTTCCTCTGTTCGAAAATTAGATCATGGTTTCGGAATCAGTAGTGACCCTTCGACCCTAAAATTCATTGTGTACTGCAAAGATGAGTGAAAAAAGTAACTAGGTTCAGATATGAGAGGGGTACCCGAATACGGGCCCCAAACGACCCCTTTTGACCGTCTCTCCTCTCCTCCTCTCTCTCTCCCTCACTCCAAGATATTTATTTTTGACTTTTATCAAAGAAATTTTAAGATCCTCTGTGTCACCACATTCCGTACCTACCCGTTCCAAAAAAAGGAGTGTAAAGAAAATACTGAGCACTATACATGATTCGGACACTTTTGTCTGTCCTCGGAACCATTACGTTGAGTTCCGGTTCTTCCTCTGTTTGTAGGAAAGTCGGATAACCTCGACACAACTGTCCTCCGATTAAAATTGTCGTACTTTCCGACCGAAAGAAAATCCCTGAGGTAGTCAACAGGTCTCGTGTGTTTCACGGAGAAGGAACAACGAACGGAATCGAAACACACGAGTCAGAGAAGTCAGTACAGACTGAGAAGCCTTGGGGTACGTGATATCGGACGGACCGGGACGACAGGTACCTTAAGAGGTCCGTTCTTATGACCTCACCCAACGGTACGGGAGGAGATCCTCTAGAAGGACTGGGTCCCTAGTTTGGGTACAGAGAATGCAGAGGACGTAACCGACGTCCAAGAAATGATTATCGTGGTGGACGGGAGGGAAATCTTAGACTTTTAGGGACCGGGGTAGACTATTGGGTTCGTTATTCTTGTTGAATTTGGGGTCCTTACTCCCTCATCGTTTCCCTAAATTTTCTAGGTTTGGTTCTTTCTCTTCCTTCTTCCATCTCATACGGTTCCCTCTCTCCCAAAACCTGTTATTCTCCTCTAACCAGAACGTCTCACAAGGATCTCGACCCTCGACTCTGGTATAGACTCGTGAGACCTGTTCTGTCCGTCCCTATACAGTACGAGAGGTCCCCGGCGTGTGTCTTGTGACTCTCGACGTGCCTTGTGCTACTGTGATTTCCCGACATTCTAGACCCTACACCTACCAAGGAAAACCCTCCAGACCTCTTTCGTCTCCTTCGTCCCGAGTAACGTACACTGTTCAGGGGTAACCTACATCGAGAAGAGACCCGTGATTACCATTGTCGTCCTATCGTGGTTTAGGTCACTGTTATGACCTTAGTCCTGTACGTTTAATATGTATCACTACACACACAATCAGTGAGTCAACACAGGCTGAAAAACGCTGGATGGGATACTTGACATCGGGTGGTCCAAGGAGACAGGTGCCTTAAGAGGTCCGGTCTTATGACCTCACCCCTCGGTAAGGAAAGAGGTCCCCTAGAAGGACTGGGTCCTTAACTTGGGTTCAGAGGACGTAACGTCCTTCAAAGAAATGATAGACTCGGTGGTCCCTTCGGGTATACATAACTGTCTCCCAAAGTTTACCTCCTGACCCCCTTGGAAACCATCCACCACCTCCTTAAGATAATGTACCTCAACCTACTCAAGATACGACACAGACATGTGGTTACTTTGTGATGAAAAATAAAAAAAATTAAGCTATGAAAATTTTTATATATAAATCAACCGATTCGACCCAGAATCAACGTCTACTCCCTAGAAAATCAACGACACCCACTCTAGATCTAGGGACTGGTCCATACCTTAGACTCGAAGGACGTTAACCTTCGTGCTATAGAATCAGGCATTAGTGGTCCCTTTGGGGAAAGAAAGAATATATACCATATAGAAACGAAGACCTCAAACATTGAAACCCTTCTAGGAACACTTTACAAATATACCCTATTCGTGTGACACCTACTTATAAATAGTATCTCACTTGAAGGAAATTTTGGACACACCACCACCATAACAACAAACCTTCCTTTTCGTTACTATGAAGTCATGAAGTAAGGTCCCGCGACTTTTGATCTTTTCTTTTACCTTATCCCCGTAAACCGGGTTACCGACTCGATAATCGGAGTGACTAAAGTCTTTTTATATCAATTCTTGGACTCCCCGAGGACCCGTCCCTGGGACCGTCCCGACTACGAGTCCGGTCCTTCGTGGTCCTACCCGTAAGTTCTACACTTTAATGACTTCAAGGAGACTTGGTCTACCGTTTACCGATGACGGGTCTCTATTGGGGGTTCACTACGGGGTCGAAAATACATAGAAGAGGGTCTGAGGAGAAGATGGATAAAGGGACATTGGGTTGTTGTTTTCCCGGAGGTGTCAGGACAAGGTTGTAATGTCAGGTTTCCCCACTTGCTGGGCTTCTTTCAAAGATGATAGAGATGAAATCGAAAACGTAGGAAAGAGTTTGTGACAATATCGGAGAGGATATCCTATTTGTAAAAAGGAAAGGGAAAAGATGAAGGGTGTATCTTCATCGATCGTGAATTACAAAGAGGGATGTGAATGAAGGTGGATCGGACAGAAGAGTTCTATTACAACTACTCTGATTCTGGGACCACTCTGATTCTGAAGACAAACTCTTTACGGGTCGTACACTCGAAGTAGAACAAAGAACTTCCGGAACCTAAAAAAGACATCGGGAACTCTCACTAACTCAATTTTTTCCTCCCACTTCAAAGAGTTTTTTTTTTACACGAGGAGGGTCAAGAAAAGGAAGGACAGGAGAGTAAAGACGGAATAAAAGAAGGAAAATAAGGAGTCAAAGAGAGGTGATCCGTCTTCGATATTTATGTCTCTGACGGTTCGGGACACCATCTCTGGTCCTGTAAGACCTGTGGACCAAAAATTTCACAGGAAAGTAGAGGACACAGACAACCCTCATCCTTATGTCGGTGAAGAGAAGACAGAAGAGCAGAGAAAGATTTGTTATATTCCTTACAACAAAAAAAAAAAAGGGATTAAATGAACTGATGAAAGGAGATATTTTATAAAAGAGTAAAGATCCTATCCACTTAAAACATTTTACGTAAAACGGGTTTTATCTGTGATCCTTATGAGAAATTCACTTACCACACATAAGGTAGTCTCGGACGATTTTACCCCAGTACAGACAAATTTAGTAATATTTCCGTTTTATTTTCGTTTTAACTTTAGAGGGTAATAAAGTTATCCAATTTTATTTATACGTTTAATAAAGGAGAGGGGTCTACTTATTCATGTAAAAGAATCTTCTTGATTGGTCCTGAATTTTAAATTATAGATTACCATAAAAGGGGTCTACAATATTCTCACTTCCTGAGGACATGTTAGTCCTGGACAAAATATAAATTGTGATCAATTATGAACCTCTTCCGTTACCGTGGGGTGAGGTCATGAGAACGGACCTTTTAGGATACCTGTTTCCTCAGACCATCCGACGTCAGGTACCCCAGTGATTCTCAGTCTGTACTGACTCGCTGTCACTGAAGTGAAAGTGAAAAGTGAAAGTACGTGACCTCTTCCTTTACTGTTGGGGGAGGTCACAAGAACGGACCTCTTAGGGTCCCTGCCCCCTCGGACCACCCGACGGTAGATACCCCAGCGTGTCTCAACCTGTACTGACTTCGCTGAATCGTCGTCGTCGTCGTCGTCGTCGTCGTCGTCGTCGTCGTCGTCGTCAATTACGACGAACCACAACGATCTCTCTTGACAATCGACGATCACGAAGACGACGAGTCTCACGTATCATAAATCTCTACGGGTATCTTCTTCGTCGAACTGATGTTCCTTTAAGGATTTTAAATTTAGCAGGTGGGACCAAGTTATTAAAATACGGGTAAAATGAAATTCACTTCGTGTCCCTCCAACTTATTGAACGGAGTCAAGTATATCCACAATACACGTACCTAGTCCTAAGTTTGGGTTTAGAAAGACTGAGGTGTTTGGGTTACCACGTCAAGGTAAAAAGTGAGTGAGAATCTATTTCTACTTACGCTTTCAATAATGCCCGACATAAATATCTTCTCTCTCCTCAAGGGGGTCTATCCATTCTTAGACGAACGGTTACGTCCCCTGTGTTCAAACTAGGGACCAGGTCTTACTTTCTGAGGCGTACGACGACTCGTTGATTTAGTTATACGACGTTGATGACTTTAGGTACGTGGATCTCGGACACGAGACGTTGTTCTCTTCGGTGACATACTCTTCGGACACTTGGTGTTGGTTCTCATCAGGGGTGCGTAGCGTTGATCTCTTTCGGGTATGTGTCATTACTTCTGGGTCACATTGGCTTATTTATGTGTCCTCTCTCTTGTAAGACTTGACTGACCGTCTTTTCAGTCGAATCAAGGAGAGAAACTTTCTTTCTTTCTCACTTCTTTCCTCTACGAAATTTTGTTTCCTTCTATTACTTCTTCTTTTCCTTGTCCTTCTCTTTTACGTAACTCCATAGTGAATAGATATCGTTATGACAATACGTCGAGTATTGTCATAATAGTCTTTAGATCTTCGAATTTTGTTGTGTGTAAATAATAGAGTGTCGAAAACACCCAGTACTGAGAAATAAAGTCCCGGGATACCCCGGTTTCTAGTTTCACAACCGGTCAGAAAGCAAAGTAGAGTCCCAGACTGACCCGTTCCTGGACAAAGCTTGAGTCCACTAACAATCGTCTCTAGTCAAGACCCACCGGTCAACAAGACTCTAGAAGTCAAAGAACGATAGTCGTCTACGGTAGAAGTCAAAGCCGACCAACGACCGGTTTCCGGTGGGAATCAAGAAATGGTACATCCGGAGGGTTATGTCTGAAACAAAGTAGTAGCGATAACTCTGCCCGTAATAAGGTACATATCACTTTAACGACTTCACTGTCTGACGGTGGAAACGTTACAAGACAACCAATCTTCGCTTTATGTCCTGGGTGGGTGTTACTTTACCTTCCCTAATGTGTTAACGTAGTTATGGTCTCCGTTCATAGTCACTTCCGGTAGAAATTTCAGACAGGTGGTGTTCCTCGTTCCTTAACGTCCAGAGGTTCGAGATTAAACGGAAAGATACTCGGGTTTTCTTTAGAGACTTTGGTTACAGAGGATTTTAGTGAAGGGGTAAGGAAGTGGACGGTTTACGTTTTGGATCTATTTTATAAATAAACTACTACTTCATTCACAAAAAAGTACCATGGGGTAGGTAGACAAGATAATAAGGGAGGAAACAACAAGGTATCATAAAAGAAGTCTGGAGATCATGTCTATCGTGAATTGTTAATAATAATAATAGACGATTACCAGAATGTATGAAGGTCTAAGCTCCCATACTTGGACAAAATCAGTAACTCTATTATTATCCTACATTCGTTTACGGACGATGTAATATCTCGTCGTTATCCACAAGGGACTATTTGACAGTATAATTTATAGAGTATATTTAATATTATTCAGGATGCCTTTAATGTATCTGTCATTCATGATATTCGTAAGTTTCCTCACTCTTCAATTTAAATAAAGTACTGATTTCTATAATGTTCCACTTATCATGTTCCTTTAGTTCAAATCTGAATAACATTTTTCTTCACAATTACTACTTTGTTAGGGACCTCGACAGACAAGGGTTTGAATGATCTCAAAGAACAGTAATCTCTCGTGACCAGACCTTTAAGGGTATAAACAACTTACTACCCTGGTGCACTGGGAAATTGTAAGAAAGGTTTGAAGGTCAGATACTTAAATATTTCAATGACTTGAAAATCAAGGGTGATCGTATAATAGAGCCTCTTCCGTTACCGTGGGGTGAGGTCATGAGAACGGACCTTTTACGACACCTGCCCCCTCGGACCACCCGAAGTCAAGTACCCCAGCGTGTCTCAGGCCGTGCTGACTTCGCTGAATCGTCGTCGTCGTCGTAGAATAGACATAAAAGAAGAACTCCAACTATATACTCCCCTAGAAAAGACCTCCTGGACCACTACCTTAACCTTCATCTTTCTCGAGTCTCAAAAAAGTCGTTTCGTTTAGGACGGACGTAAATCTATTAACTAAGTGGGATGTAATACATAGGACAGACGACGTCACCCATTCCTCAAGTCCCTATTCTAGGGTAAATGTTTCCTCCATTGGTAGACGGACCCAAACGTGGTTGGTAAATCATGTCTCTTCCTTTCTCCGTTCTTCTCCTTCTACTCCGGTGGTCTACGAAACCGAACATAGACTTATCTTCCTTTTGTCACCAGAACTCAGATCCAACCATGACTTCGCCGAAATTTGTCTTTTTTTGAGTTCTCTATTTCCGTCCTTTCTCTAATATTATTTGGATAAAAGTTGTTTAGGAAAGGGGAATGGAAAAGGAAAATATTAGAGAAAGGAGAGACGGAGAGTTCTCCGGGTTAGGTAGAAAGGGTGACCAAGGGGAAGATTTCGAAGAGAGAGGAGAGGTGATGGTTGGTGGGTCTGAAAAAGAATCGACTCGTGGAACTACTATAGGTAAAAGAGTCACATGAATGAGTTCGGACTGGAGACAACGGTCTCAAAGGATGGACAGACTTCTGACCCTGGGGGTTGGGGGGGTGGAACGGACAGGATCTGAAGAGTTCCGACACTCTCCCCGGAATCTTTTTTTTGTACTTTCCCGAGAAGAAAGTTCTAAAGAGACATGAAAGGAGGACACACTTTCACCCACAAAACCACTTCTTCCTAAAAAAAAAAAAAGGAAGAGAATCATAAATGTTATACAAGGGTAAAGAGGGGGAGTCAGAAGTGTCCGAGGCGTTTATACCTGACTTTACTTAACTGACGTGAAAGTACCATCCGACGAAATCACCTGGGTCTTCTGTCATGTTTATGATTACCTAGTTAGAAAGGGTGGGGGTTGAGGTGAGGGGACGGGGGAGTTGGAGACGGGTGGGGGTGGCTGACAAGACTCAGAATCAAAGACGTTCTCGAAAAGAGATCCACACCTCTCCCCCTCGATGACAAACAAAACCACGAGCCCGAAGATTGATACCACCGAAGAGAACAAAGGGTCGTGTCCGAAATCCCACGTACCTGAAGTCATGAACACCGAGGGTACGAGATCTCACGTCCGAGTTATCGATACCGTGTGTCCGAATCGACGAGACGCCGTACACCTTACATGGACCTGGTCCCTAGTTTGGGTACAGAGGACGTAACCGCCCACCTAAGAAATAGTGACTCGGTGGTCCTTTCGGACCTAGTTAGAAAACAAAGATGTTCTTTTATTGAACCAGGATCCATTCAATTTTTGATAATTACGGTTGGAGATACTTCCTTTAAAAAGTGATAAAAATTTTTATTTTTTAAGTCCTGAAGGACCAACAGGTCACCAATTCTTAAGTGGAAGATGACGTCCTCTGTGTCCAAGTTGGGGACCAACCCTTTGATTCTAAGATGTACAGTTCCCCGGTGATTCGGGTGTACGGGGTTCAGTTCTAGGGTACACGACGTCGATTCTGACCTGTATCGGTTTTTATTTACTTATTTATAATTTCTTTTATTTCCGTATGGAAATACACGACTATAATTTAAAAATTTTTCCACGTTTTCTTATACGTACACGAAATAGGTATCGATAGAAAAGACACTTTTACATATAAAACATACACATATAAATCCGTCTAAGGAGAAAGAAAATATCAAGACATATATTTATGAAGGAGGTCCGGGACGAGGTACAAGAGGGGTGTTTCAGAAGAGTTGACGCTCTCGAGGATCACTACCAAGAAAAAAAAAAAAATTACCGAGGTAAAAAACTGAGTCATTTCAACAACCAGTCCGTGAACTATACATAATAAATAAAATAGAAAAATTAGAAGTTAATACCCAAGACTTAAGGGTCAATCCGACATTTGTGGTTGTTGTGTTCAGGAGAGTAGGTTCATCTGGACCTAAGTTTAGGTAATCAATCTTTCGTGCAATGATACATTTGAACAAATGAAACAACGACGACGACGATTCAGCGAAGTCAGTACAGGTTGAGACACCCTGGGGTATCTACCGTCGGGTGGTCCGAGGGGGTAGGGACCCTAAGAGGTCCGTTCTTGCGTCCTCACCCAACGGTAAAGGAAGAGGTTACGTCCTTTCACTTTGCTCTTTCACTTCAACGAGTCAGCACAGGCTGGGAGTCACTGGGGTACCTGATGTCGGAAGGTCCGAGGAGACAGGTACCCTAAAAGGTCCGTTCTCATGACCTCACCCCACGGTAACGGAAGAGGCCAAATGAAACGATTTGGAGAGATTTGCAGTAGACATTCAACTTTTGTCATTCTGGATGGGTCACTCAACCCTACTAACTAAGTTCGTGTCCTCTTTGACAGAATCGTAGAGTGTGTACACTCATGGTCTACACGAGAGTCCTTCAGTAATTACAATAGAGGGGTGGTGAGGGTAGGGGGAGCTGGGGTGGGGTGTCCCGTCACTTTTATGTCCCAGGTTTGGTGACCTGACGGTCCTTAAAGGGTCGATTCAAATAGAAATAAATACTATTGTATCCAAACTTTTTTTTTTTCTTTGGTTTGCATTTTCATTAAAAGTTTCTACTAGTTGCATCACTAGTTTATCGAACGAATGGCCTGTCTCGTCTAATAAAATAACAACAACGAAATTTGTGCAAGATAAGATGTTCTTTTTTAATCGAAGTCGTTATAACACAACACACACACACGAGTCAGGGAGTCAGTACAGTCTGAGAAACACCGGGGTACCTGTCATTGGACGGTCCGAGGAGACGGGTACCTTAAAAAGTCCGTTCTTATGACTTCACCCAACGTTACAAGATAAGGTCCCCTAGACTGGTTTGGTCCCTAACTTGAGAGGACTCAAAGAATGTAGAGAACGAAACCGTCCACCTAAGAAATGGTGATCACAATGAGTCCTTCGGAGTCATTCTAATATTTTCCCTTATTTATTATTATCACCGGTCTTTTCTTTATCTCTACCTCTTTAAAAACAAAATAAATCGAAGTATATATATTATATATATATTTATTTTGTTTTTTATAGATAGATAGATATATATATATTCGTACGACCATTTTTGATTTTTATAAAGTCATTTTATTTCCTTTTTATTCGTAACAAAATTTTAATGTAAGTACATAAAGAACTTTCCTTTCTTTTTATACATGTATAAACAGACACTGCCTTTATTAATTGTAATGTAAAAGACAAAACCCCCACAACTCAATCTCTTTAAACAGTCACTGAAGTAGTTTCGTCTGGAATAAGTATAGAAGTGTAAGTTATCTAAACAGCTAGATAGAAATCTCGTTTGTTGTACAAAATTATTAAAATTGAACCTGTTCAAAGAAAGTGTGTTTTTTTGTCTGTATGTTTCTCAATCCCTTTCCGAATTTGTACTCCTATTTAAACCGTCTCAATATTTTTATTTTAAATTGTTCTTTAAGGTCTTTAACGTTATACGAAGTACAGAAACAGAAGTGCTTACTAAGATCTCCGAAAGTTTACAGGGGTGTTAGTTTATAAAAGATAATTTTACAAAAGAAATAGTCTCTAATGAAAGAGTCATTAAATCATTTGTGAAAGTTGAAAAACATAGAGTAATGTTTTAGATTTTTTTACTTGCTTATTATCATTTATAACTGTAAATAAAAATAAGTAACGAAATTTTACCCACAGGTCCCGAACCCTAAGTTTGTAACTGAAAACTAAAGAAAACCGTTGCATTCTGGTCCTAAAAAGTAACAAGGAAAACCGTAAGAAACTCGAGAAGAAGAAGAAAAAAATTACATTTATATGGTAAAGGAATGTAAACCAACAACATATCGAATTAGGAGTTAAAGATACGTATCGAGATACTCCTCGTTAAAGTTCCACACCATAAAACAGTCTATAAGTTCAGACCAAGAGTGACAAACGTTCGTAAAAGTATAGACTAATTGAAATAGATTTTAAAAGTATGGTCTTTTTTTCTGTTGTTGTTGTTGTTTTTCGAATGTAGATAATAACGAATAAAACTTAGACGTCAATTTTACAATTCTTATATATATAATGTTCCCAACCTCCGTTTTTGACGGGTCTCTGGATTGTTAAGAACTAGTAATACTAGAATGAAAGGTTTACTTACCTATATAAATTTAAGATGACCCAGTCTTCAGTTGTCATATAAACCTTAAGAGATCTAATTGAAGACACATCATACGTGTCGATAATTCCTAATCATTATTTCTACACGATTAATCTTCGAATATATACATAATGATTTTGGGTTGTCCACTACTTTTACAAGGTATGAGTCTAACACCACTACCGACTTGTTGAGACACTTATATGATTTTTAATAAATTAACATATTTGTCCACTTAAAATGTCATACACCTAATATAGTGTCATTTCCATGAAAATTTTTGAGTTTTCCTCTACGTCGTTATCAGATCTTAAATGTAGTTACTTTCTAAAAACACCCATCCTCTTAAAATAGTGTCCGTCAAAATATCATAAGAATTTAAGAGATGTTACTCGGAGTATATCAGACATGGGTCCCACATGTCGAGTGAACCGTACGGTGACCCAGTTAACTACACAAATATTAAGATACATTACATTAACAGTAATTTAAAATGAGGAAATATGAAAGTCGAGACCCGTCGACATGATACCGACGGGTTTACGATTTGATGTGTCATTGGGTCCCCTAACACCTTAGATCATAATTTACTGTAAGTCTCTACTGAAACGTCAAAGGGACGGAGACCATTACTTAAAAGAGAGAACACCAAGGACACAGAGAGAGAGGGTGTGAGAGAGAAAGGGAAAGGGAAGGGGCCGTAAGACACAATCTTTATAGACTTTTGATAAGGTTCTCCGAATTACAAGAATTTGGACAGTCAAAAGACTCTATAAAATTGTGGTCGTCTTATTCCACTAAAAGAAAAAATTCCATACTTACGATGTCATCGATACATTGATGTTGTGGATGTAGGAGTGATTAAGGTGGAGGAAAAAGGACGTTTCCGTTTTCTTTGAAGTTAGGTCTACGGTTTGTAAATAAAATAAACCCCCACCCATCCTACAATTACAAGTCTCCACTAAGTCAAAAAAGGGTAGGGGATGATCTCACCACCCGACCCCTATGAATTCTTTAATTGATTTATCGTCAGTGAATGTATTCACGTGGAAATACCCTACAAAAACAGTTTTCGGTCTGTAAAAGGGTAAAGATACGCTAACGGGAGAGGGTAAAGGGATACCAAAAGGTCATCAGTACATACCTACACTATCAACCTGGTATTTCTTTCGACTCGTGACTTCTTGACTACGAAAACTTGACACCATAACCTCTTCTGATAACTCTTAGGGAATCTGACGTTCCTCTAGGTTGGTCAGGTAGTATTTCCTTTAGTCAGGACTTATAAATGAGTAACCTTCCTAACTACAACTTCGACTTTGAGGTTATGAAACCGGTGGACTCCACTTCTTGACTGAGTAAACTTTTCTGGAACTACGACCCTTTCTAACTTCCGTCCTCCTCTTCCCCTGCTGTCTCCTACTCTACCAACTTACCGTAGTGGCTGAGTTACCTGTATTCAAACTCATTTGAAGTCCTCTACCACTACCTGTCCCTCCGGACGCACGACGTCAGATACCCCAGTGTTTCTCAGACTGTGCTGACTCGCTGACTTGACTTAATTTGACTAAAGGGTTGTCCTTTCGTAGTTTTGTCGTGTCAACAGAGGATCGTTTGTCTCCCGGAGACGGGTTTCGGAGCGTGTAAAAGAGGACCTGTTTATACAAAAGAGAAGTGACAAACAATCCGTCTACTGAAGAAAAATTCAAAATGTTCCATCTAACAAGGGAGTAAAAGTCAGCGAAGAGTAGAGAACGTAAAGGACTAGTAGATTACTATCTCATACATAGAAAAGAAATCCTGTTGTTACCTACCTCAAGAGAGTGTTTATTTTCGGTCTCTGTCACACGTCTTCCCTGACCGAGGCTCGACTCAGTGGGTAGACGACAGAGAGATTATCTTCCCAACCGTCTCACTTACGGTGTAGGGTGTGACTCTCTAGTTGACAAGAGTTCTCTCCCCCTAATAAACAACTCTGTCGTATATAATATGTAAATCTTTTTCACATAAGATCACCTCACCTTCCCTGATTTCACGGTACCGATTGTTGTACCTTATAAACCAGACAGTGAATGTCCAATACACTGGAGTGTTTTATTGAAAAAGAGAAATTTAGAATCAAAGATATATACATTTTTCCCGAATTTTCACTAAAGGAATTAAATTTACACCTGAAAAAAACCTAAATTTATAAATGTTAACCCTACAGTAAATCCTAAAGACTGTTAGATAAAATGAAATATAAAAGAAAAGAAAATAATAAAAAACAGGGGATATGGGACCTTTAGTGATAAGATGAACGAGACACTTAAACTATGGAGTATATTCACCTTAACGTATCATAAACAGAAGATCACTAACCGAATAAAGTGAATCGTATTACAGGAGTTCTAAATAAGGAAGAGAAAAATCCAACTTCCGTACCTAAAAATTTGCGATTCCTTGTAAATAGTGGGACTCCCAATTCGTTTCAGAGAACACGACAGAATTCACGTTCCCTCCCTTCCCCTTTCTCTTCCTTTTCTCCTCCCTTCCATCCTCTTCCTATAAGACCTCCTTTCAAAGACTTTTCCTCTTTCTTTATGTCTTTCTTTAATCCTTACGTGTGAAATAGGGCAAAACCGGTTCCATTCGGGTTGGTGGTTTGAGGGGATCCTTCAGTCTTCATTAGGGAAAAGACGGAAAGTCTTCCGTCTTTATATATAAATATATATCTTTCCAGAAGGTCCGGTCTGACTAAAAACCTCAGGAACGTCAAAACTTAACTAATACGTCGACCCAAACGTAATTGACACGTATTAATCTAGGACAATCTGAAACGTCTTTTCGTGTAGGACCGTACTAAGTCCCGTGGACCTTTACTGAAACAAACAATTTCCCGATATAGTACATCTGAACAAATTGTTGATAAATTTTTAAGTAATAAATAAGTAAATCAATTAAAACCGACCGACCCAGAAGTAACGGTGCACCGTCGAAAGAGATCAACACTCGCCCCCTTTGAGAGATCAACGCCGTGTACCCGAAGAGTAACGTCGCCGAAGAGAACAACGTCTTGAGGTCGTTACCCACCTCAAGAGAGTGTTCATTTTCAAAGCCAAAAAAAGAGGACCTGTTTATACAAAAGGGAAGTGACAAACGGTTCGTCGACTGAAGAAAAATGAAAATTTAAAACGTTATCAACGTCGAGATCCGTGTGCCCGAAGTCATCAACGTCGTGAACCCGAGTCATCAACACCGTGTACCCGAATCAACGGGGTACCGTACACTTTAGAAGGGCCTGGTCCCTAGTTTGACCACAGAGGACGTTACCGTCTACCTAAGACTTGGTGACCTGGTGGTCCCTTCAGGTACAATTTATCGAAAATATCGTAAGTGTACGAATTATAACAAATTTGACCCCTCTTTTCAATGATCGTAGGGAAAGAGTCATTTAACAGTAATTAACAGGACCTAATGAACCTCTTAAATGTCGCCCCGTCAGTACATAACGGAGATTTCTTATTAGAAATGGTGGCGTACCGTTATATTTTACCTTTTCCTTGTTGACAACATTTTATCTTGCTTTTAAGAGTCTCGTTACTTTACACCCCCACTTCGACTTTCCGACGTAGGTATTATAAATATAGTATCGGATTATATTGTTCAACATAGTTTCTTACTTTTTTGATTCAATTACTTTTATGAACACCTCTCCGTTCTCTACAGGACCGTATCCCTCTCTTAACCATTTACCTTAACGTTTTTTCTCTCTCTCTAGACTCTTCCTTCTTAAGAAGTTTTCTCATCTGGTGCAGATTAGTCCCTTATTTTAAGAGAGATGTATATCGAAAGGTGAGATCCTGATAGTGACGGAATTAGACAAAATGTAATTTTTAAACTTGACTCAATTAAGTACTGTAAAAGAATGTCTCTAAAAAAAAGGGGGAGTAAAATCTCTTCTTTTGTACTCCCCTCTGACGACATACCAGTAACAACGAAGAAATTTTTTTAAATGTGTTTACTTAAGTACATTATCAATATATTAAATAGTTTTGTCAAAAAATTACTCCCGGTGTAGTTACTCAGGGTTTGGGCAGAGAGTTCATGTATCTTCGATTGGAAGATTGGTTCAGATTTCATCTTAGGTTTGTGTTATCGTCAATTGTAAAAAGACTTTTCACGGTACTAGGGGAGTTACACGAACGTGTAGTGTACGTAATGGAGTAAAATAATATACTCCATCCACGATAATTTGGGTACAAATATACTCCTTTGAATGGGTGCAGGTGATTCTATCAAATCTTTTTGTCGATGTATGACTTGACGAGGTCAAGGAAAACTCCAACTCTCTTCGGTCCGGATCTCGGAGTAGATGAGTAGACGGGAGAGGGGACAAAACAGGACGGAAGGTGTTAGGATCAGGATCGAAGACCCTGAAGTCACTTTGTGACGAGACGGAGTCTCTTTTGTCAGACATCGGACAAACGACCTGTGACACGATTTCTTACTCCACTGAGTCGACGAGACAAATTCTTCTCAAGATCGATGGGTCTACACGAATTGAAATACACAGGTGAACTAACTTGATTACCTACAGTTCTGTCGACGCCCTCACACTCTGTCACTGGTGATCTGACTCATTTATTCTCGGTGGGAGTGTATATATGTGACACACACACACACACACACACACACACATACGAGTCAATGAGTCAGTACAGACTGAGAAAGTCAAGTCAAATCAAGTCAGCGAGTCAGCACAGGCTGAGAAACGTTGGGGTACTTAGCGTCGTACGGTCCGGAGGGACAGTTAGTGGTTGAGGACCTCAAGTGAGTCTGAGTGCAGGTAGTTCAGTCACTACGGTAGGTCTGTAGAGTAGGAGACAGTACGGGAAGAGGAGGACGAGGGTTAGGGAGGGTCGTTGTCTCGGAAAAGGTCACTCAGTTGTGAAGTGTACTCCACCGGTTTCATGACTTTAAAGTCGAAATCGTAGTAAGGAAGGTTTCTTTAGGGTCCCGACTAGAGGAAGTCTTACCTGACCATCCTAGAGGAACGTCAGGTTCCCTGAGAGTTCTCAGAAGAGGTTGTGGTGTCAAGTTTTCATAGTTAAGAAGCCACGAGTCGGAAGAAGTGTCAGGTTGAGAGTGTACGTATGCACTGGTGTCCTTTTTGGTATCGGAACTGATCTGCCTGGAAACAACCGTTTCATTACAGAGACGAAAAGTTATACGATAGATCCAACCAGTATTGAAAGGAGGGTTCCTCATTCGCAGAAAACTAAAGTACCGACGTCAGTGGTAGACGTCACTAAAACCTCGGGCTTTTTTATTTCAGACTGTGACAAAGGTGACAAAGGGGTAGATAAACGGTACTTCACTACTCTGGTCTACGGTACTAGAAGCAAAAGACTTACAACTCGAAATTCGGTTGAAAAGTAAGAGGTGAAAGTGAAAGTAGTTCTCCGAAAAATCAAGGAGAAGTGAAAGACGGTATTCCCACCACAGTAGACGTATAGACTCCAATAACTATAAAGAGGGTCCTTAGAACTAAGGTCGAACACGAAGAAGGTCGGGTCGCAAAGAATACTACATGAGACGCATTTCCAATTTATTCGTCCCACTGTTATATGTCGGAACTGCATGAGGAAAAGGACAAACCTTGGTCAGACAATAAGGTACCGGTCAAGATTGACGTTGCTGGGGTATCTGATATCGGGTGGTCCGAGGAGACAGGTACCCTAAAAGGTCTGTCTTATGACCTCACCCAACGATAAAGAAAGAGACCTCCTCGAAGGACTGGGTCCCCTAGTTTGGGTATAGAGAATGTAGAGGACGTAATCGTCCTCCCAAGAAATGGTGACATGGTGGACCCTTCAGGACATATATATGTGATGATACATATTTTATCTATTGATTACTCTTGACCCCACCCCTCCCCCCTCGAAAGGACTATCGAGTCAACCAATTCTTCGGTGGACGTTTCGTCCTCTAGTACCAAGCTAAGGACCCAGACCTTGTAGGGGACCTCTTTCCTATCCGATGGGTGAGGTCATAAGAACCCGAAGAGAACACCGAAACGACCATTTCTTAGGTGCCCGTTACACCCTCTGGACCCAAGTTAGGGACCCAACCCTTCTAGGGGATCTCTTCCTATGTCGATAGGTGAGGTTATAAGAGCGGACCTCTTAAGGTACCTGACATATCAGGTACCCCAGTGTCTCAGTCAGCCTGTGTTGACTCGTTCAAGGTGAAAGTGAAAAGTGAATTACTCTCGACTGACCTGTCGTGTCTCTTGAGATGGGTCACGAGACGCCACTGGATTCACCTTTCGTTTAGGTATTTTCTCCCCTATATATATATATACGTTTCGACTAAGTAAAACGACATGTCTTCTTTGATTGTCTCGTAACATTTCGTTAATATGAGGTTATTTTATTTTATATCTTCTAGGTGGGAGTGGTTACACTCGTCCACAGTAGATTAGGAAACTCCCCACTTATCTTCTTTTTTTGACTCTTTCCCGTTTAACAGAGAGAGAGAAGAACTTAAGTCTGTAGGTAAAGGAGGACGGGAACCTGTATCCTCCTGTGTTCTCAGGGACTACACCCTGAAAATCTGAGGTCTCAAATGTGGTTATGGGGAGAGAAAAGAAGGAGTCAGAGTCCGTAAACCGGATTCAAACTTTTAATGTAATATCCGATGAAACTAAAAATCTGGAAGTCTGAACCTGTGGTGACCTAAAGGACCAAGACATTGAACGTCTGTCGTATAGTACCGTATAGAGTCGGGGGTATTAGTACATTCTTTTAGGGATACTTTTTAGAGGAGAATATATAGATACATGGTATATGGGATAACCAAGACAAAGAGGACTCTCAGGACGGATTATGTGTCCCGACTAAGTTTGAAATAATTTTATCTAATACTGACCTTGGTGTCTTGTGAAAGGAAGAGTCTGGAGTAGTTTGTCTTTTGTTTTTTATGAATTTGTAAGAACACGAACGACAAGTCGTGAGTCAACCAAAATTAATTGGTAAATTTTTTATACAATTTTTTACCTGTTTTTGTCAAAACTTCCTGTGTATCCGGGATCTTCCAATGTGCATTGTCTTTTATGGGTTCCTTCATGGACGGACAGTAAGGACTTTTCAAATGCCAACTGGAGTGTTGAAAACTCCGACAGACGTGACACGGGAAGAATTATGGCAAGATCCAAGACCGGATCAAAGTTCGTCTGTGAGTCAGTTGTGACCCAAGACTGCGATACCTCCAAATGAACGCGTGTTCCTTCAAGCACGAAGTTCGGGTTCGGGGTCGACCCCTTACCAGCGGAACTTAGAAGACCGGATATCGATCTCTCTCAATCACTCCCCCCACATTCCTATCTTAGACACTCAGTTGTTCGTCTGTCTATAAGACCTTTATGAAAATTTCCATAAGTTCTCTCTTACGAACTTAATATACACACGGTTTGTGGACAAGACTCGGTAGGGTTGAGAGGACTGACTCAAAGCGGAGGACTATTGAGACCAAAAGTCAATACCCTGTTATCTGAGTGTTCCCTTTTTCCAGGACGACACAGACTTCTGGTATGGTACCCAACTGACAAGATCCTGTTTACTCTCCAGAGTAGTCGGCTTTTCTCGTGCGTGTCCAGTTTTCTTTCCCCTCGTGAACTCACCCCTCCAGAAAGTGCTTCTGAAAATAAATAAGTGAATAACAACCGACGTGACCTAGAAGTGACGACGTGCCCGAAAAGAGACGTCTGTCGACTCCGATGAGAAGTAACGTCACGAAGTCGAAGAGTAGGACCACCGAAGAGGACAACGTCTCGTGTCCGAGATCCACGAGGCCTAAGTCATTAACACCACACACCCGAGTCATCAAAACCACGTGTCCGAAGTAACGAGGTGTCGTACACCCTAGAAGGGTGTGGTCCCTGACTTAGGTACAGGGGACGTAACCGTCTACCTAAGAATTGGTAATCAGGTGGTCTCTTCGGGATGTTTCTGAAAACTTTCGTGTCGGTGTTTCTCCGTGTTTCTTCTTTGGTTTTCCTCGAGAATATAAACGTCTCTGTTTACACAAAAGTACCTCTTGTCCACCTTCTCTTCGTTTTAACCGTTAGTCATTGACGAGGGTCTTCATGGATCCTTTGTTCATTGAAGACAAGGTTTCTCCGTCTCGACCACCACCATAAGGATCGTCCCGTCTGTGAGACGAACGGGGTCAATAGGTGCCAATTCAAGTCTTTGATACCTGAGACCTGAGGTCTGAGTACGGGACAAGGTAGTACGGTGTCAGTAGTCCTTGCGGACTTAGAAAAGTAGTTTGGGAAGGAAAAGTGAGATGAGACTTTTAAAGACCACTCTTGTTACACAATCAAAGAGATCCCAGAAGTAATTTGACGGGTCTAACAACGAAACTAAGATAGTTTCTCAGTCGCGAGAGGAGGACCAGGGTTCTTCGAGAAAATGAGTTACTCGTTTGGAGAGGTCTTTGAAGAGGTTTACCAAATTAAGGAATAAAGTCAAAGAAGGGGTCCTAGTACGAAAAAGGGTTATTTGTCGTAAACCGTTGGTAAGGTATAAGGTTCACGATTCTTACTGACAAAGTATAGGACTTTATACTCGAAGACTTTCACTCGTGTTAGGGAGAATATTTCAGACATAGTAAACTCAGCCCAGTACTTCCTACACAAACAGTCCACGTACCACCCTCCAGTAAGATACGTTTCTCTGATATAACACGTATCTATGTACTGGTACACACTCGATTTTCTACTTTTACTCCGGAGATTCCTGTTTAGCCCTATTCACAAAAAGTCATGTGCCTCCGTAACTTGAAGGTTATCTTTAAAAATTCGTCACCTCACTATACTTAGCATACAGAAAATCATCATACATATCATTGGATCTTTGGTTGAGATCTTTTCTGGGACTACGACCCTTTCTAGCTTCCCTTTTCCTCTTCCCCCGTCGTTTCCTACTCTACCAACCTATCTTAGTGGTTGAGTTACCATTACTTAAACTCGTTTAAGACCCTCTGTCACTTCCTGTCCCTTCGAACCGTACGACTTCAAGTACCCCAACGTTACTCAGTCTATACTGAATCGTTGACTTGTGTGTGTGTGTGTGTGTGTGTGTGTGTTATCGGAACTTTTCCCTCTTTAATTACGGTCACAGAATCTGAGAGTCACAGAAAACTTACTTTGACGGGACTAACAGTAGAGACTGACAAACAAAAATAGATATCTCACCACTATCTGACTGAATAGTCCTGACAGGTAAATTGTTGTGACCTTCAAAAAAAGGACCCGAAGGACCATTACTCGTGAATGAACCTTAATCACGGAGGGGTATCACGCTCACCGACCCCTACCGGAGTGAACGACGTAATATAGGTCTATGATAGTCGAACCCTTACATTGAGAGGTTGCGTCGACCACGGGTTTGGGTCTGACAAAGAGGGGATAAATGTTCCTGTGAGAGTGTGAACGGGATACTTTTCCTTCTCGTTACAAAACATCCCAGGGTGAAAGTCCTCGGGTTTCTACCGCGTAGTTCGATCGGGGTCATGTGGAGAGACGTCCTAGTATGCTTGAACGACCACACAAAGTCTTTGGATAAACGGGGTTTCATGAAGTTTAAAGGGTGTCGACTAACTTGGTACCAACCGTTTGATTAGGTTCTCATCAGTTAGATAAGAAACGAGTGATTGACTTTTACATATCGGACTTCATTTTTCTACTTAACACAGTTACCCTAAGAAGGGAAATCCCTCTATTTATCCCTCATGGTTTTCCGAACCGGTAAATCGTCGTCTTTGTTATCGAACTTCTCACAGTCTTTCACCTCATTCCTACCACCCTCGAGTATGGGACATGTTCTCTTCAATTCCCCCTCGACCTTTTTACTCCCACCAGGTCGTACGTCTCTCTTGGTTCTAGAGTCCTTTTCCTTTTATTCTCTCATCAGTCTGAGGTCTGACCAAAATCAAAAATACAAATAAAACCTACATCTCCCACCACTCTGCCATCTTACTCTCCGAAGATTTAATTTAAAGTCTAAGATAATTATAAAGATAGTAAGAAAGTGATAGAATAAAGGGACTTGTAAAAGAAAATTCAATGGACTCACCTAAAAACAAGGAATGAGAAACATTCGTAAATCTTACCATACCACCGATAACAAATCCCAAAGGCCTTTTCGAAAGAAGGTTGGAAGCGGAACATTGTGTTAGACTAAGGACCGGTGTCCCTTCTTCCGACGTGTATAGGTCCTTCAAAAACCTGTACTTTACGACTTTGACCCCACTCTCAAACCGACCTTTCTCTCTAGAATTTTAGTAATAGTATATGTATTTTTGTTCCTTTATTAAAAATATCTCGTAAAAGTTGTATAATCCATCACACAAACCGTGTAATATAATTATAGTCAATTAAGAATGTTATTATATACCTCTAATAAAAAGAAACCTATCCGTCTTTGACTCCGAATCTCTCATATTCACGATGTTCCAGTATGTCACCTATCCCTAGTCTCGAACCTAAGGTAGGGTTCTCTCCCCAGTCAGGTGTTTCGGGTACGAAGAGGCCGATACAACCCACCGGAAGGTCAAATGCCCTCCTGTGATCCAGACAGCAGATCCTTCTATAATTACCACTCTCCAGACTCTAACCTTGAGATCCCGTGAGATTGAGAACTATTCTCCTAAACCATTGTCTTTTTCCCTTCTAACTTTTTTTTTGTAATGTTCTACATCGTGTGTAATCTTAGGCCATGTACAAAAAGCTCGATTAAACAATAAGAGTAAAATGTCCAACCCTTGAGGTCAAAGTCAATGAACTAGCTTTAGGTAGACGTCTCTGATTGGGTCTGGACCGTCACCCACTTCCAGAGGCTTGGCCCGTCCCCGGCTCATCCTACGTCCTTGATGTAAAGGGTCATGCGAACCGCCCTCCCCCGCCCCGGCCCGCCGGCGTCTAAGGAAGGGTCTTCGTTTTCGCCTTTGTTTTCTCAGAGCGGCCGCAGGGGCGGGCGTGTGAGCGTGTGGTCGCGAGCCCGAGTGAGTCTCGTCCGTGAGCGCGGGTCTCGATCGGTCTGTCGTCGCTGGGCCCTTGGGTGGGCCGACTCAGTCGGCTTGTCGGCCGCTAAGCTCGGGCGTGATGGGGTGCGGGGGCTCGGGACGTCGGCAGGGGGCGGCCGGTCACGGGGTCGGCGGGAGGCACTGGCTACCGCGACTTCGCCTAAGTCTTTCACTCACGGCCCCGGCCCGGACCCCGTCGCCCCGCCCGAAGCCGAGCGACGGGTGCGACTGGGGTCACCACCAGGGCTCTCTGCGCGGCCCTCCCTCGCACGTCCCTTCTACCCGATCCCGCCCCTGGCCCCCGGTCTCTGCGGCCGCCCGGTCGCCCGTGGGCTGTCCACTCCACCCTCGTCGCTGTCCAGGGCCCACGACCTCCACGAACCTCCGTCCCCCGGGCTACACGAGAGTGCGGCCTCGACGCGGACCCCTAGGGACCGTCCTCTCGAAGAAGACAGAGGTCTGGAGGTCTGGATACACGGCGACCCAGTGACCTAAAACGGAATGTGGGCCGATCGAAACCGGGAACAGTACGACGAAAGAAGTACGACAAAGACTTTGGACAGGAGAAAATACTAAAACGGAAGGGGACGAGGGCCCTCCCGTACCTTCCACACCACCCGGACGTTGGAAGGAGGCGCCTCGACAACCCAAACAAGAAAGAGAGGAGACGCCAACCGAGAACGAGTCTACGGGCTTACCCGACCTTTTCGGGTAAACCCTGGCTCTTTGGTCCTCTTCGGAGGACGGGGAAGATAAAACCACGGAGACGACGACGGTGAACTCCAGTGTATGAACATCACTTTTGTATCAACGACTATGTGTTGTTCTACTGGAGGACCGACACTAAGTACCACTCAGTTCGGTTCGTTCAAAAAAAAAAAAAAAGAGCGGTACTATTTGAATATACATTTCAAACTCTGTGTTGTCTTTGACAGTGTTTAATTTATCAAGGTACGAAACTGTGTACCCATATCTTACTCCTTCTTTACAAATATATGTAATTTGTTTATACAAAGGCAGGGTTGAGTCACATTCCTTAACAAAAGAGTACTTACGAAAAACGATGGCAGAGATTACACTTGTACAATGTCTGGACTCTAACCCCGCAAAAGAAAGACAAGTGACAACAAAGAACAACCCAATAAATCAGACAAGGGAAAGTGTTTGAAATCCGAAATGACAATACCAAGTACACCTCTTGTAACTCTTAAACAAAAAAATTACTCTTTACGCAAAGTCGTTCAATTCGGTCTCTACCTGTCGTACAAAACATTTCCTAAAGTCTTCTTTATGATGGCTTTTTTAAAAAATAGTTGAAAAAGACCGTGCTTAGTTATTCCGTCACTATCCCTTCATATGTAACATAAGAGTCAATGGTAACTACAGTAGAAGACCATGTCTCCTGTCGTTGAAAGACTGGGTCGGTTAAACCACCACCACCACTACCCCTCCCCAGTTTACTAGACTCTAGACTCTTTATGACAATAAAAAACACGGACAATTCCAATGAGAGTGCCATTTCGTGTATCGATTTTAGTCGTACACAACTAATGATACAAAAGACTAAACTTCTATTACGTCAATGTGTGAAAAAAAGTATATGTACTAAGATTAAAACTTTGGGGTGAGTCGTAGAAACGGTACGGAACACATGAAAATTTACTACTACATTACAACCGAGTGTAAACTCCATTTGTGTATAAAAGGTTCCTTCAGAATTTTAAGGTAAAGGAAGAAGGGATCAACATTCTCAAAAAACGTTCTGATGTACATATCATCGAAGTTTATCACATTTTTAAACAGCTGTCATTCACTTGTAAGTTTCTTTTACCTGTGACAATTCACAGGACCCGTTAAATAGTCAGAGGAACGACTCGGTTACAGAAACCGAACATAAATATTATACCGCATATGGGTTTAGTATAAAAATCAGTAATAATCAATAATCAAATATTGTCTCAACAGACCAATTTTTTTTTTTTAACCTATACTGTATCGTAGGGTAGAGACACACAGTTAGAAACCGAGGGGAAGAGACAATGGTTTTTTTTCACTAAACATGTCTAGAGAAAAGGTGACTAGTGAACAAGTCTGGTGAGAGTTGAAATCCTTCATAAAACAAACTAAGGGTAAAAGAGAAAGAAATGATGGAAGAACTACTCTTCACTTAAGGTCCCCTCCATACGACAAACGGTATACTTGTCAATTCAATGTCTCGGGAGAAACTATAGTAGTCATATATTTAAGAAAAAATTAGAAGGCACGAAGTTGTTTTCTTAGGTACAATAATTGAAAACCGGAGAGAAAATTTTACATAATTTCATTGTGACAGTCCATTCCAGTAACCCAACGCTAAAAGGACCCGGATGTCACCGTCCGAAACCTTGACGCGTCTTGGAATTTCATGAAAGTTCTCACTTTCCGTCCCCTTGTCGAAGATCCCATCATGTAGTCTTAGTTGGTACCCTGTAAAGTCTGGTAGTGGTGACGACATCAGGTACCCCAACGTTTCTCAACCTGTGCTAACTCGGTGACTTGACTTACTTGGTAACGACATTTACCTCTCTACGACCACTCAGGGAGTCTACCCGACGACACCTTCTTTCCAGCACTTGGTGACTGACTGTAAGATCAGATGAGTGACAACAAGTCTCTTCCTCGAACTCCAAATTAAAATAAATAAAAAAATAAAACATTTAAAATTTTAGAAATTAAGAATGTACGCAAGGGTTTGTACTTGGGGGGAGGGTGGAGGGAGGGGTATTGTAGAGAGACCCAGTAGGGGTACGTGGTCGAGGTTCGTACGACATAGGACGTAGTCTGTATCTGACCGCTAAGTTAAGAATGTACTATCATATGTACAATCTTACAGTAAGAGGGTTTAGTAGGGTGGGAGAGGGAGGGA
>SJYO01004576.1:39148615-39304520 GCA_006410555.1 Capra ibex
AAAAAAAAAAATAAAAAAATAAAACATTTAAAATTTTAGAAATTAAGAATGTACGCAAGGGTTTGTACTTGGGGGGAGAGTGGAGGGAGGGGTATTGTAGAGAGACCCAGTAGGGGTACGTGGTCGGGGTTCGTACGACATAGGACGCAGTCTGTATCTGACCGCTAAGTTAAGAATGTACTATCATATGTACAATCTTACGGTAAGAGGGTTTAGTAGGGTGGGAGAGGGAGAGGGAGACTCAGGTTTTCAGGCAATATGTGTAGACACAGAAAAAAGGACAGAACGTATGTCCCAGCAGTAACGGTAGAAGGATTTAAGGTATATATACACAATCATATGACATAACCACAAAAAGAAAGACCGAATGAAGTGAGACATATTAGCCGAGGTCAAAGTAGGTAGAGTAGTCTTGACTAAGTTTACTTAAGAAAAATTGCCGACTCATTATGAGGTAACACATATACATGGTGTCGAAAGAATAGGTAAGTAGACGACTACCTGTAGATCCAACAAAGGTACAGGACCGATAATATTTGTCACGACGCTACTTGTAACCCCATGTACACAGAGAAAGTTAAGACCAAAGGAGCCACACATACGGGTCTTCACCCTAACGACCCAGTATTCCATCAACTCGAACTCCAAATCTCACCTCACGAAACAGGTTCAATTAGAGAATTCTTCACTAAACCGCACAAAATTTTTCCAGTACTGAAGTGTCAAAAAGCGAAGCATCCTTTTCTACTTTCTACCAACTTAAGTTACAAATAAACATACTTATATGTTTCGTACGTCTATACTCACGAATTTTATATAAAGATACGATTCTCATACGATTCAATAAATTATGAGATTAAATCTGTAGGTCACGGTCAAAACGTACAGTTGAATATTTAAGTATGTGAGAAAGGGATAAAAATCTATGTCACCTTCTACAGTGTCAGTGAATTTAGTGATTTCCCTTTTTAAGTTTGTTTCAGATTCCTTTCTATGGGAGTTTGTACAGACTTTTTTCTCATATCAAAAAGTCCACCTGTAAATAATAAAAGATCTTAATTAAGACTTCACAAAGAAGAAGAAAAAAGAAAAGAAAAGAAAAAAAAAAAAACTTCATAAAGAAGATAGTCACCCCGAAGGGACCACCGAGTCTACCATTTTGCCGACGAACGTTACGCTCTCTGGTCTCAAGCCAGGGACCCAACCCTTCTAGGGGACCTCTTCCTTTACCGGTGGGTGAGGTCATGAGAACGGACCTTTTGGGTACCTGTCTCCTCGGACCGTCCCATGTAAGGTACCCCAGTGTTTCTCAACCTGTGTTGACTCACTGAAGTGAGAGAGATACTTATGGCTAAAGACATTTGTATAAAACCTTTAGTGAAAAATTTAACGTTTATAGTATCAGGATTTACAGAACTTTTGGTCTTTTTTTTTTTTTTTCCTTTAAGATTGTGTCAATAGTAGAATCATAAAA
Organism: Capra ibex; assembly: GCA_006410555.1. Taxonomy (NCBI): domain Eukaryota; kingdom Metazoa; phylum Chordata; class Mammalia; order Artiodactyla; family Bovidae; genus Capra; species Capra ibex. The sequence goes on from SJYO01004576.1 coordinate 39,150,090, forward strand.
GGAAGATCTAAACTCCAAACGAAACGTTTATATCGTTGTGTCTACTGACAAGGAGTCACATATGCAGACAGCTGTTTTACCTTATAAATATAAAAATTAAATTAAAGTCAAATTGAATTTTACATATATATATTATATCTAATTTTATGTTGAAACATTCACAAAACTCGACAACTTAAAAAACTAAACATATTAAAGTGTAATGTGATGAAAAACAGTCAGACCTTTTGGAAGACTATGAAGTTTTAACGTTGTTGTTGTTTTGGGGTTGTTGTTGTTTTGGGGTTGTTGTTGTTTTGGGGTCGGAAAACACCTACTTTGTAGTTTACCCTCTTCTTCGATACCAAAGATAAGGACCGAGACACTGAATGATCGAACAAAGGGATAGGTATGTTAATACGACGACTATTCATTTTAACCGTACATACTGTATATTACCAATGAGAAACGATTTGTGACCTAATTCACGAACTGTATATAATCAACTAAATTAGTAATCACCTGGGTGCTCCATCTTTACTAATAATAGGGACAAAATGTCTACTACTTTGATTCCGGGTTTCTAAAACTCATTACATGAGTTTTAGTGTAAGACATTAACATTCACCGTCGCGATCCTCAGGTTTGGTCCGTCAACCGAGGTCTTAGGGACGAGAATTGATAAAGCCATATAGGTCTACCTGAGTGTAGAAGATAGACAACATGAATTTAACTTCCTGTATCTCAGTTTACTTAAATACCCGTACAAAACGTTTGACTTTGTAAGATATGTTTACATTTCACCATAATATTAATTATGGAACCGTATAAATTAGTAGAAGTATCTGTGTAGTAAGTCACACAACTGATACGTAACATTTAAAGACGAAATTTCACTACACATGATCTAGTCAATTGTACCATTTTCTTATTATTTTGAAACAATAGAAACAAGATAGTGAAATTTGAAAAGGGGAGACTTTCCTAAATCCTTTTTTACCAACATTAAGTATTTACAAGACAGTTTTCTTTTAAAGTAACACTTCAAAAAAAAAACTCTTTTACCAAATACTTAATTAGATCGATAATCAAGGATATTACTGAAAATTTTCATCAGTTGTCAAGTCTATACAATCTTTCTAAAAGTCTAATATTCTAATTCTGAGGTCCAAAAAAGGTGATTTTTCCTATACTGACTTTTCCAAAATTTTTCTTCCTTGTGTTATAAACACGAACAACCATCTATTTACGAAACGGAACTCTACTTTCCTTCTTTTACAAGAAAAAGATTTTCCTGTGATACTTAAAAAGACGAAAATTTAGAAACATTAATTCAAGTCAGAAAGAAAACGGAGGTCCTAGTACATAAAAAGAAGAAAATAGTGTTGTTTCCACATTTTTCTAATCTATTGGATAGGATGAAATTTTCAAGACTCCAAGGAAGAGACACCTTTATTTATCGTATCTAGATTTATACCGTCAAATACGGATAAAATCCTTCGGTCCGGGTATATTTTTGATTTGGATCGTCCTACACCCTAACGGAGGTCGTTTCGTTTCATCGTAGGAATAAGTAAATTCAAGGGGCTTTATGTACATCTTTTGTATAAATTACTTGGGGTGATTAGTCTTACTAGTCAATCATTATGAAAGGTAGTTTGACTCGATTACCAACAGATATTACTTAACCGAGGAGGAGGGGGAAAAATTTGTGACCTATTTAACTCTTATACAAATTAATTTTTATTCATAAATTTGTGAATAGGACAGAAGAGAATTGGGACATACGACCGAATTTGTTATGACTTTGTCCCAAAGGGACCACCGGGTCACTAATTCTTAGACAGATCAGGTCCTTCTAGGGTGTACGGAACCTCGTTGATTCGGGTAAACGGTGTTGATGACTTCGGGTACGTGGATCTCGGTCACGGGCGTTGTCTTCTTTGGTGGTATTACTCTTCGGGTACGTGGTGTTACTTCTCATCGGGGATGAGTGACGGTGACCTCTTTCAGGTGAGTGTCGTTGTTTCTGAGTGGTGTCGGTTTTATTTATTTAGAATTTTTTTTTTGGTTTTTGACCTTATAAATTACATTAGGTCTAAACATCCAAACCCATAACTCCCTGGGAGTCCCGTGGAGTCTTGTTAACTTCCGTTCTGTCAAAGATAAAAACAACCAGATATACCGGAGACTCTTCGACTCCCAAAAAAAGGGGTTTAAATAGAACCAAGACCCGTCTTAGACTTCCAAGTCAAATGAATGTAATCTGTCATCACTATCTATCCGAGGACACAAGGTCCTCGACAGGAGCCATACCCCTCCTTTGGTGGTACTGTGTGAAGTAGATGGTGACCCAGCCTAGTGGTGGTACGAGACCTCGAAGGACAGAACGGAAAAGGACCTACAACAGGGGTGAGAAGACATAAGTATAATAGGACAAACGTACCAAGAAGAGGAAGTGACTGTCGAATAATCTAAGGATGAAAGAAAAGTCTAAATCCTTTCGGAAAGATAGACCCCGCTCCACCCCCAACTAAGGAAGAGGAAATAATCGTCATTTTAATTGGGTTACCAAAAGGGAGGTCCAACGGTGGGAGGAAGACACTCGTCAAACCTAACGAGATCCCGTAGTGACTGAGTTACCTGTTCTCAAACTCATTCGAGGCCCTCGACCACTACCTGTCCCTTCGGACCGCACGACGTCAGGTACCCCAGTGTTTCTCAGTCTGTACTGACTCGCTGACTTGACTTGACTCTCCCTTGGGTCGACTCCACCACTGGACCCGGACAACAAGAAGAGATGTGGGCATTTTGAGAACTCCCACAAAAAAACGAAGGGGGTACAAAATTATACAACATAAAAGTAAATCAATTTTTATGAAAGATTAAATGGAAAACTAAAGGAAAAACCAGGAACTCAATAAATTTTTTGTGCTAAATAAAAGGTTTATTAACCGTACAATGTCTCGAAAGACAATGACTAAAGATTGAATTAAGGTAACACTAGTATTATACACAATATTAAACTACGGAAATTTTAAAAACTGGACAAAATGCCAGTTCTTATGCCAGAAATAAAAAATGAATGTGTCATTATTGTAGGAAGACCGTAAGTTGTATCTAAAACCTTACTTATCACAAATCACTAAAGATCAGAATTAAAACGGGTAGAGACCAACCGTAGAAAACAAATCAACGAGTCAACACAGACTGAGACACTGGGATACCTGATATCGGGTGATCCGAGGAGACAGGTACCCTAAGAGGTCCGTTCTTATGACCTCACCCCATAACGATAAAGGAAGAGGTCCCTTAGAAGGACTACTGGGTCCCTAACTTGGGGACAGAGGACGTAACGTCTACCCGAGAAATGACAGACTCGATGGGCCCTAAAGATCAGAAGTAAAACGGTCACAGACCAACCGAAGATCCGATACCAGATTCCTAACTTACGTGGAACGACTATAAAATCAAAAAAGAACGTGAAAATACTCGAAAGTCTTGTCCCTACTGTTTTAGTCAAATCACCTAGTGTTTGTCGTCAAAATTTTTATCCTATCTATTATAATCACGAAACCTATATCATTACCACAAAGTACTCTGGAATCAAAATCAATAAATATACACAAGGACACGTACACACAATACACATGATCGAACACCACATATCAGGAAAAAAAAAAATAATCATTAACGACATTACTTTCAAAGTCTTAGTGACAGGGTATCGTATTCTAGAAATCCATTCTAGTGACAACAGTCTGTATGTACGGCATATAAATACGTACGTACGTACGAGTCAACGAGTCAGAAACACTGGGGAACCTGAAATCGGGCAGTCTGAGGAGACAGGTACCGTAATACGTCCACTCTTATTACCGCACCTAACGACCATAAAGGAAGAGGTCCCCTAGAAGAACTGGGTCCCTAACTTGGATATAGAGGACAGAGGACGTAACCGTTCGACTAAGAAATGGTGACTTGGTGGACCCTTCGGATGGTATACAAGTATGTATATGGATATACACACGTGTATATATATCTCTTTCGTTTACTTGGATATATGTATGTATGTCCGTGTGTATGTCTGTATGTACATGTGCTGTGCATTTTACAAGATCAGAACCTTGTAAAGACAAACTATGTTTGACAGTTACGTATGTCGACGACATAAGTTCTTATCATGACCCACTATGATTCTCTAATGAATGGAATAATACTTTTACGAATAATTACGGATGATACACAGTCAATAATCCCTACTTTGATTTTTACATTTATAACCATCTATCCAAACACAAAATTCATCCGAAACTCTTTATCCGACGACGGAAAAATAGAAAAAGGGACTTCGTATAGAAAGAAACAATGATACTTTATTTACTATTGTAAACTATTACTTCGTAAATTTTACGAGACACAACGTACAAGGTAGTACACAGTTTTAAGATAATACATACATTAAAGGATAGTACAAAAAGAACGAAAAGTCTCACAGACTTGTGTCTGCGAGAGTTTCGAACACTTCATCACAAGTAAAGATAGGCAAATATTCCCTGTTCGGAAGACCCTTTTCTATTATTCTTAAGGAAAAGTAAGGAAGTAAACAGTGTGAATCTAAAGAGAATTCGTACTGACTTTTACACGTTTACCGGAATTAAGTTATGACCTCGTAATAACCGAAGTCACAGTTTACTTTTATTACACGAGATCAATAATGTTGGAACTCTACTCATAACAAAATGTCATCCTTCTCACGACTTCACCTTCAGTCTACCAGACTCGGAAACAGGACCGAAACCGAAACACTGGAACCGGTTCTTTGAGTATCAGGAATAAAAGAAATAGATCTTTAAATCACCCAACTTGATCCATTGATGACACCGGAAAAGACTGAATATTAAAAGTCGTGTACATTGACTACAGTACACGACAAAAGGAAAACAGGACATTTGTCGTTTTTACCGGTATTTTCATTTATGCCTCGTCACCGTGACAAAACGACGATGTACTTTGACCTTAATTTTAAGACAAAATTTAACAGTCTTAACCTTATTTACACCCATAGAAGTCAAGTCAAGTCAAGTCAAGTCAACGAGTCAGCACAGGCTGAAACTTTGGGGTACTTAGTGTCGTGTGATCCGGAGGGACAGGTAGTGGTTGAGAACCTCAAGTGAGTGTGAGTACAGGGTAACTCAGCCATTACGGAAGGTCGGTAGAGTAGGAAACAGCAGGGGAAGAGGAGGACGGGGGTTAGGGAGGGTCGTAGTGCCAGAAAAGGTCACTCAGTTGAGAAGTGTACTCCACCGGTTTCATAACCTCAAAGTCGAAGTCGTAGTCAGGGAGGTTACTTGTGGGTCCTGACTAGAGGAAATCCTACCTGACCAACCTAGAGGAACGTCAGGTTCCCTGAGAGTTCTCAAAAGAGTTTGTGGTGTCAAGAAACCACGAGTCGAAAGAAGTGACAGGTTGGGAGTGTAGGTATGTACTGGTGACCTTTTTGGTATCGGAACTGATCTGCCTGGAAACAACCGTTTGATTACAGAGACGAAAACTTATACGATAGAGCCAACCAGCATTGAAAGGAAGGTTCCTCATTCACAGAAAATTAAAGTACCGACGTCAGTGGTAGACGTCACTAAAACCTCGGGGGGTTTTATTTCAGACTGTGACAAAGGTGACAAAGGGGTAGATAAAGGGTACTTCACTACTCTGGTCTACGGTACTAGAATCAAAAGACTTACAAATCGAAACACATATTATATTTTAATTACTCAGAGATTTCTATATAATGGAAAACTAATTTCTTGTAAATAAACTCTACATTTATTCTAAATAAAGAGAAAAATATGACCATTGTTACACTAAAAGAGTAAGGTAAATCGTGGGTAGACAAAGTGTCCATAGAAAACATGAAATTTCTATTAAAATCCTGAAGGGACCACCATGTCACCTATTCTTAGGAGGATGATTACGTTCCCTGTACCTAAGTTAGGGACCAGACCTTTCTAAAGTGTACGGTGTCTCGTCGATTCGGACACACGGTGTGGATGACTCGGGTGTTCGACGTTGGTGACTTCGGGGACATGGATCTCGCACACTAAGTGTCCTTCTCTTCGGTGACGTTACTCCTCGGGTAGTACGTGACGTTCATCTCTCATCAGGGACGAGTGGCGTTGACCTCTTTCGGACACTTGTCGTTGTTTCTGGGTCATGTTTTTTTTTTTTTTTTTTTTTTCTAATAGGTATATAAATCTGTTGACGGAATCTGTTGACGAAATGTATATCATCTAAAAAATCTAAGTTTAATTACGTAAATACCTCGTGGAATACATAACCTCTTCCTTTACCGTTGGGTGAGGTCATAAGAACGGACCTCTTAGGGTACCTGCCTCCTCGAACGACCCGATGTCAGGTGCCCAGCGTTTCTCAACCTGTGCTGACTCGCTGAAGTGAAAGTGAATACATATATTCCGTATACGTTTTATACTATTCTACATACCCTTTCGTTCCATATTCGTTGTAATAGACTCTTGAAAATTTGATTATTTCTATACTCTACATAGTGTTATTGAGCCTATGATTCCTTTTATGTGGTATGAACTCGTATTTCCCTCAGTTTCCACCCTCTCCGGTTTAAATAAACCCCCTTTAGTCCTTTTTAAGATACCTCTTCTACCTTAATCTATATCCAAACCTTCTAACCCATCGTAAAAAAAAAAGATAATATTTTCTTTAGGTACAAATAATATCTTTTAAGTCTTTGACGTCTGGTTTTTTCTCATCTTACCCTAAAGGGACCACCAGGTCACCGATTCTTAGGTACAAGGGTTACGTACCCCGGGTCCAAGTAAGGGACCAGTCCCTTGATCTAGGGTGTACGGTGTTGATTCTGACTCTTCTCGGTCTATTTATTCATTTATAATTTTTTTTATTTTTTCTTACCTTACTACCACAACCGATCGTTTCTGTACCTTTTGTCCAAGCATCTCCTTCAATGTCTTTACGATCGTGATCTTTCACGTACTGAATAAACCTTTCCTTGTCTATTAGGACAAAACACCCCAGTCTTTTATCATGCTTGAATCGTGAAGTATGACACCTCCCGGAATTTATGGACATAACTGTTCACAATCAGCGAGTCAAAACAGGCTGAGACGTTAAGGTACCCGACATCGGGTGATCCGAGGAGACGGGTACCCTAAGAGGTCCGTCCTTATGACCTTACCTACGGTAAGGGAAGAGGTCCCCTAGAAGGGCTGTGTCCCTAGCTTGGGTCCAGAGGACGTAACGTCCACCTAAGAAATGACAGACTCGGTGGTACGACTGTTTACACAAGAATTACGTCTTCAACCCCCTATGGTAACTTCCAAAAATTCATTCCTTCATTGTAAGAATTAGGATAACGATCTATATGTAAGAACGGGAGTATCTTGTGTTCTAAGAAATGGCAAATATCTAAACAGTATTTTTCCCTACATATCTCACGGTACGTTTATATCGTCCCTGAGAAACCTCCCAAGTCCCTTTCGGGGGAATTCCTTTACCATAAATTCTACGCTGTTTCACTAACGTACACACACACCACCCCCCGCACTAATTCTCAGAAGACAGATTTTCCTTTAGTACAAACTTTGATCTCTGTTCTGTTGTAAAACCCCTTCACTTTCAGTAATACTGACTATGTCTCTTACCAATCCCCTTTCAACAACGTGTACACCCCGATCTCTCCCCTGTCTAGGAGTTCTCACAACCATCTCTTTATCCAATCAATTCTGTAATAACGCGAACAAGTACACTCCAGGTCCTCCCAGACTCGATCGGACTACCGTTTCCTGTAAACCTCTCTCCCTATATACGCTTTTCAACATCCGACTAACATGGTGGACCGGAAAAACTCAATCAGACTGGGTGGTGTGGAGGGACACGAACCGGGAAGATCAGTGTAGAGTCCGAGACGCGGAATCTCAGAGATGTCTGAGAAACCAGATGACGGGTCAGACTAGGGTCTAAGAAATTATCACAGAGGGACCAAGTCTGGAAACCGAACAATAAGACTTTACAGAGAGACTGAAAAGAGTCTGAGAAGACGGGAAACCTTGAGTCAAAAAGATGTACTACCCAGAGGAGGACCCTGGGAAAGTAACCCTCCTAAACCTGATTTCCCCTTAGACTTGTTGGACCATGACCAATCACATCTCCCCCTACCCCGTACGTCCTTCCTTCCTTAGTACCACTAGGGTTCCAAATCTCAAGTTCAATGACCTTATTCACGTAAAAATGGTATTAGAAGTATTCCACCTGAGTGTCAAAAATGACCCTATGGAACTTATACAGTTCTATATAAAAATATATACATTCAGGATACCACCTTTATACATACCACCACCAAATCAGTGATTCAACACAGACTAAGAACCCTGGGGTACCTGACATCGGACGGTCCAAGGAGACAGGTAACCTAAAGGGTCAACTCTTACGACCTCACCCAACGGTAAGGGAAGAGGTCCTCTAAAAGGACTCCTTTATAATACATACTTCACTTTAAACGAGTCAGTACAGGGTGAGAACGCCGGGGCACCTGACCTCGGACGTTCCGAGGCGACAGACACCTTAAGAAGTCCGGTCTTATGACCTCACCCATCGACAAGGGAAGTCCCCTAGAAGGGTTGAGTCCAGAGGGTGTAACGTCCACCTAAGAAATGGTCGACTCGGTGGTCCCTTCGGGTTCTTATGACCTCACCCATTGGATAGGGATGAGGTCACCTAGAAGGACTGGGTCCTTAACTTGACTCCAGAGGAGTAACGTCCGTCTAAGAAATGGTCGACTCGATGGTCCCTTTATAATACATATTGTCCTCTAGTAATTCAGAAAAGAAATTTACCTTCAGTACAAAATTTGATCTCCGTTTTATTGTAAAACCCTTTAACTTTCGGTAGTATAACACCATGACATCTCTCGTGACCCCCTTTCACCAATGTCTAGACTCTGTGACCGATCTATTATCGGGATTCACTGGAGGTTGTAAATAAGATTTAACACGAGAAATATCAAGTCTGAGTCATTTATAATGAAACTACGTCGTTTCAGTTATCACAGTAAAGAAAGAAGTAGTAGAAAAACACACCTTAAACCGACGCTATAGTAAAAATTATCTGTCAGAAACGGTCTCTATGGAATAGGTTTTTCTGTCACTTCGTCGGTCCTGGAAAAATAACTTCACTTAAACCAAGGAGATTGAATTAATCAACCTACAGTAGTCCTAAAACTTCAGAAGGTCTTCCTTAGAAGTACCAGATTTTATGAAAAAAAAAGAAAAGAAAATTTACGTTCCCGAATCTCTCCAAGACATAAGTCTCTGTAAAGACTCTTAACAAACTGTAGAGGAATAACTTTATCGAGATCAGTCGACCTATTCCTCTAGTCTCAGACTTGACATTCGGGTACTTAACAAATAAATGTCTGTTTGGTTTATATCGAGTATATAGGAAAATCTCTGTCGTATTTTTTACGTTAGGTCATTCTTAACGACAAAACAAAATCCTCAAAACTCTATTTCTACCAACAGTGGAATTAATTAACGGACAACTCGGTCCTAAAAAATTTATTGTCAAAGTATACAAAACCTAAGTCATTAAATCTAAAACCTGACATTTAGTCAAGGACACGTACCCGACGATTACAGAAAATGCGTATGGGTAACCCTATATATAAAATAGACAATACCTCTAACTCTGGAAGACTTACAACTCTGATCTCTTGTTGTTTCGTAAAAGTCAGACCAGTCGTGTTAAACAACCTCTTATAAATGACGTAGGACAGTATAATTCCTACTACCATTTATTCCTTTGAGACTGAGCAGTCGAAAGGAAGAGGTGACAAGTCTAACCCGAGAATCGGAGGACCCTCGACTCTCTAATTACTCCGAAGAGAAGAGAATGTAAGGGAGGAAACAAAGGAAAATAAACAAATGAGAGAAACTTAATCCGACGGAGTAGATGAAAATCTGAAATTCAGGGGAGCTCCGTCCCTGACACAGATCCAACCAAAGTACCTCTTGTCAGTCGTATAACATCCCTACAATGTTTGTACGGCAGACACGGTTAAATTTTAAGTCAAAGTCCGGAGAGTCATGAAAAGAAACACAGACCAACCTACATGTTTAGACTTGATTTCATCTCCACGAATCGGTACATTTCGATATATTTAACTAATTCATGTACAAAAACACCTAAGTATCACGAAAATATCACGATCAGTATCATGTCCTTGTCACAGAACATTAGACGAAAAGTAATGACATAGAACATAAAAAAAAAACTTTAAATTTATGGGATTAATAATAATAATAAAAAAATTAAAGTCACAGTCTAACCTTATCTTTTGACGACGTAACTGTACCTGACAAAACCCCATACGTAAGTGGGGAAACTATAAATAACGTATCAGAGACAAATTTATATTGTAATCAAACAAAATTCGAATGAAACAGACTTTCTTCTGTTTTCAACTTTGATACATAGTCAAAAGTTAAATTTTTCGGTGGTCTTTACTTTAACTTTCTATGTGTGTGTTTTATATACATATGTGTTACACAAACAATTGATATTGCTCAAGAGAAGTATATATCTGAATGTCGATATATATATCAGAGCAATAAACTAGAAAATGTGGTAGAAAATGTAATATACCGAAGAGAGACACATCGATCGTCATCTTAAGACCTAGTAACCACATAAGGACACAAGTGGAAACTACCAGTGACAGTCTGAAAAAACGATCACCGTACACTCTCAAGGTCAACGAAGTGTAGAAATGATAGTGAAGATGAAAAGAATATCAAAGTGGTAGGAAACTCCCAATATCACTGTATCGTAAAACCAAAATTAAACGTAAAGGAGCTACCGTTTACTTCGACCGCGTATAGCCGGTCAACCATGAGAGAAAACATTGCACGAATAAACAGACAGAAACTTTTTAACTAGACATCCTTATATATATATAATTGTACAAGATCTAAGTTCGGAAAAAAGTCTATATACATAATGTTTATAGAAAATAAAGTACCAAATGGAAAAGTGTGAAAATTACACAGAAAAGAGACTTGTCTATCTACAAGAAATAAAATTAGTTCAAGTACAAAAAGAGAAAAAGAGAATATCAATTACGAGACACACAGAATAAATTCTTTACAGATAGAGGGGGTTCCAGTACTTATGTAAAATACAAAAGAAAAATTTCGTGATGATGAAATGGAAGGTATAAATTTAGATACTAGATACATCTTAACCAACTGAAAAAAACTATTCAAACTTCACCTCCTCTAGTTCAAAACAAAACAAAACCAAACCAAAAAAAAAGAGGATGTAAAAAAAAGGGGGTCAACTGGACCGTCGCGAATAGTTTTTTTTTGAAAAGGGAGGTGATCTTACAGTGACAGAAGTGAAAATTAAAAACTTAAGGTTCGAACGATAAAAGAAAGGTAAAAGTCATGTAACAACTTCAATGTCATTCACGATCATCATGGTGAGTCTACAGTTTGTGGTAGGGAAAACGAAGATGTAGTTTTCACAATAAACAAATAAGTTTTATCTAGTATAGGATTCAACCCAAATTTTCTATACGAAAGGTAAAAAATTTGTACGTCGAAAGACATCACTTCAAAACATCTCGGGACCCCTTGTGGTAAGTGTGACTTTAGATACACTTACCACGGTGATACACAACCACGTGTACCGGATACCCTGTTTTACGTCGTTGGGACTCACGACACAAATCATTGACCGTTTAATCTTTTTGGTAATGGAAAAAGACACACGGTCGTTAGGTGTAAAAATTGTTTACTCGTAATAAACACAAGTTTATAACACTACACGGTGTTAAAATTTCTTCACCTTACTCTTTTCTTTTGTTTTGAGACTCCACTAAGCACACCGACAAGTCTTAAAGGATCGAGAATATTGAAAAAATTACAAAGTGTAAACTCAAATAAAAAATAGATCTTTCTTCAAACACAGTCGGTTCTATAAAATATGGTCAAGGAAAGATCTAGTGTGAAAGACAGGACTTCTTTGAAAGGTCCTGAGGGAACTCACTAGATTTGAAATTAAGTGTGTAACTCCTCCACTGGGAACTCCGGACATCGATCAGAGTATACATAAAAGGACCTCTGTACATTCCAAGGTCTCCTGGAGAAAGTATATAGAAAATTCGATATAGATTACTTCAATGAAAAGAAGTGTTTATTCAAGAGGAGTTTAAAGTACGGGACCAAAATTAGTAGTCGTTTACACGGACTGGTCACTGAACACTCCTAAAAAAAATTAGTTGTAGTATTAGAATATGGTAATTTTCTTTAGAACTTTTGTAACCCTCACCTCAACCCTGTTCTTACATTTTAGTCTTAGTACTGGGGATAATCCTTCCTATACCTTCACAAAGTAAGGACGATCCGAATCAAGTCGACCAATTTAACTTGAACCATGTTCATTCTTTTTTTTTTTTTTGGAGACAGTCACGGTGTCTGACGTCGAGACAGACACCCATAGAGGTGGTGGTTCCTAGTGACCACTGACCATCTGTCGAATTGAAACTCTGATCCAGTCGAGTCGTGTTTTGGGATTGAGTAGAACCTTTCCGTCGGGTTTCGATACAAGCCTTTCATCCAGTCGTCGTAGAATTTATTTATTATTCCTACCTTATAAATTTGAAAACTCCAAAAGGTTTACTCTTCTTGGTGTTGTTTTTTATAGATTGTTTTTAAAACACACGGAAATCTGTGAAACGATCTTAGAATATGTAAGATATTTAACTTTTATCAACAGTACCGTCGTATACAAAAACTATGCAATTACTACTTATAACAAATCTCTACGTGAAGATCTACAACAATATACAATAAATTTTCCGACGGGGACGGAAAAATTCACTGGACGTGACAAGAGATTGTGGACAAAAATTCTAAAAAAAAAATTAATAATATACGTTAGATGTATTCCCTCATAACTAAGACCAAGACAACAGTTTAGATTAATAAACGTAAAACTTTTTTTTTCATCTTTAAACTCTCTAGATACGAGACGACTAGTGTGACAAAGAAGTTGGCATAATTGAGTTTGCTATAGTTCGTGTAATACACTTTCCGTAACACGATGCATATCACCTCCTCTAGTACTTATTTACGTTTTTTTAAGGATCAAAATTTTATTCTAAGACCATCTTCTCTTCTCCCTTCCTCTTTTAATCATAAAGAACTCCAAGATAATATGTACGATCCGTAATTCGATGAAGTGAATGTACAAAAGTAAATTAAGAGTTATACCGTGGGTGAGGTCATGGGAACGGACCTTTTAGGGTACCTGTCTCCTCGGACCCTCCGACATCAGGTACCCCAACGTTTCTCAACCTGTGCTGACTCGCTGAAATGAAAGTGAAAAGTGAAAGTACGTAACCTCTTCCTTTACCGTTGGGTGAGGTCACAAGAACGGACCTCTGAGGGTCCCTGCCACCTCGGACCACCCGACGGCAGATATCTCAACGTGTCTCAGTCTATGCTGACTTCACTGAATCGTCGTCGTCGTCGCATCAAGAAGGTCACTACAGGAGTATACTCCGGAAACTCGTTCCCCAATTCCCTCAACGGGTTCCAGTGTATCGATCATTCCCAGTCATCATTCCGGTCTAGACTAAGATTTAGAGAACAAAAATTTCACGGGTAACTCTTCTGTCGTGACAATGACAATTCTTCTTCCCAAGTTTAAACCCGTATCCCTCGATCTGCCTTCCAACAAAATCCTCTCCCTTTTAAAACTTCCGGTCTTTTGAATCGATACAAGTCGTTTGTAGGTCCATGAGTCCGGTCTGGACTGATGTACTAAGAGTTTAAAAACCAGAGTCCTGGGGGAATATAATTTTCGTAACTCACGGAGTTACTCGAAAACAAACATATCCGATATAGATAATGACGAATGGTACACTCTTTAATTTTGTCTTTATCTTTTTATAAATCGTTAAAATTTTATTGTTATTTCAGTAGGTCAATCTTGACCTGTACCTTGTTGTCTGACCAAGGTTTATCCTTTTCCTCACGTAGTTCCGACATATAACAGTGAGACGAATAAATTGAATATACGTCTCATGTAGTACTCTTTGTGACCCGACCTCCTTCGTGTCCGACCTTCGTTCTAACGGTCCTCTTTATAGTTATTAGAGTCTATACGTCTACTGTGGTGGGAATACCGTCTTTCATTTCTTCTTGATTTCTCAGAGAACTCCTTTCACTTTGTCCTCTCACTTTTCAACCGAATTTCGAGTTGTAAGTCTTTTGATTCTAGTACCGTAGGCCAGGGTAGTGAAGTACCGTTTGTCTACCCCTTTGTCACAGTCTGAAATAAAAAAAAAAAACCGAGTTTTTAGTGACGTCTACCACTAACGTCGGTACTTTAATTTTCTACGAATGAGGAACCTTTCGTTTCAATACTGGTTGGATCTGTCGTATAATTTTTCGTCTCTGTAATGAAACGGTTGTTTCCAGACAGATTAGTTCCGATACCAAAAAGGTCACCAGTACATACCTACACTCTTAATCTGGTATTTCTTTCGAACCACGGCTTCTTAACTACTGAAACTTGACACCACAACCTCCTGAGAACTCTCAGGGAACCTGCCGTTCCTCTAGGTTGGTCAGGTAGGATTCCTTTAGTCAGGACTCACGAGTGACCTTCCTGACTACAACTTCGACTTTGAAGTCATGAAACCGGTGGACTACGCTTCTCGACTGAGTAAACTTTTCTGAGACTACGACCCTTTCTAACTCCCGTCCTCCTCTTCCCCTGTTGTCTTCTACTCTACCAACCTACCGTAGCGGCTGAGTCACCTGTACTCAAACCCACTTGAAGCCCTCAACCACTACCTGTCCCTCCGGACCGCACGACACCAAGTACCCCAGTACTTCTCAGCCTGTACTGACTCGCTGACTTGACTTGACTCCTAAGACATAATTGTATTTATTGTAAAAATAATTTTGTTGATATATAAGGTTTTGTCGTTGTTGTTTTTATTTCACGGTGACAAAATATGTACAAGTCTAGAGTAATATCAGTCCGAATATTTACTATCAACTTAAGAGTGTAGAGTACGTAAGTCAGACAGTGTCATAATGAATAGAAATTGGACCTTTTAAGATGACATATGGGTACTCTATTAACTCTCACTTTTTATGTTTATAAAATCAGAATAATACTTTAATGAAAACTGAAGTGTCTAGAGGGCTTGCACAAAATCTTTTGGGTTCCCGTAAGAAACCTCTTAATAACCTGTACAAACACTTACCCTCGGGATAACTTTTTCATCCCAATCCTGATCTTTTACTTTTCTGGAAGTAACCAACTTAAACCAGAAATTATTCATTATTCCTCGGTGACTGTAAAAGATTTGTCTTTTTACTTTATTTAGTTTGACACGAAAATCTTCTGACAATGCGTTCATTAAGCATCTCATAATCCTTCG
This sequence comes from Capra ibex, assembly GCA_006410555.1. NCBI lineage: Eukaryota > Metazoa > Chordata > Mammalia > Artiodactyla > Bovidae > Capra > Capra ibex. The sequence continues at coordinate 39,165,577 of SJYO01004576.1, forward strand.
TTAATATCAACTTGACATTATCCAAAGACTCCATTATCAATGACCCCCGAAGGATCCACTGAGTCACCATTTCTTAGACAGACGGTTCGTCCCAAGTTAGGAACCCAGTCTTTCTAGGGGACCTCTTCCTTTACCGTTGGATGAAGTCTTAAGAACGGACCCTTTAGGGTGCCTGTCTCTTCCGAACGTCCGATATCAGGTACCCCCAGTGTTTTATCAGTCGGTGTTGAATCACTGATGTGTTGTTGTTGTTTATCCATAACCCCATCTTATATAATAAAACCAACAGACTGCTCCACTTGTTCTTTTTCCCCTCAGTCTTACTCGGACCACTGATCCTCTGATTATTAAGGTAATTATTTATTTCCCCTGTGTTTTTCTTCCTTCGAACCCTTCCTTTTAACACTTAATTCAAAATCTTATACATTTTTTATAAAAAGTAATAAAAAATAAGACTTTATTAAATCAGAATATCTTTTAAACGGTTTAATCATGTCTTTCAAGAGTATTTAGGAAGTGAATTAAAGGGAATAATAAATGTTAAATGTATTGGTATCAATATCGAGTAAACCATTTCTTAGACGAACGTTACGTCCTCCGGGGTCAAACTAGGGACCCAACCCTTCTAGGGGACCTCTTCCCTTTCCGATGGGTGAGGTCATAAGACCGGACCTCTTAAGGTACCTGACATATCAGGTACCCCAGCGTTTCTCAACTTGTGTTGATTCGCTGAAAGTGAAATTAATATCATGTCAAGTCAAGTCAAGTCAGCGAGTCAGCACAGACTGAGAAATGTCAATAGTTTTATTCCTCTCCTTGTAACTATGTTATAACATTTGATTCGATGACTGGATTAAATCTAAAATGGTAAGTCAAAAAGTGACAACAAAAGGACGGGATCCCAGGTCAGACCCTAGGGAAGGACAGGTTCCTAGGTTAGACCCTAGGGTCTAAATCAACAACATGGGGGAAACACACACACACACACACACACACACATGAAGTTAGACACTGTCAAGGAGTCGGAAAGGAACAGAACATTTTAAAAAATTAATTTTTTTTTTTCGTTTTGTCTTCTTGAAGGGAACACCACGTCACTTATTCTTAGACGAACTGTCACGTCCCCTGTGTCCAAACCAGGGACTAGGTCCTTCTCCTGTAGATTTGGGTACGTGGTGTTGATGACTCGGGTGTACAACGTTGATGACTTGGGACACACGGATCTTGGACACGAGGTACTGTTCTTTTTGGTCACGTTACTCTTCGGGTACGTAGAGTTGTTTCTCATCGGGACGGAGTGGCGTTAATCTCTTTCGACCACGTGTCGTGACTTGTGGGTCCCGTTGGTTTTTATTTATTCAATTTTACTGGAAATTTTTTTCTTCTACGAATATACATCACCCCCTCTTTTCACAGTAAATCAGAGAGAATTTTACGTATTCTTCGACTCATTTTGTCGTAAATAAAAGGAGATTTTTCAACTTTTTAATCCCTCTCACCCTCCCCTCCGAGTTCTCCCTCCCCTATATATACATTTAAATATATATATATATATATTTTAATACTGACTAAGTACAACATACCGTCTTTGGTTATGTTGTAATATTTCGTCAATAGAAATTTTAATTTTTTTCAACTTTTTAATAACATTTTTAAATCTTGTTACACTTTTTTTTTTCCACTGTTGGGTGGGGATCTCTATTGATGATAATTCTCGAACCACACATAAGAAAATCAAATAAAAGATACGTATATATCATAATACCCTAGAGAACCCGTATGAAGACGGTGTATATAAAAAGTGAGTTTTTGAGATAATAAAAGTGTGTTGTAACAAACTACAGTCGTATACAGTATGTATACAGTAAGAAAAAAAAGAAAAAAAAAAATCGGAATATCATACACCCTAGAATCGAGGGACCGGTCCTAAACTTGGATATGGGAAACGTCACTTTCGTGTCTCGGAATTGGTGACCTGGTGGTCCCTTCAGGAGAGTAAGAAATTTTTTTTTTTTTTTCGTTGTTTTGGTAAATAAGTAAACCCACGTAGTCCAGAATCAACACTGTGAGTTCAGTAAACTCTAGAAAGGAACTCCGTACACCCGAATCAACGAGGTGTGTACCCTAGAATCAAGAGGTTGGTCCATAATTTGAGTACAAGGGACGTACCGTTCCGTATAAGAAGTGGTGACCTGGTGGTCCCTTTAGGGACAGAGTAAGAAAAATTGTCGACATCATAGACTATTGTACCGACATAGTAAGGTTCCTTGGTAAGGAAAACACTACCTGGAAATCCAATAGAGACAAAAAGTATTAATACGTTTTGATTTGTAGAAATATACACATAGAAAGAGACAAACCTACTAATAATGATACTCCACTTCGAGGACTTAGTTTGATACGTAAAACGTGAAACTATTAATAACGATTTAAAGGGAGGTCTTTCATGATAGAGTTGAATATGAGGGAGGTTGTCGTTCATTGTACGAAAGGACGGTTTCAGTATTACCTTCATAAGATTATCCCACTATCACCAAACTAAACCCATTATTGGAATACCCATAGAATGTCAAATACGTAACGAAATAGAATAAAAAGGGATGTTTCGTGATAAAACGAAACAAAACGAAAACATATGTGTGTGTGTTATTAATGTTACTTACTAAGATTTACGAAACAGAAACTCTAGAAAACGAAAACTAGTCGTACCTTATGTAACCGAGAATACTCCTAGAATACCTGAACTCGTTGAACATATTAAGTGTTCTGTCATCAAGTCGTAATTAAGAATTTCTTACCTCTCTTCTCGTTTCCTTCTCTAATGACCGGGACCGTAAAGAAAAATTTTATTCTTAGTAATGTAATAAAAATTATGAGGCATACACCGACACTACGAACTTCATCTATGTATTCTTAAGGTCATTACCATCTCTTTCGTATTTAGTCTATTGTCCCGTCAAAGACCTTTTGAAACTCATTTAATTTAGTTTTCCCTCTTCATATTCATCAGAAACTAAAAAACACAAATTTTCATGTCACCGGAGACTTATCTGAATCTCGTTTTTCCATGTCAAAACTATACAGACCAATATCATAAAACAAAATATAAAAGTGGAGGAATCCTATAGAGTCTTAAAAAGGAAAAAGTTTAAACTCCAGACAGAAAAAGGTCCGTCCCCTCCCATATATAACACAAAAAACAACCAGTGAGACACGCATATATGGTATCAAAGTCAGTGTATAAAGGTTTGTTACATTATTCCGTATAAAGGTCTATGTATAAAAAATTTATATTTAAATAAATAAAATTAACCTCCAATCAATGAAATGTTATAACATAACCAAAACGGTATGTAGTTGTACTTAGACGGTGTCCATATGTACACAAGGGGTAGGACTTGGGGTGAGGGTGGAGGGAGGGTCATAGTAGGGAGACCCAGTAGGGTCACATGGTCGGGGTTCGTAGGACATAGGACGTAACTTGGACCTGACCGCTAAGTAAAGTATATACTATAATATGTACAAAGTTACGGTAAGAGGGTTTAATAGGGTGGGAGAGGGAGAGGGTGTCTCAGGTTTTCTGACAAGCTATGTAGAAACAAAGAAAACGATAGAGCGTATGTCCTAATAGCAATGGTAGAAAATTTTAAGGTATATATACGCAATCATATGACATAACCACAAAAAGAAAGACCGAATGAAGTGAGACATATTATCCGAGGTCAAAGTAGGTGGAGTAATCTTGACTAAGTTTACATAAGAAAAATTACTGACTCATTATGAGGTAACATATATACATGGTGTCGAAAGCATAGGTAAGTAGACGACTACCTGTAGATCCAACGAAGGCACAGGACCGATAATATTTGTCACGACACTACTTGTGACCCCATGTACACAGAGAAAGTTAAGACCAAAGGAGACACACATACGGGTCATCACCCTAACGACCCAGTATTCCGTCAACATAAAGGTCAAAAAATTCCTTAGAGGTGTCACAAGAGGTATCACCGACATGATCAAACGTAAGGGTGGTCGTCACATTCTCCCAAGGGAAAAGAGGTGTAGGAGAGGTCGTAAATAACGAACATAGATGTCAGTCTTACCGATATCTCTCGTCGGTAAGACTGACCGTACTTCACCATGGAGTAACACCAAAACTAAACGTAAAGAGACTATTACTCACTACAACTCGCAGAAAAGTACACAAACAATCGGTGGTCTATATATAAAACTATTTCCCTATCTGGTAATCTTTAAAGTCAAGTCAAGTCAGTGAGTCAGTACAGACTGAGAAACGTTGGGGTACTTGACGTCGTGCGGTCTGGAGGGACAGGTAGTTGTTGAGGACCTCGGATGGGTTTGAATACAGGTAACTCAGTCACTACGGTAGGTTGGTAGAGTATGAGACAGTAGGGGAAGAGAAGGAGGAGAGGAGTTAGAAAGGGTCGTAGTCCCAGAAAAGTTTACTCAGTCGAGAAGTGTAGTCCACCGGTTTCATAACCTCAAAGTCGAAGTTATAGTCAGGAAGGTCACTTGTGGGTCCTGATTAGAGGAAATCCTACCTGACCAACCTAGAGGAACGCTAGATTCCCTGAGAGTTCTGGGAGGATTTTTAAGATCCTACACATTCAGAAGAGTGGTTTCGTGAACACAGTAAAAATCATCATTGATTACTAACTACACTTACATCTTTCACTTTTTCAACCGAATTTCAAGTTGTAAGTCTTTTGCTTCTAGTACCGTAGACCAGGGTAGTGAAGTACCCTTTATCTACCCCTTTGTCACTTTTGTCACAGTCTGAAATAAAAAAACCCGAGGTTTTAGTGAGGTTTTAACACTGACGTCGGCACTTTAATTTTCTACGAACGAAGAACCTTCCTTTCAACACTGGTTGGATCTATCGTACAACTTTTCGTCTCTATAATCAAACGGTTTTTTCCAGGCAGATCAGTTCCGATACCAAAAAGGTCACCAGTACATACTTACACTCTCAACCTGACACTTCTTTCGACTCACGGTTTCTTAACTACGAAAACTTGACACCACAACCTCTTCTGAGAACTCTCAGGGAACCTGACGTTCCTCTAGGTCGGTCAGGTAAGACTTTCTCTAGTCGGGACCCTAAAGAAACCTTCCTTACTACGATTTCGAATTTGAGGTCATGAAACCGGTGGAGTACGCTTCTCAACTGACTAACCTTTTCTGAGACTACGACCCTGCCTAACCCCTGTCCTCCTCTTCCCCTACTGTCTCCTACTCTACCGACCTACCGTAGTGACTGAGCTACCAGTACTTAGACTCACTTGAGACCCTCTACCACTACCTGTCCCTCCGGACCACACGACACTAAGTACCCCAACTTTTCTCAGCCTGTGCTGACTCGCTGACTTGCTTGACTTACTAACTACACTCACAATTCTTACAAACTACATGGTAGTCGACGGAGAAAAGATATTATTCACTCGAAAGGATTTTACAGTCGAAATTTATCTGTTGAATTCTTGGACCGGAAACGTCCTCAAGAGAACAATCTAAAATAGAAAGAGTAGGAATCGAGATTGAAGGTTGTCCTCCATCTTAATCCCGTGTTTTTAAATTCTTGTACTATTACTCATAAAAAGATATGATAAAACTTCCCTAAACTTTCTTGTCAGACTGTAAACTTTAAACTTACGAGAAGTTCCGATAAGGTTCATTTTATACTGAACCCCAAAAAACAATCATTTTAATTAAAACATACATAAATACATACTAAATGAGTGTATACGTAGTGAGACATTTTATATATGTACGTTTAGTAATTGTCAAAAATTTTAGAGTTAATCTCTGAAAAAAAGAAAAATTTTAATAAAAATTTAATTTCATACCAACTAAATGTTACAACAATTAATGACGATATATCGTTTCACTAAGTCAATATGTACATATATACGTATATGTGAGTGTGTGTAAGAATACATATAAAAGAAAAGGTAATACCAAATAGTATCGTTATAATTTATATCAAGAGATACCATATGTCATCCCGGAACAACAAATAGGTAAGATATAAATTTTCGAATGTAGACGATTGGGGTTGGAGGGTACGGTGGGGAGGCGGTCGATACACACACTAAGACAAAGTCAAAGTATTCTGTAACAGTAAAATTTGATCAAAAGATCAATTTTATTCCCGGTTCTTAAAGGTAAATAAGTAAATGTGATTACAAATCTTTTGAATTGCACTACTGAGAAAAATTTTCGTTAAAGGATTTTCGGGTTTAATCTTTTACCAATTTATTTTGTCAGTAAGATTTTACTCCGATACCCCTTAAGGGACCGTCAAGTCACCATTCCTGAGACACGAAGATGAAAACCCCGGGGTTCAAATTAGGGACCAACCCCTTGACTAAGGAGTTCGGTGAACATCTCCCTTTTTCTAAAACGGGTTCTAGTACACCGTTTATTGACTACCATGAACCTGAATTTGAAGTTTCGGAACGAAAAAATTGTGATAGTGACTTAAGAAGATGAAATAGCAACTTGATATGACCCTGGTTTCTTCGACGATTGAGACAATCAATTAAGAACAATCCTTCTCTTCGTGTCGTGTTCGACACCCCTTCTTTGTTGTTTTTGTTTTTCCTTTCATGGTTCAATGAGACCTTCCCTGATCTTTTGAACCTTCCTCTGGAGTCAAACGTGAATCGAACCAATGAATCGAGTACATAGTCTAAGAATCCTTTCGAAAAGGGATGGTGTAGGAGAAAGAACAAACAGAGACAATCTCGTGATTTGAGTAACGTTACCACGATTCTACGGGTAGAAAAAGTAAAATTGTAAAGATTTTAGACCTACACGGAACATTAACTACCACAGAATTTTAATTAGTCGTTGTAAACACGAGTTAATAACTATGTATTCCTACACTAAACGGTAACTGTCGTAGAATCTAAACTACTTACGTTATAACCAAATGTACGCAAGGGTACTTTAACAAGTATAGTAGGGGTGTCAAAAGTTTATGTCTCATATATGTTACTAAAAGATTAAATATCATAGTAAGAGAAAATTCCAGATCGGAACATACGACTTATGTAAAAAGAAACTATCGTGTCCCTAGTGTCCAAACCACATAGATGAAAGGTCCAGTTGTAGTAGATCATATAAGGGTGAAGAGTCATTTACCATAGATGTGGACATCTTCCGGACGACGGTCCCAGACTTAGGGTCAAGATGTGATATGATCAAGACACTCGTGTATTACTTGGTACGGTGAAAATAAGAAGCAAATATTTCACCCTTCGTATTATTGTGGATGGACTGTCCTAATAATTCTACTATTTTGTAACTCATTTATAATCGACGACGAACAAAAGTAGTACATATAAACACTGAAAAGAGAAAGGAGATATGCGCATTAAGTAGTAGTTAGGACAGTATTCGTCAGAAAAGTGTTATAGCGTTTAGGTAGGAGAAAATAGAGGGAGAAGAGATCAGGTTCGGAGATAATAACGGACATCGTTAATTAAAACATCGAAGGGGAAAAAGGGTAGAGACTAGGTAAGTCATTTATCAGTCTCGGTAGAAAATTTAGTCTAATACGACGAAGAATTTTGGGGAGGGTTACATGAACCACATTTCGGGGTTTAGGAATTATACCACATATAACAAGAGTCAAAAGACGGACCGGAGACGGACAAGAAAGTTGGAGTAGAATACGACGGCATGGACTGTCATAGTCAAGAGGGTTTTGATTGAAGATGAGTAGGAAAATCTAAATTCGACTTTACAGTGAAGGAGTTTCTGTAAGGGATTGACTAACGGATTGATTTAATCCAAGAAGTCAGGATTAAATGTCAGAAAATATAACTTTAATGCGGAAAGTATCAACCACCACCACTAAAGGAAGGGTTGACTTCCATTTAATGAAGGGGTGTCAGTATCGGTATCACAATCAATGCCATCCTGACCTTACGGTTGGATCCTGACTGGTTGATGTTGACACGGAAAAGGTACTAGAAAACGAAGGAACTTTCGTCTTTTCTCGTATACTTAGTCACACGATCCGAAATTCTATACCGGGTCGATGAGAGGAAAGAAAGGTATTGGAAAGAAAGAATTGGAAGTACAACAAGGAATTTATAGGTAGACAAGCACTCGGAAGTGAGAGGGTTTAATCTAATATTTGACCAACTTCATCCTAGACACACAAAAAAAAAAAAAAATTAGATATTCCCTAGATACTCCCTTTTTTTTTAGGAGTCAATGTGACGTATGTTTTCTATGAGTTTTTATAAAACATAATCCCTAGGATTTCTTTTTTGTTATAAAATTAAGTAAATTAAAAAATTTTAAACCTCGACAGAGTACTTCCTTAAATTACAGAATAAGGTATAAGAAGATAGGTAGTTACTGTATCATGTAAAATACACAGGTATAAAACTTATCTTGACGGATTTTACTATAAATTTACTTAACAAACACAGAAGTACCTAATAACGTGAACAAAGTGACCTTTTCTTAATTAGACTTCATAAAAACGAAACGAAGTCCTCAATTCACTAGATGTCGCACTGGGTGGACGGGTGACAAGCCGACCTGGACACCCTCTACTGACATTCGAAATGAGAGAACGTTCCTAAAACGATGGTAATTAACATGTCCAAACTTGAGGATAATTACTGAGGTTTTGAGGGAAACAAACAAAGTCACAAGGTGACCGTTCGTTGATAATACCCCGGACATTCATACTAAGTATACATACTTTAATTAGGGAAGTCGGTAGGAAGTAAGAATGGTAAAGTAGAAACTAGTCTACAAACACCGATCCCAACTTAAAAGAACATGAGACTGAGTGAGTCTTTCGTTTTATACTCATTTCCTAAATACTACTAAAAGATCTCGGGACCACCGTTTATGAACGAGTCTTGTGTAAATGTCACGAAACGGTTTAGGGACTAGTAATACGCATCATCACCTTGTGTGTGTTAAACGTTGGTCCGAAGCACTAACGACATAGAAAGAAATTTATGTCTTTCAACAAACCTTGATTCGTATTAATGAGAGTTGCAAAATCATCCAATCTATATTCAGATTAATTGGGTTATTACCTTAAGGATGTTCATTGCTCGTCATTCAAAGTGACGTCACAAAGTAGTGACACACTCTCTAGTCTATGTTAGAGCGTCACCGAGACAACGGTAGAGTACTCGAACGGAGAAAACAACGTAACAAGACTTAAGTTTTAGTGGACGACAAGACATTGACCGAAGAATAATATGAATAACGGAAACAATTCTAATAAAGAAAGATGTGGACTCTTCGTTAACACTGAAAAGAAAAACACCCGTTTTTAGACTAACCCACTCTTACCCGTGACTGTGGAGTCCAGACGAAGACCTATTCTCACACAATCATTGTACAGACCGGAACTCTTAGGGTCCCTGTCCCCTCGGACCACCCGACGGTAGGTACCCCAGCGTGTCTCAGTCTGTACTGACTTCGCTGAATCGTCGTCGTCGTCATTGTACAAAGGTACTCGTAGTAAGACAGGAGGGAGGAAACTTTCTCGAAATAGGTCCTTCGGTATCTCAAAAATTAGTATTAACGGAGTACGAACTGAAAATTTTCTATGTGGTCAATGACTTAAAAGTCTCGTCCTCAGGACCCGTTTACAAAATTTAGTGATTTAACAATGTAATTTAAGCAAAAAATTTCCCACTTCACGTTGCATAAATAAATTGATGAAACTATCCTTAGAAAAAAGTAACGAATGGTTCTTGAAAGTTTTATAGTGGAGAGTGGAAATACTTAATATCCGGAGGTGTTTATAAAGAGTCCACTTAGTGTACATCGTTAAATACAATGAGTATGGGGGTAAATAAAATCATTACATTTATACGGTGACATATCAAATTAACTCATAGATTCTTCTAGTATAGACAACTAACATTAATTGAATATAAAAGATGTAAGGAATATTAAAAACGATTTGATCTTAATTTGTTACATATATCATTCTTATTAATAAGTTATACCAGGAGATTATAGATACATCTTTGAATTCATCCTTCATAACTATCGGAAGACAAGAATGGTTGTATAACTGTCTCATATTGTAATATGTAAATTAATTTTATTTACTTAATTTTATTTTAAATTTTCATAAAAACGATGAAAAAAAGGGAAAGGGGGCAAAATTTTAGTAGGAAAAAAAAAAGAAGGAACATTGTTCATAAAGGATTAACGATATTTTCGTATACCGGTTTAAATTTAAGGAGAACATTTCAACTAAGGATTAAACTATTAAGATATTTTGACTTAAAGAGACCAAAGTAAACACCGAAAAAGGGTAAAAGGTGTAATAAAACATTTGACAATGATTCACTTCTAAACTAAGAACGGGGAAATTCCCTTCCTCGTGCCTTTGAATCAAAAATATTAATTCTTCTTTACATGATCGAAGTCAGGAAAAGAAACTATGACTAATGACGACGTTTAGTAGTAAGACAAGAGTGTCTCAGAACACACATATGAATAGAAATTGTTGGATATGAGTGTTTGTCCAAATAAACCCGTTCAGTATGGTGAGACACAGACAGGATAAAAACAAAACAAAATTTGATACTAAAACCGTACTAACGACCTTTTAGGAGGAAGTACGGATGTTTCTCTTTGGACAAAAGTTCCATTTACTAAACTTGAATTCTGTTTTCCTACCGTAAAAGAAAAAGTTTGGCAATATAAACCTCCCTTAGTAGAACCTAATGATTACTTATGTCGTCAGTCTGTGACTACATTAATAAAACATTAAAGTCGGACTATCGCGTATAGTTCCACCTCAGAAGAAAGAGTGACATGTAAAAGGCTGTCTGATAGGAAAATTTGGTGGTTTCCATAAAAATAAAAATAGTAACTACAGTGGGGATACAGTCCCTTAAATGAGAGATAGGTCTCTATAAAAGTACTACAGTTTTCTGACACCCACCCAACCACACAGGTTTGAAAATATATTTCGGTGTCTTAGATTTTATACAAAGGAGTAGTTTATAAAATGATACAGACATTTGTTTTTCGTCATAGACAATCCAGTCTTTAATCGAAGGGCTTGGACAGAATGGAAGGAGCAATGTATACACATCAAACCTTCAAAAATACCAGTTCTTAATCTGAAAAGGTAAGTCCCCTAAAAGAAAGGTTCCGACTAGGAAGAAATAGTTAAAAATTCATAAGTTGGTTATAAATAACTCGTGGATGGTATAAGACAACGTGACCCCTTATGTTTTATATTATTTATTCTATGTCAGGGAAATAATATAAATCATATCCTTTCTAATTCCCGAAGGGACCATCGATCGATTCGATCATTTCTTAGACGGACGTTATGTTCTCTGGCACCAAACTAAGGACCCGACCCTTCAAGGGGACCTTTTCCCTATCTGATGGGTGAGGTCATAAGAACCCGAAGGGACCACCGAGACACCATTTTTTAGGTGGACGTTACAACCTCTGGACCCAAACTAGGGACCCAACCCTTCTAGGGGATCTCCTCCCGTACCGTTGGGTGAGTTCATAAAAACGGATCTCTTAGGGGTCTCTGTCTCCTCGGACCTCTCGACGTCAAGTAGCCCAGTGTTTCTCAACCTGTGTTGACTCGTTGATTCGTGTTTTTATCCTTTCTAATTTTGTGTAAGAATAATTTAAATCGAATCGAGATTTCTCCTTCGGTTGTTTACTACCCCACAGTCAATCCCTCGCTTAGTAATTGTTTAAGACAGTGAGTGCTCTATTAATGAAATCTAAAAATTTTTGTAGACTAATTGAAATATATACTTTACTATATTGCTAAAAACACTTTCTAATCTTAAGAACCATCTAAAGAATCCTGTCCATTATTCGACTCCGGGGAATTGAAAGGAGGTCTTATCCCAGTCGTAAGATAAAGATCTGGGTCCACAGTTAACTAGTAATTTAATTCCCTTCCTAGCCAAACTCCCCATTACTTTCGGTACCAATTAATAGAGCCATGATGAGTTGATCAGTATGGTCGATAATGTCTGAATAAATAATGTTAAAGATTTTATGAAGAGTTAATGAACCGTAATCCTTCTCGTCCTTTGACTTAAATGAACGAAAGTGTAATAGTCATCGATTTCGATGTAAGCCTATTTCATCTACAAGTAGGTCAAACACAACTTATGTAAAGAGGAGATTCCAGTATACTTTAACTCCTGTAAAATGGGATCTCGTTTAACCAAGACAAACGAAAGTATCAAGTACCTAATAGTTGTTAAAACAAAACAAAATATAAATCTAACGAAAGTGTTGTTTTTAAATGGTAGGTTTGTATTTGTCATTACCTTCATAAACAGAACTATAGGACTCCAGTGTCACCAGTGGTCGAGACTGACACAGTTTTCCATTAAAGTAAATAGTCTAAATTTTGTCAATTATTGTCACTCTGTCTTTTTTATGTCGCTTTTCCAGAATCTCTGATTTCAAACTTTGTTTTGTGGTTAGTTAACACAAAAGAAGACGAAACGAAAACGAAAGGAAAGTATCGAAAATATAATAAGTACGAACCCTCCAACTACCCGACTAGATTTACTACTTTACTCTCTTTAAATTTTACCATCTTGATCTTTAAACCCCTATTTGGACAACTGTCAAGTAAGGAAATCAAACCCGAAATAGAAATTTTTGTCTGTCCCTGTGTCTTTCTCTATGTGTGTATCTTCACTTTTATTCTAAAATCCTGGTCAACAGGACAAGTAATTTACCTTAATAAATAATTGTATTATTTCGAAATGGAGAGAAAATGAAGTAGATTCTTCATTACCGTTTGATCCGTCTATTTCATTCACTAAATTTTTCTGTCCTTAAACGAACGTCAGGTTACCCATCCTGAGATCTGAAAGTGACGGTTCCCGGGGTCCAAGTTAGAGACTAGACCCTTGTTCGGAGTACCATACCGGTTTTTTTTTTTTTCTTTCTGTATAAATGTGAAATCTTATTACGTTATGTATGTCGTACAATCAGATTTGAAGTCCGTTAATTATCGTAGTAACATTCCTGACTATATATGAGGTACGTCTAAGAGTTGAAAGTGTCAATATATCGTAATAAGAAACGATTTAATACTCTACACATATATCCCGTAGACTTTGACAAACAAATTAAGTGATTACGACAAACGAAACGGTGAGAGAATTAAAACAGAACAAAGATTGTCTTCTCTCGGACTCAATGATAAAACTATATCTTTGTAGACGGGGAGTTTCATTGAACCATCAAAAGGGACAAATATTTTAAATTCCTATGACAAAGAGAACTTCTTAAATCTCCTTCTTAACTACTAGTAATTTTTAAAAAAATTTCATTTACGATGGACTAACATATTGAACACATTTTTAACTATTCGAGATATCCTTCGTCATAGGTGTCGGTACCAATAAAGTTCATAATCTATTCATTGTCACGAAGTCTAGTCAATCAATAAATACTTATCGTTAAAAAAACTGGATTTTACAGGGATATTTTACAAACACATCTACGATCACAAAAATTTTTTTAGAAAGTGTATTGACAATGTATGATCTATATCCTTTCTATTGACAGTATTCCAATAAGTTTAATTATTTGAAACGACGTTACCATAGTGTTTTACTTTAAGTCAATCGAATACGTCCTCCTCTTCCCCTGGTGTCTCCTACTCTACCAACCTACCGTAGTGGTTGAGTTACCTGCACTCAAACTCGTTCGAGGTCCTCAACCATTTCCTCTCCCTTCGGACCATACGACGTCAGGTACCTCGCCGTTTCCCAACCTGTGTTGACTTACTGACTTGACTGACTTAATACGTCGATTTATTAATGTTCTCTTTTACGTCTGACGGTCTACAATTTATGAAGACTATAACCATCGAAAAATATTTTTTGTTAAGTAAAACAGTTGAAGATCTTTGAATTTTTTAACAATCTCATATAAACGAAATGTTATAACACAATCAAAGACGACATGTCGTTTCATTTTGTCGAAATGTATATATATACATAGGGGAGAAAATACCTAACGGAAGAGTAAATCCAGTGGTGTCTCGTAACTCATCTTAGGGAACACGACATGTCAGTTAAGAGTAATCAATCGAATCTTCACCAGGAAATTCTTGTCAAAGTGTATTGGAATCAAAGGAGTATACAGTTTATTCTTTAATATTATCATAACGGTGTATACCAGTCATATGTTGATCGTGTATCATTTCGTGAGTCAAGTCAAGTCAAGTCAGCGAGTCAGTACAGGCTGAGAAACGTTGGGGTACCTGACGTCGCGAGGTCCGGAGGGACAGGTAGTGGTTGAGGGTCTCAAATGGGTTTGAGTACGGGAAACTCAGCCGCTACGGTAGGTTGGTAGAGAAGGAGACAACAGGGGAAGAGGAGAACGGAAGTTAGAAAGGGTCGTAGTCACAGAAGGTCACTCAGTCGAGAAACGTAGTCCACCGGTTTCATAACCTCAAAGTCGAAGTCGTAGTCAGGAAGGTCACTTGTGAGTCCTGACTAGAGGAAATCCTACCTGACCAACCTAGAGGAACATCAGGTACCCTGAGAGTTCTCAGAAGAGGTTGTGGTGTTAAGTTTTCGTAGTTAAGACGCAAGTCGAAAGAAATATCAGGTTGACGGTGTAGGTATGACCTTTTAGGGTACCTGCCTCCTCGGACCACCCGACGTCAGGTACCCTAGTGATTCTCAGCCTGTGCTGACTCGCTGAAGTGAAAGTGAAAAGTGAAAGTACGTAACCTCTTCCTTTACCGTTGGGTGAGGACACAAGAACGGACCTCTTAGGGTCCCTGCCCCCTCGGACCACCCGACGGTAGATACCCCAACGTGTCTCAGCCTGTGCTGACTTCACTGAATCGTTTTGGTATCGGAACTGATCTGTCTGGAAACAACCGTTTCATTATAGAGACGAAAAATTATACGACAGATCCAACCAGTATTGAAAGGAAGGTTCCTCATTCGCAGAAAATTAAAGTACCGACGTCAGTGGTAGACGTCACTAAAATCTCGGGGGGTTTTATTTCAGTCGGTGACAAAGGTGACAAAGGGGTAGACAAACGGTACTTCATTACCCTGGTCTACGGTACTAGAAGTAAAAGACTTACAACTCAAAATTCGGTTGAAAAAGTGAAAGGAGTTCTCCGAGAAATCAAGAAGAAGTGAAAGACGGTATTCCCACCACAGCAGACGTATAGACTCCAATAACTATAAAGAGGGTCCTTAGAACTAAGGTCGAACATAAAGTAGGTCGGGTCGTAAAGAGTACTACATGAGACGTATATTCAATTTATTCGTCCCATTGTTATATGTCGGAACTGCACGAGGAAAAGGACAAACCTTGGTCAGACAACAAGGTACAGGTCCAGATTGACAACGAAGGACTGGACGTATATCCAAAGAGTTCTCCGTCCAGTCCACCAGACCATAATGGTAGAGAAAGTCTTAAAAGGTGTCAAAGAACACTAGGTGTGTCAGTTTCCGAAACCGTATCAGTTATTTCGTCTTTATTTACAAAAAGACCTTGAGAGAACGAAAAAACTACTAAGTAGTCTACAAGAGTTAAACTAGAGACCAAGGAGACGGAAAAGTTTTAGGTCGAACTTGTAGACTTTCAAGTACCAAGTACATAACGACTTCGGACCGAACCTCTTAAAACTCTAAATGGAATGATCACACACTCTACTCACGTTAACACACCATCAAACTCGTAAGAAACCGTAACGGAAAGAAACCCTAACCTTACTTTTGACTGGAAAAGGTCATGACACCGGAGTTTACTTGCAATTGATAACAATGGAAAAGGGAGTTTTGTAAACAAAACACACGTATTATCACTTTAGTCCCATGTCCAGAGAACCATCGTCCTCGCCCCTCTACTCCTTGGAGGGAGAACGAATCAAATATTTCATCGAACATAAAAGGAATATACACAAGTAAAAAGTGACAAATTATAAAATTTACAAAATAAAGTGAAAAATAGTACTTAATTCAAATCTTTGAAAGACCTCTGTACTCGGGTCTATTAAATGGGACAAGCAAATTATATGGCTGAATTTTAAAGTAACCCATCTACCTTCTATTATCTCCTTACTTTACAATCAAAAAGAATCGGGAATAGCGGGGGAAAGGTCAGTAAATTCCTAGTGTAGACGGAATATTTAAGTGAAAACCTACACATTGCCATCCTTTTTACTTGTATCATCTCCTTCCACTTCTACCTTCTAACAAGGTTTCTGAGGTACATAGGGGAACCTTCACCACCGTACCTTCGTCTGTTACTCCTTGGTCTCAGGAACAAGGGAAGAAAAAGTCTATGAATCAAAAGAACAAACAAACAAAACGAAAAATTTCATATCTATAAACGTAACTATAAACCTAAGTTGTACCGTTCTTTGTTGATGACATCAAAAAGTTAAAATTAAATGCAACATTTTATATGTTCAATACATTACTATCGACACGTATAATAAAAGTTTACGTAAACTATGTTTATGACATGTACATTATTTTTTAAAGTAACTTTCATTAAATATTTAGAAGGGAGAAGTCGAGATTCGGGTTTATTTTTCACGTACTCGAGTCAGAGGGTTTTATCAAACCTGATAATTGATATTAAACTAATGAAATGGAACTTAACTAATCTTGTGTCTAAAAAAACGTAATTTTATCTTATTTTTCACCTGTCAAAAGAACAATTTCATTTTTTCATAGAGATTCTTTGTAGACTCCAATCCTACGATAAGATTATAAAAGGTTGACACATAAACCTCAGACACACAAAATTAGAGTTTACATTAAATTACACAAGGAAAACGAAAAAAAGAAATATTCAAATAACACATAAGTAATTTTAATAAAAATGTATACATGAAAACATATTTCATCTTTTGAGTGATGGATTATACCACAAGAGAAAATTTAGATCAAAATAACAGGTATACAAGAGACGAAACACTGGGATTAGGTCTACTAGGGAATCATGGTCTATAACGTGTTTAGATATTTAGTCTGTTTCTTTTCATTCACAAACGAATATAACCAAAGATACGTAAAGATACATCAGACGGTTTTGTATTCACAATAGTCACATAAATTCATGTAAATCAATGCGAATAATAAAAACAATTCAAATAGAAAGGTTTCCTCATTTAGAAAGAAAAATTTGACAATGAGAAAAATGTTTTTTAGAGTGGGGAAGGGTGAATAACAAAGTAGGAAATGATAAATTATCATAAATAAAACGGAAACGTATTATACGTACAAAAAACTATCATTGACAGTTCGATATATATTAAGATTCATCATTTAGATTTTAAATTCTTCAACCATTAACCTTTCATGACTCACAGTATAAGAAATGAAAGAGGGACCTTCTCTTCAATAGGGATTGATGGGGATTTGACTGGATGTGGAACGACCATGGTAACTAAGTGAACAAAGAATGTCTATTACTGGTAAGTCCCAACCGAAAATATCTAAACATAATCTTTAACTGAAGAAATAAAACAATAAATATTGAATCCATGTAAAAGTATATCCAACATTTCTCTAGATAATCAAATTCTTTAGGGATACAAAAGACAAAATAAATACATACTTGGTTTCAGTGTAACTGGGTTATTAACCATACACATACTAATAACACTAATTTACATTTTTCAATCTGTCAAAACGTATCTGTCTAGAAGATTTTGTAAATTAAACATACAAAAATGACATAGGGAAAACATATAGATGTCTATGTTGTCTGTGCGTTCTCTTACCTGAGTCTTTATACGTTACATTTTTAGTTTTTTTTAAAGTATATATGGTCTCATGACATTTTAGATCCAAAAAAAGTTGTTAATCGTCATTTAACTCGTGACAAATGACAAAGTAACATGGTACTTTAGGAATAAAAATGGGTAAAATTTACATAAAGGCTTCGTTCTGTTTTGTTTGAAGGTTTTTATAAGAACTCTGACACTACTCTCGTAAATAGTAAAACATACGTAACTCTTTCTGTAAACAATACCAAAAATTCTATGAACCTGTAGACGTAGAAGTCGAATGTTCTAGATGTTACGTAGACTTTTCGTTGGTTTAATAAAAAACGACTTTGATCTACAAAAATGTACTTTTTATGACATACACAATAGATTCTACAACAGTCAAAATATTTAGACATAAGTCTAAAGTAAGAAACAATCGAGTGAAATATTAAACATAAAAAAATAACATATCTGATTTATATAAGATAAATGTACATACAGTCGAACAATGAAAAAAGGACACTTGTCATAACTTTTTTGGGTTGTCGACTATTACTTTACTTAATTGACAGGGGGAACAGAACCCCATAAGACATCTAACTAACGTCCAAAGAATTTGGACTTTACTAGAAATGTGACATTAAGAGTCATAAGACTAATACCTCTTTGCAAAACTAAAACAATATGAACTGAATTGAAATAATGTTACACTTAATTAACGTGACGATTCATCTTTCTACATATTGAAAATAAACAACGATAAGTGTAGACTTAAAAAAGACATATCCGTTATAATATAACTGTGGAAAATGTCTAGAATTACATCGAAAAAGGTAAATTTATTTTACGAAAAAGATGATAAACAGAACCAATGAAACTTTCTACTTTTAGACGGAATAGATGGTCATTCCTAGTTACGAGATATATTTTAAAACGTACTTTTAATTAAGGTTTAACATTCCTACTTCACACAACATGATCCGTAACTCACGCACGAATCAAAGAGTCAACACAGGTTGAATTCGTGGCAATTAATATATTTAAAACGACATCTAAACATAGACAGATGATTTAACAGTTAGATTTCCTACTATATGTAATCAGGAAACAATGTCTTCTCTTAAATCTTATACAACCCTAAATAGAACCTAGTGTATATTTTACTTAATAAAAGATCTCATCACTCTACTTACACCTACACAGTGGGTGTAACTTCTTTTTAGAAATATCTGGACTTCTTATTAATCCAATTAAGTAATTTTATGGGGAGATCTACATTGATCGTAACATAAAGAATTGTAAAATTTTAGATCTTAAAGTTTTTATCTTAAAATGACGATAGTGTCAAATTTTCTCCTGTAGGTACAAAATTGGTATCTTTAATATTTCTTTTAAGATTTTACTGTGAAAAGGAGAAAAAATATTAAACAGTCAAATTTCACTGAATTTACTCGTCTAATAGAAACGTCTAATTTTTTTTTTTTTGATCTTTTAGGATTACTAGATTGAATCTTTTTTTATGTAGAGATTAATAATCGTACAAATGGTTTGAACTCACAGTAAAAATTCTTCTCAACATCCAGAAGACTAATAACGTCATCGACATATTCACAGGTTTTTAAGACATTACCCATATCAGTAATCGTTTCTAAAATTTAGTGACTTCATAAAATGGTAGCAAGTAATAATAATTTCGTGTTTTATTGGGTCACAATATTTTACACAAAAATGTTTACTTACATTTTATTTATTTACTTAACACTTCACCTACAAATTCTTTTATATCCAAATTTTTCATTGATATAATTCACCACAGAATTTTATCGGAATAGTACTTTTTGTGATGAAATGATACAATAATTATTCGATACAACCGGGTCTTAAACTTGTGAGTTGTAGTAATCCAAATTCATAAATCATATAAAACTATTATTTCCCAAAACAAGGTACTTATAGAAAGTGAAAAATTTTTGGAAAATACACACACTGTAAATAAAAACCTTCACAGACAAAAAGACATAATTTCAAAACTTCGAACGGATTGAGAACAAACGGAAACGAATGTATACTTTACATGTCGGTGAGAGAACTTCTCACTCGTGTTTAAGAGTAGTAATTAATTTTCAGTCTTCGTCGTATTACTAGTCAGTCTAGTGATAAAACCCAAATAACTACACAAATTAAGATTTTTTCTCATGCAGTCATGGATTTTGATTTAGACTTCTGTTCCTGGTAGAAAGCATCTAATCGGTAATTAAATTCCTGGAGAACCCTTACTCCTTTTATCCATCAGAAAACTTAGGGTGGAAAATTCCAGGAGTCACGAAACTCTGTCAATTTTTGGTATAACTTTAACCTAAGACCTGTGACTGTTGACGGTATATGTTATTTAGGTACTAAATAACATATAAATAGTCCGATACGTCCTATTGGATTGGGAATAAGGGGTTGATAGAGCTTTCGTATACTAAGGACTTGTGCGATATGTGTACGGACACATTTGGTATATACTAATAAGCAAAAACGATGAGGAGGTACTTAAGAGAATCCCCTTAAAAATTTCAATGAAACAGTTAAAGTTTTCTTAGTTTTACCCAATCCACTCTTTGTGTTTGTCGTGTTCCCATTGAACACGACTCAATCATAAGTTTTGTCATTGAAAATTTTTTTACTATTTTTGTACTGGTATACATCAAAAAGTAAAAGAAATAACAAAATAGTGTAACTGGACGAAACATGTACTAAATGAGTAACTACAAAATGTCTTAGGACGAGACAGTGTCAACACATAAAAATTACACCTTTCTAATCCCTGTAAATAAAAGGGGAACCTAATTCTCTCTAAGAACCACTTCGATAACTTCACTGAATTATATTATTTTATTTACTGTTTAGGTCTAAAATTTTCAAATAAAGGTAGTGAGATAGTTGACAATTGATACTGAAGGGTTTTAAAAAGAATTTCGTCTTCAAATTAACATCAAATTACCGGGATTTTACACTACGGCTAATAAACACTGTCAAGAGTAAAAAATATCATGAAGAGACTGACGAGACTACCAACACAAAATGTCTGTTCTATCGTCCATCTCTCAGTAGACTAAAGTGATCATCTTTGACGATACATATCTATTGACGACGACGACGACGAATCAGAGAGTCAGTACACTGAGACGCTGGAATACCTGACATCGGGTGGTCCGAGGAGACAGGTACCCAAGAGATCCATTCTTATGACCTCACGTAACGGTAAGGGAAGAGATCCCCTAGAAGGACTGGATCCCTAACTTGGGTCGAGAGGACGTAACGTCCGTCCAAGGAATGGTAGACCCGGTGATTCCTTCGGGTATTGATCAGTAAAGATTTTAAAAAAAAACATGACTCTAGACGTTTGAGGATTTGACGTATAACTATGTCAAACTGTTCCTCAAAAAAGTAATTATCATTATTGAAACGTCATCTTTAATCGTCTTTTAAACACTTGTCGACTGTAAAAACCAAGATCTTTATAAAACACTACGTTATCACAGAACCACTATTGGATTTTATCACAAGATAGTGAATAAACATAGTACAATGTAAATTTAAAGACGAGAGTAACATATACATTCTTACACCAAAACATAATTATCCTTCTCCCTTATCAGTGGAATTTCAAGATCGTCAACTTCCGTAAAAGTATATTATCCTATGTAAAGAAATTTTTGAATGAAAGTCGTGAGAATCCAAAACACCAACGTCTCCCTCCCCGTACGGAAAGAGTGGGGTCCTCCTTCAACAAAAATAATACGACCGTATACAGGTTCAAGACTCGATACGAAAGGAGTATAGAAAACGAACGAAAACAACTTTAGAAAAATCACGTTTTCTTGTGATACTCAACACACATGTCATAAAATAACATTTGAGTTATATGTAAAACCCCTTGTCAACACTACGGTAAACGCATTCGTGAAGGTTATGTGAGCAGAACCAGGGTACTGGTAGGTGTGCAAGTTACACGGTTATCTTCTTAAGTGTTCTACTTCGTATACGAATATGAGTGTCGATTCTAAAGAACTAAACAAAGTCGTTGTGTCTTCTCCATACGTCGACGTAGACATTCCCCTTTTCTGTCTAGTCTCAGATCTTCTTTGGTACTTCGAGGGAGACTTCCCCGGCGTGTCTTACCTCAGAAGGAGGTCGTCACCTACGTCCTTGTACCCGTGTCACAAGTCCGCGAAATGACCCCCGATTTGGTACATCCGCATGCACCGGGTGGTTTTAACATCCGAGGGTCTTCCATTCGTCCACAAGTGACTTTACTACGGTCGTGTCGTCTATTGGAGTGTAACATATCCTTCTCAAAGTTTTCGTTACAAGGATCTACGGTCGACTCCCGGTTGAACCACGTGTTAAATAACTGTTCTGACAAGAAAGAAGAACTTTCAAGTTCAAACAATTAACACGAATACTATAAACAAGAGTGTCGGTAATACCCACTACACACGTTCAAAAGGGGGAGAAAAATTTTTTAATAAACCGACGTAGTCCAAAACCAAAGAAGAGAGATCAACACCTCACTTCCGAATCAACAGGGCACGTTCCACCCTAGAATCAAGTAGATGGTCCCTAACTTGGGTGTAGAGGACTCAAACTTCCGTCTTAGAATTCGTCCCTTCAGGGTTCAAAGGGGAAATACTGACACTTTAACAGATATAAAATCAAATATAAACGACATTTCTAAAACTTCAGCACAACAACCTTTGTGTGTGTGATATGAGTGTCCACTTTAGTACTATAAAATGACCGTCTTACTAGGGAAAGAGTAATTCTTTACAGAAATAGAGATTATTACGAAAATCGAATTTCAGATTATTATGTCGAAAGAAAAACCAATCATAATATCACATAGAGACACAACAAATTAAAACCCGGAAAGACACAGAAAAATTTTTTGCACACAGAGGACATGATTAATATCAAACCAAAAGAGACTAAAAATTAGGTTGTACTGTTAAAATCATAAAATTAACTTCATAAATCAGGAAACGTAAATTACCTTAATGACTATATCAAACCAAAGATAGATGATACAATGACTAAAAAATTTTGATTATTAATTATAAAACCGGTACGACAAGTCAAACACCCTAGAATCGAAGGGGTGGTCCCTGACTTGGGACCGGTGTCGTCACTTTCGTGGGTCGGTGACCTACCGGTCTCTTAAGGGTACAAGGACTATACAAATTTTAGTACAAAATAAAAAAGAAGAACAGGAGAAAACAAAATCCAAAATATTATCAGAGTCAAAAGGGATTATTGAATAATCTGTAGGAAAAAAAAAAACATTAATGGGATTTAATTTGCTAGGTAGAAACAGTATAGAGTCAAATTACATTTAATAATGAATATGGTAAAAGGGTATTACATTCTTAATAAACCCGGGACATTTGAGGAAAGGGTGTAAAACGTAATAGTAACACTTCCAACTAAGATGTATATACAATTTAAGGTGTTCTATCAGAATAACACACACAATAACGGTCATATGACTAGAGGTATATATGAAAAGGTCACCAGGAGTAACGTAGAACTTAAAAGTACAAAGATAGACTCTAGTAAACGGAAGACTGATTTCTTGAAGTAAATCATAACGAAAATCACGTTCAGAAGACCACTGTTTATGAGAAAAAGAAAGAAAAAAACAAAACGATAGTAAATATATCATATAAAAGAAACTTTCATCCTAAATCGAACGATAAAAGAAAGTCGTGAAATTTCTATAGTAAGGTAACAGAAACATAGGGTGTTAAGACAACTCTTCAGACGATAATCCAAATAACAACGACGAAATTTTTCATAGATCAAAGAGACGAAAATTCCAATATATATATAAAAAAATGACTTCACAAAATAACACTACAATGTTGTATATTAAAAGAAGTATAATAAGACGAACTCCAAGTGTCTCGAAGAAATAGATATCCAACTATGTAAAAGTATTCAAAACCTTTTAGAACCGGGAATAAAGTAGTTTATAACGGAGACAGAGTAAGATAAAAAGGGGAAATCCTGAGGTCATATTTTACATGATCTAGACAAAGGATTGGAAAAGGGATATAAAAGAGAAAAAAAGGAAACTCAAAGACAAACCTTTAAAACATAAGTAGAAAAGAAAAGGTCAAGAGATTAGGACAGAGGACGTATAGTTAGACGAGAATTTTGATAGGTGAGTTAAAGTCTATAACATCAATTGACGTCTAACAGAAAGAGTCAAGATCTTGATAGTAAACTCAAAAATTGTATCAAAAGATAAAACAAGGTTTTAACAAATAAAACAGGTACAAAGAAGGATAAAAACTTCAGGAATTAATGGTAATAAAATTCACAAACAATTGAAGTTTCTTTACTTAGTGGACACACTTACACGAAAGTACGACAATAACTTTCGGTATATGACACATATCTTTGACATCTTAGAGATCTGTGACAAGAGAGGGTGTTCTCTCCCGAGTGGGAGACGAGACGGTCTGTTTATTACACGTCTACTAGTACGATTCCGTTAGTCCCAGACACGAATCAACTTCGACCAACGTCAAAATACTCTAAGTCAGATACAGACCAAATGGGAATACGTATCACGTGTTGGGAGATCCTAAGAGAACCAAAGGAGTCTGGTCTCTTTAATGTTCTTTAAAGTAAGACGAAAAGTTACCATAAAAACTAAGTGTCCAAATCGGAGAACGAAGAATCTCAATGTGTTATACCGTTTATAGAACTACCTCCTGATTGGTATGCAATCTTCAGAAAGTTCAGGTGGTAAAACAATTGAAGACGAGTCATGTTAGTAGTTTTCATGATGATCGAAAAGACAATACTTGTCGGCGAGAGTCTCTATTCGGACTTAAGAGTCGGAATACGGTGTAGGTCTAATTCACGGGGTCCAATTTTCCCTCCGACATCTAGTAATCACAATCTAGAGGTGTAGTCAGAAAATTGAGGATCATGTAAGAAACCCCTGACCTTACGTTTTCATCCTTCAGTTCTTTGTGGACCTCATTGTCCGTTTAAACCGGAACCTTATGCCTTACTTCGTCCCGTTTCTTTTTCTCTCAAAACAGTTCTCTTATGTGGTCATTATCGTTTGTGTGAGAAGGTTGTTGTGTTCTCTTCTGAGATGTGTACCTGTAGTGGTCTACCAGTTGTGGTTTTAGTCTAACTAATATGAGAAAAGTCGGCTTCTACCTCTTCGAGATATGTCAGTCGTTTTTGTTCTGGTCCTCGACTGACACCAAGTCTAGTACTTGAGGAATAACGGTTTAAGCCTGAATTTAACTTCTTTCATCCCTTTTGGTGAGCCGGTAAGTCCATACAGGACTTAGTTTAGGAAATACTAATATGTCACCTTCACTCTTTATCTAAATTCCCTGATCTAGACTATCTATCTAACAGACTACTTGATACCTGTCTTCAAACACTGTAACATGTCCTCTGTCCCTAGTTCTGGTAGGGGTACCTTTTCTTTACGTTTTTTTTCGTTTTACCGACAGACCCCTCCGGGAATTTATCGACACTTTTCTTCTCTTTGCTTTTCGTTTCCTCTTTTCCTTTATATATTGCTAGACTTACGTCTCAAGGTTTCTTATCGTTCTTCTCTATTCTTTCGGAAGGAGTCGCTAGTTACGTTTCTTTATTTGTTGTCTTACCCTTTCTGATCTCTAGAGAAGTTCTTTTAATTTCTATAGTTCCCTTGTAAAGTACGTTTCTACCCGAACTATTTCCTGTCTTTACTATACCTAGATTGTCTTCGTCTTCTATAATTCTTCTCCACCGTTCTTATGTGTCTTCTTGACATGTTTTTTCTCGAAGTGTTGGTTCTATTATTACTACCACACTAGTGAGTGGATCTCGGTCTGTACGACCTTACACTTCAGTTCACCCGGAATCTTTCGTAGTGATGTTTGTTTCGATCACCTCCACTACCTTAAGGTCAACTCGATAAAGTTTAGGACTTTCTACTACGACACTTTCACGACGTGAGTTACACGGTCGTTTAAACCTTTTGAGTCGTCACCGGTGTCCTGACCTTTCCCAGTCAAAAGTAAGGTGAAGGTTTCTTTCCGTTACGGTTTCTTACGAGTTTGATGGCGTGTTAACGTGAGTAGAGTGTACGATCATTTCATTACGACTTTTAAGAGGTTCTGTCTGAAGTCGTTATGTACTTGGTACTTGAAAGTCTACAAGTTCGACCAAAATCTTTTCCGTCTCCTTGGTCTCTAGTTTAATGCTTGTAGACTACCTAGTAACTTTTTGTTCTCTCAAGGTCCTTTTGTAGAAAAAGACGAAATAACTGATACGGTTTCGGAAACTGACACACCTAGTGTTATTTGACACCTTTTAAGACTTTCTCTACCCTTATGGTCTAGTGGACTGGACGGAGAACTCTTTGATATACGTACAGTCCTTCGTTGTCAATCTAGACCTGTACCTTGTTGTCTGACCAAGGTTTATCCTTTTCCTCATACAGTTCCGACATATAACAGTGGGACGAATAAATTGAAGATACGTCTCATGTAGTACTCTTTGCGACCTGACCTTCTTTGTGTTCGACCTTAGTTCTAACGACCCTCTTTATAGTTATTGGAGTCTATACGTCTACTGTGGTGGGAATACCGTCTTTCACTTCTCCTCAATTTCTCGGAGAACTACTTTCACTTTCTCCTCTCACTTTTTCAACCGAATTTCGAGTTGTAAGTCTTTTGATTCTAATACCGTAGGCCAGGGTAGTGAAGTACCCTTTATCTACCCCTTTGTCACCTTTGTCACAGTCTGAAATAAAAACCCCCCGAGGTTTTAGTGACGTCTACCACTGACATCGGTACTTTACTTTTCTACGGATGACAAACCTTCCTTTCAATACTGGTTGGATCTATCGTATAACTTTTCGTCTCTGTAATGAAACGGGTGTTTCCCGACAGATCAGTTCCGATACCAAAAAGGTCACCAGTACACACCTACATTCTCAACCTGACACTTCTTTCGATTCGTGGTCTCTTAACTACGAAAACTTGACACCACAACCTCTTCTGAGAACTCTCAGGGAACCTGACGTTCCTCTAGGTTGGTCAGGTAAGATTTTCTCTAGTCAGGACCCACAAGTAACTTTCTGACTACGATTTCGACTTTGAGGTCATGAAACCAGTGCAGTACGCTTCTCAACTGAATAACCTTTTCTGAGACTACGACCGTACCTAACCCCCGTCTTCCTCTTCCCCTACTGTCTCCTACTCTACCGACCTACCGTAGTGGCTGAGTTACCTAAACTCAAACTCACTTGAGACTCTCAAGCACTACCTGTCCCTCCGGACTACACGACGTTAAGTACCCCAGCACTTCTCAGCCTGTGTTGACTCGCTGACTTGACTTGTAAGCAACTCCGGGGACAGGAGACCGTTCATAAACAGAAGAGTTACGATACTCTGACGTTTTTAAATATGATACCAAAGTTTTCAAATAAAGAAATCGGAGACCTGATTGTATCGAGTTCTAAGACTCTTTTGTTCAACGTACAACTCCAGGAAATTAAAAGATCGAAACAATAAGATCGTGACACGGTGGTGTCTTTCGAGACAATCGAAGAGACGGGGTCGTCACCGGACGACGGACACAATTCCGGTTTAAGAGTCGAGATCGGACATGAGGTCCTCTTCTTACTGATGTGTTTAAGTCTATAATGAAAACTATATAAAGTAAAGTAAGTCCAAAAGTCATCCTGGTGGATAGACCTCTGGTGGTGGGATAAAGACGTGAGAAATTTCCGTGATGACCATGTTGGAGGATAGAAAGGGGGTAGGAGTCTAATTGGTAGGAGTCTTTCAGTTTTCATAAGGTAGATAATTATTGACTTTAAATTAGAACACCCAATAGTAAAACTTTTTACAACTCTTTGAAGGGACCGTCAAGCTACCATTCTGAGATACGAAAGTGACGCCCAACTCCCAAGTTAGGGATCACCTCATCGATGATAGGAGGTACGACGTATTACGTCGGTTTTTTTTCTTCAAATTATTATCAAGGGGTATCGGAGTCTCCAAAACCTCTCCTCAGACCCTTTCTCTCTTACCTCTATGATTACCCAATCGTACACTTAATGTGAAAACGAAACTTCGAGTAAAAATAGTCTAAATATACACAGGATACCGAGTGTGTAAGTAAAGGTTAAAGTTGGTCGTCTTAATTTCATGATTCGGGAATTTTGACCTGACAGTACTAGACTACACCGAACGTAGAGGTCTGAGTAAAAAGTGAGGGACGGAGGGTGGTTTAAAGGACGTAAAGGGTAATCGGTGGTTGGAGAAGGTGAAGGTCATCTCACTACGAAGAGTTAGAGTGTGAAACCAGTTAGACAAGTACCACGGATTTTACGGTAGAAGTTTGGAAATTGATGGAACGGTTCACGACTATTAAAGGGAAAACAAAAGGGTTTCCACCACGATTTCGATACCAAAAGAAAGACCAGACGTCTAAGACCGATCAAAAGACACATACGAGTCAACACAGACTGAGAAACACTGGGGTACCTAACATTGGGTGACACGAGGAGACACATACCTTAAAAGGTCCGTTCTTAGGACCTCTCCCAACAATAAAGAATGAGGTCCCATAGAGGGACTGGGTCAATAGCTTGGACACAGAGGACGTAGTGGACGTAACCGTCCTCCTAAGATATGTCGATACATTGGTAATTCATCTTACTCCCTATAGATGTACGTGAATGTACCCACACAAACTTTGACGGGAAGCCTTAAGTCCCTTCCAGTACTTCCGACCTTAGAATGGATTTCTTTATCCTTAGTTTTACTCCAGAGACACGGGCCCCCGGGGTGAGTCAAAGTAGTGATGACAAAAGTCTTTACGTGTGCCCCTCGACCTGTGTCCCACCCCCGTACACACATATAACCCAATACGGTTCTTGACCCTCACGAACACGTGGTCAATACCCCTAGTACTCACTACGTAGGGGTCGTCGAATACCAAAGAACTACCTCAGGTGTCGTGTCATACTTGGCACAAGAAAGTTGTGAGAGGTTCTTAAGATAGACCACAGGAGGGTCTGAGAAGGGTGAGGGGTCAGGACTTCAAACACTAAGTCAAGTACCTACCCGACTTTACTCGAGGAAAGATACAAGGTGTGTCGACCCCTCCGGTCCACCAGTGAGTCTGTGAGAGTGAAAGGGAACAACCTCCATAGTGTCCGAGTCTTCTATCGAGAACCGGGATTCGACACAACACAACCCCCTCCCAACTACACCATTTTAGTACACAAAAAAAAAAAAAAAAAAAATTGGGAAAGGCTATACAGGTTTGAACATTAAGAAAACGAAGTTATAACAGGACCTCAAGGACTTCAAGGTGTTACCGAGAAAGTAGGCATTCACTAACAGATTCTGTCACAAAATGTCCTCAAGGACTCGACTCCTGTACTCCCCGACCTCGGTCAAGTACCCGGTGATGTCCCAGGTTTCGGTCCTGGTTCTAGTACCAAACATACAGATAATGGGTCACGTGTAAACCCGTTCTAAGGAGGGTCTAGGGAGTAGTATCTGTGAATGTCGAGGGTGTTTCCGTGAAAACAGACACTTCTCTACGGTTTAAAAAGAATCCTCACCCCGTGTTTGTTTCCAGTTGAATATGTCGATATCACGACTGTAGTGAGATAGGGGTCACACATAGAAATAGTCATGGGAGTGGTACGACATAATAGTCACAGTAATTGGTACTCTAGGAATCACAAAGAGTAAAAACTAAGGAACCCTGGATCGTGTCATAAACCGTGTGTTCTCGAGTTTGTAAATAACTCATTTGTTTACTTACTTAACCCAGAGTCTACTATGAATCCTAAAATTTATCGTATAAAATCACCTGACCTTCTTCGTGTTCGAACTTAGTTCTAACGACCCTCTTTATAGTTATTGGAGTCTATACGTCTACTGTAGTGGGAATCCCGAAGGGTCCACCGAGTATACCATTTCATAGACGGACGTTACGCCCTCTGGACCTAAGTTAGGGACCCAGCCCTTCTAAGGGACCTCTTCCTTTACCGTTGGGTGCGGTCATGAGAACGGACCTTTTAAGGTACCTGCCTCCTCGGACCATCCGATGTCAGGTATCCCAGCGTTTCTCAGCCTGTGCTGACTCACTGAAGTGAAAGTGGAATACCGTCTTTCACTTCTCCTTGATTTTTCGGAGAACTACTTTCACTTTCACCTCTCACTTTTTCAACCAAATTTCGAGTTATAAGTCTTTTAATTCTAGTACCGAAGACCAGGGTAGTGAAGTACTGTTTATCTACCCCTTGGTCACCTTTGTCACATTCTGAAATAAAAAACCCCGAGGTTTTTAGTGACGTCTACCACTGACGATGGTACTTTAATTTTCTGCGAATGAGAAACCTTCCTTTCAATACTGGTTGAATCTATCATATAACTTTTCGTCTCTGTAATGAAACGGTTGTTTCCAGGCAGATCAGTT
Source organism: Capra ibex (assembly GCA_006410555.1). NCBI lineage: Eukaryota > Metazoa > Chordata > Mammalia > Artiodactyla > Bovidae > Capra > Capra ibex. Next base: position 39,195,878 of record SJYO01004576.1, read on the forward strand.
CCGTTACCAAAAATGTCACCAGTACATACCTACACTCTCAACCTGACACTTCTTTCGACTCGTGGTTTCTTAACTACGAAAACTTGACACCACAACCTCTTCTAAGAACTCTCTCAAGGAACCTGACGTCCCTCTAGGTTGGTCAGGTAAGATTTCCTCTAGTCAGGACCCACAAGCAACCTTCCGGACTACGACTTCGACTTTGAGGTTATGAAACCGGTGGAGTACGCTTCTCAACTGAGTAACCTTTTCTGGGACTACGAACCTCCCTAACCTCCGTCTTCCTCTTCCCCTACTGTTTCCTACTCTACCGGACCTACCGTAGTGGCTGAGTTACCTGTACACAAACTCACTTGAGGCCCTCAACCACTACCTGTCCCTCCGGTCATGAGAACGGATCTTTTAGGTTACCTGCCTCCTCGGACCACCCGACGTCAGGTACCCCAGCGATTCTCAACCTGTACTGACTCGCTGAAGTGAAAGTGAAAAGTGAAAGTACATAACCTCTTCCTTTACCGTTGGGTAAGGTCATAAGAACGGACCTCTTAGGGTCCCTACCCCCTCGGGCCACCCGACGACAAATACCCCAGTGTGTCTCAGTTTGTACTGACTTTGCTGAATCGTTGTCGTCGTCGTCCCTCTGGACCGTACGACACTAAGTGCACCAACGTTTCTCAGTCTGTTCTGACTTACTGACTTGACTGAAATCACCCCTTCTGTAAGTAAGTTTATTCTCTTTGGTTTGTCTCTATTATGTCATTTTTGTTCATTTTTACCGGAACCATTTAGACGCGTTAATTACTCTCTTTTCGAATCCACCTCTTCCGTCTAATGGAGTTTCACTTTGGAACTGAACTACCGGACATTGGATCTATCGTATAACTTTTCGTCTCTATAATCAAACGGTTGTTTTCAGGTAAATCAGTTCCGATACCAAAGAGGTCACCGGTACGTACCTACACTCTTAACCTGACACTTCTTCCAACCCGTGGCTTCTTAATTACGAAAACTTGACACCACAATCTCTTCTGAGAACTCAGGGAACCTGACGTTCCTCTAGGTTGGTCAGGTAAGACTTCCTCTAGTCGGGACCCTAAAGGAACCTTCCTTACTACGATTTCGACTTTGACGTCATGACACCGGTGGAGTACACTTCTCAACTGAGTAACCTTTTCTGAGACTACGACCCTCCCTAACCCCCGTCTTCCTCTTCCCCTGCTGTCTCCTGCTCTACCGACCTACCGTAGTGACTGAGCTACCTACACTCAAACTCACTTGAGACCCTCTACCACTACCTGTCCCTCCGGACCGTACGACGCTAAGTACTCCAACGTTTCTCAGTCTGTGCTGACTCACTGACTTGACTTGACTTGACTTCTTTAGTTACCCCGAAGGGTCCATTTCTTGAGTCTGGACAGTTACGTCCTCTGTCTGTGTTCTCTGGACCCGAGTTAGGGACCCAACCCTTCTAGGGGACCTCCTCCCATACCGTTGGGTGTGGTCATAAGAACGGACCTTTGAGGGTATCTGTTACCTCAGACCACCCCATGTCAGACACCCCAGTGTTTCTCAGTCTGTACTGACTGAATGAATCGTGTGTTCGTGTTCTTTAGTAACACTCAAAAATTAGTCGTTTTACTACATTATTTTCACAAACAAATCCCGATGAATGAATCGTCTCATGTCTTGACCTTAATCTAATCAGACAGTATGATCGTAGGAGTCTTATTAAGAACCGAAGGCGTATAATTACTTTCGGACGACTAACATGAATCTTTACGGAAACTTCACACTCGGTACCGTCTTAGAATAGAGTCCTAGAATTGGGGAAAGGATCCAATACCGTTATCGGAGGATTAAGTAGGGGAAGAAATGTCAGAGTAAAAGTAGTGAAAGGTATACGGACGATGACGATGACGACGATTCAGTGAAGTCAGCACAGGCTGAGAAACGCTGGGGCATCTACCGTCGGGTGTTCCGAGGGGACAGGGAGTCTAAGAGGTCCGTTCTTGTGACCTCATCCAACGGTAAAGGAAGAGGTTACGTACTTTCACTTTTCACTTTCACTTCAGCGAGTCAGCACAGGATGAGAATCGTTTGGGGTACCTGACGTCGAATGGTCCGAGAAGGCAGGTGCCCTAAAAGGTCTGTTCTCATGACCACACCCAACGGTAACCTTCTCTATAAAGATTTTTACTCAAATTCGACGGATTTTTCGATAAACAGGTAGAAAACGATTGTTTAAGGAATTGTATAGTGTGTATCGGAAAGTGTTTGATTACGGTGGGTTAGAGAAACCAACAGAGTCTGGTGAGGAAAAGTGTATATAAAATAGAAAGACTCCTGTGGTATAGGAACACGTAGACACTGAACGTGTATGACAAAGGGAAAAGACCTTTCGTGAAGATGGGAAGGAACGAACTTTTTTTATTAAGTTTACAGTGGATGAGATACATCGGTAAGGGATGAGAGGGTCCTCTAAATTTGTCTATCCAGTACGGAATCAGTGGAAACATAAAAATCTTGAGTAACGTTATAAATCGTATCGTCACTGAAGATGATCTTTATTTCAAAATTTTTATAAATTACTATTTATAATAACGACATAAGACCTTTTTTACTTTTTGTTGTGTCTAGATATCTTCCATTTTTCACTCATTTCATTTTCGGTAGATGAGTGTGGACGTTATGACTCGATAGATAAGTCAAGTCAAGTAAAGTCAGTGAGTCAAAACAGGCTGAGAAACGTTGGGGTACTTAGTGTCGTACGATCCGGAAGGACAGGTAGTGGTTGAGAGTCTCAAGTGAGTTTGAGTACAGGTGACTCAACCACTACGGTAGGTCGGTAGAGTAGGAGACAACAGGGGAAGAGGACGGGGGTTAGGGAGGTTCGTAGTCCCGGAAAAGGAAAAAAAAAAAAAAAAAATTTAAAAATAAAAAAAAATTAAAATTAAAATTAAAATTAAAATTAAAAAAATTTAAAATTTTAGAAATTAAGAATGTACGTAAGGGTTTGTACTTGGGGGGAGGGTGGAGGGAGGGGTATTGTAGAGAGACCCAGTAGGGGTACGTGGTCGAGGTTCGTACGACATAGGACGTAGTCTGTATCTGACCGCTAAGTTAAGAATGTACTATCATATGTACAATCTTACAGTAAGAGGGTTTAGTAGGGTGGGAGAGGGAGAGGGAGACTCAGGTTTTCAGGTAATATGTGTAGACACAGAGAACTGCTGGGACATACGTTCTGTCCCGGAAAAGGTTACTCAGTTGAGAAGCGTACTCCACCGGTTTCATAACCTCAAAGTCGAAGTCGTAGTCAGGAAGGTTACTTGTGGGTCCTGACTAGAGGAAATCTTACCCGACCAACCTAGAGGAACGTCAGGTTCCCTGAGAGTTCTCAGAAGAGGTTGTGGTGTCAAGTTTTCGTAGTTAAGAAGTCACGAGTCGAAAGAAGTGTCAGGTTGAGAATGTAGGTATGTACTGGTGACCTTTTTGGTATCGGAACTGATCTGTCTGGAAACAACCGTTTCATTACAGAGACAAAAAGTTATATGATAGATCCAACCAGTTTTGAAAGGAAGGTCCCTCACAGAAAATTAAAGTACCGATGTCAGTGGTAGACACCACTAAAACCTCGGGGTTTTTTATTTCAGACTGTGACAAAGGTGACAAAGGGGTAGATACACGGTACTTCACTACCCTGGTCTACGGTACTAGAAGCAAAAGACTTACAACTCACAATTCGGTTGAAAAAGTGAGAGGAGAAAGTGAAAGTAGTTCTCCGAAAAGTCAAGGAGAAGTGAAAGACGGTATTCCCACCACAGTAGACGTATAGACTCCAATAACTATAAAGAGGGTCGTTAGAACTAAGGTCGAACACAAAGAAGGTCGGGTCACAAAGAGTACTACATGAGACGTATATTCAATTCATTCGTCCCATTGTTATATGTCGGAACTACATGAGGAAAAGGATAAACCTTCGTCAGAAAACAAGGTACAGATCAAGATTGACAACGAAGGACTGGACGTATATCCAAAGAGTTCTCCGTCCAGTCCACCAGACCATAAGGGTAGAGAAAGTCTTAAAAGGTGTCAAATAACACTAGATGTGTCAGTTTCCGAAACCGCATATTAGTGGTAATTTAGTCTAGAACACACATGATAAACTGTGTGAACAACCACATATCAAAAATTTTCAAGTTTGGACAAAAACTTACTGACTTACTCACTTATTTCCTTTAGGTCTACAATAAGTATTGTTAGGTGATTAATCAACTTCAGTCCTTTCTTAGAAATACTCTAATCTTTTCTTTGTTATCTAACACTTCCTCATAACTTTCTTTGCTTTTGGTTTTTTGTCCCTTAAGGGACCACCAGGTCACCAATGCTGAGGTGTGAAGGTGACGTCCCCTGTGTCCAAGGTAGAGAACAGACCCTTGATTCTAGGACGTTCGGTGTTTCTCACCGGTTTTTTGATTTTTGTTTTTTTATTTTTTTTTGATGACGTTAAAGTACTGACTCAACGGACACAATACGAATTGTATCTTAGTTTATATTAAAGTTTCGACGTTAAACACCTATGTATCCACCTTTCAAAATTGCTCTACGTTCTTCCTTCTATTAGGAAGAATATATAGAGAGACTTATGGTCAAAAATATGAACATGTTGTGTTCATTAGGGTTAAACATCCAAATACTTTCCTAATCCCTATTTTATATAATTGTACAAACGGTACGTCAGTTCGTTATTTGATATTAATAATAGTAAACATAACTATTCTCACAAAATGTTATTGCAGTCTCGTCTGTTACATCCAATAGAACAAATGATTATTCGTACGACTTAAAGAAGATGAGAAATTTAGCCGAAAATCGTTATATGTTTCTATACTTAAAACCAAGTTTTAACCCTTTTCTCATACAGTTTCTACGTATTAACAGTGGGACGAATAAATTGAATATACGTCTTACGTAGTACACTTTATGATCCGACCAACTTCGTGTTCGACCTTAGTTCTAACGACCCTCATTACAGTTATTGGAATCTATACCTCTACTGTGGTGGGAGTGCAGTCTTTCACTTCTCTTTGATTTCTCGGAGAACTACTTCCACTTTCTTCTCTCACTTTTTTCGACCGAATTTTGAGTTGTGAGTTATTTGATTCTAGTACCGTAGGGTATGGTAGTGAAGTACCGTTTATTTACCCCTTTTTCACCTTTGTCACTGTCTGAAATAAAAGAACCTGAGGTTTTAGTGACATCTACCTCTGACGTCGGTACTTTAATCTGCTGTGAATGAGGAACCTTTTTTTCGATACTGTTTGGATCTGTCGTATAATTTTTCGTCGCTGTAATGAAATAGTTGTTTCCAGGTAGATCAGTTTCGATACCAAAAAGGTCACCAGTACATACCTACACTCTCAACTTGGTATTTCTTCCGACTTGTGGTTTCTTAACTATGAAAACATGACACCACAACCTCTTCTGAGAACTCTCAGGGAACCTAACAATCCTCTAGGTTGGTCAGGTAGGATTTCCTTTAGTCATGACTTTTAAGTGACCTTCCTGACTACGACTTCGACTTCAAGGTTATGAAACCGGTGGACTATGTTTCTCGACCGAGTAATCTTTTCTGAAACTACGACTCTCTCTGACTTCCGTCCTCCTCTTCTCCTGTTCTCTCTTACTCTACCAACCTACCGTAGAGGTCGAGTTACCTGTACTCAAACTCGATCCAGGTCCTCTACCACTGTCTACCCCTTTGGACCGTACGACATAAGGTACTGAAACGTTTCTCAGCTTGTACTGACTCACTGATTTGTCGTTGTTGTAAATGTTTAATTGGAGTCGTTATAATAGGTTTCTGTCTTTGTGTATGACTCTGAGTGTATATATGGGTCCTTCTGTCTCTAGAGTATCAAAGACGAAATATAAATTTTACAGAGAACGGTGGGCGGGGGGGGGGGAAAAAAAGGGGAACCGAACTTCAACATGATAATTATTAATTGGACTCCGACTTCAGAGTCCTTTCATCCGACACATAGAGTACCTGTACTATTGAAGTTCAAAAGAGATCCGTAATTTTTTATTATTATTATTTGATCAACAAAAATTAGAGTACACGTTTTTTTTTTGGGGTGTCAAAACGTTTAAGTTTTCTTTAAAACAGAATCGGTAAAAAAAGGGTCTCAGATTTCTTATAACACAAGTGTGACAGAAGAAAGACACCAGTACCAGAGATCGATTTTACATTTGGTCTCTCTCGAGGTTAACTGAGACTATTGTTTCCGTATAACCGACTATTTTAGAACAGGGTCTCCCCAACAAAGAGACCGATCCACTCCAGAATCAGGGTAGTCTTCTTAGACTTGTCATTCCCTTTAACATCCTCATACCCTTCAAACTAAGAAAGGAGAGGGGGTAGGGGAGGGGTGGTTCTCTCTTCTCTTTAATCTTCCCTTAAGAAATCTTACAATCCTCACAAAAAGACTTAGGAGTCCGAAAACTAATATTCTCTGGCAGGATCTGTATTCCCTCGGAGTCAGGTAAAAGGGTAGGACACCGTTATTCTGTCTCTGAGTGAAAGTCCGGGGAGGGGGGTGAAAAAAAAAAAAAAGTACACTTCACTTTCAGCAAGTCAACACAGAGAAACACTGGGGTACCTGACATCGGACAGTCCGAGGAGACAGGTACCTTAAGAGGTCCGGTACCTCACCCATCGATAATGGAAGAGGTCCTCTAGAAGGGTTGAGTCCCTAGTTTAGGTCCAGAAGGCGTAACGTCCACCTAAGAAATGACAGACTCGGTGGTCCCTTTATTTCTGGTCCGTGACGGTGTCATTCTGAATTAAAAAAGGGGGAAAGAATGGGGAATGTCCCCAAAAGAAGATCGAATCTTTCCGTAGGAGGGTACAACTTATCGGATGTTGGTTCTTGACTCACGAGGATCTTTACGTTAGGTCACAGGGTCTATGTAAACCCTCCATGGTCTTCCCCTAAGTCTCGTAGAGGACTTAAGGGAACTTAGAAAAAGAGACTACCGCAAAACCCGTAGGAGATGAAGGGATAGCTTATTATCGGTCTGTAGAGACCTGAGGGAAACTATGGGACACGTCTCTTGGGTCGCGTCGTACCGACTTCTTCCCGAAAAGAAGAGGTCACGTAACGGTCTCGAGAGGAACTCTCTCCAGACAACGTGGTAGTACCAGACATGATGTCACCGGTTGAGTTATCCGATAAGTAAAGTCACATACGCAACGGTTCCGGACCTCACTTCCCCCCTTGAGTACCTCCTTCACCTTAAACGGTGTCACCCTTTACAGTGTCCCTAGTCCTAAACTCCCGACTCTTATAAGGGTATCTCCTAAAAACCAGTGTCTCGTTCTACCTTCTTATATGTCGTCTTCTTGGTGTTCAGATAATGGGACTACCACTCACAGATTCTATTTTAACTTCCCCTACATTCACAATCCACTTTTTCTTTGGAATGAAAGACCCATCTCATCCATTCTTTTAACGTCCTCTTTTTCATTTCCTGCCACGTACACGTCCGCTCGGAGAGTCCCCTTTTCTACGACCTTCCGTCTCCTCGGACCCTCTATATTAAAAAGATGGGGTCCTTTGTTTGACATAGTACATCGTCCCACGTTAAATAACCGTTCGTCACCGTCCACGGCTCGAGACTAAAGGGTCACGTGACGAGCGTTTCAACTACTTCTATGTCGGGAACCCGTACCCCGTACGACCCTCAACATCAAATCCGTTTCACTCTCTTTCTTCCTCTCTCTTTTCTCTTTTTGAGGACCCGAGGAAGTGACTCCACTAATCCTGATTCGGAACTCCCAGAACCTTTCTCCCTCTCACTCTCCTTGGTTCTAGAGTACCTCCTCTCTGTCTGTCGTTTTCAGTCTTCAGAGGTCGGTCGTCTAACCCACTTTGGGCGTCAAATGGAATTTAGAGTCAAACCATTGGTAGACTAGGGTCGCTCTGTCCTCACTCGTCACCATACCATACTTCAGTCTAGAATTAAGAGACGGATTCTTAACTTCGACCCATTGGACCCATTGGACCCATCGGACCTACTTTTGGTCACTAGAATGGGTCGTTTACTCTTTCCCGATCTCCGACAAAAAGGGACCTAGAAAAGGGGTTACTTTTTACGTTATAGTTCCTCCGTCTTTGACATTTACGTCCATGTTTCAAAGAATAATCTCTGTATCGTGTTGTCGTTCACCCTCTCGTGTATCTCTTTGCCAAACAAATCGACTCTGTCTTCTTCCGTCTCTACGTGTGGGTCTCTCTTTCCCACACTCACAGGGGAATCACTCCTCCTTGAGACATTTCTTCGTCAATTCAGTAAACATATCCAGTCAAGAGGGTCCAGAAACAGAAGGAAGTCCGGTTAATAGATCAAAGAAAAGGGTGTGGAGTGGATGGGACCTCGGGAGGGGACCCCACGTGTACGTGGGGAGTCGGTTTCAAAGACCTTCCACGTTCTGAGTAATACCAGACCGTAATAGGGAACTGAAAATTGGGTGTTCCTCGGAGAGGTTCGTACACATCACAGAGGGAACAGGATTTTCCCTCCCTCTAGGGAATTATGAAATGAGAAACATTTTCTAAAACGGAGAGAAACAGGAACGGTACTAATAAAGGAACTCTATAAATATTCTCTGTTTCTTGCCGATAAATTGGAAAAAGACAACAATAGAGGTAAGTTTCCCGTTTGTCCTCCTACTAACATTTACGGAGTTGACCTCGGGTTGATTGGGAATAGAGTCCTTTACGTTTGTCCTCCGATCAACATTTACAGATTGGACCTCGGGTAGATAGAGGAGGAAGTGACCCTGGACCAAAGATCCCGTCCTCCTGTCTCGACCCCTGTTTCCTTCTACACCCATGTAGAAAGAAGAGGACTGAACCCCTCCCCCTGTCCTTGTGAGTGTGGCAAGGGAGGGGGTAGGGGTAGGACGGGAGGAGGTCGACGGATTCTCGTGTATCTCCTAAGACCGGTAGTGTTCGAGGCAGTGGTAACACGTCCGAGGTGTTTGGTACGGACAGGAGAAGAACTGGGGGAGAGTCAGGCCTTAGTCCTTACTCCTCCGTCCTACTAAGACGTGTGTGAAGATTCGTTATAAAACTTGTAAAGGTCCTTTACAAGTGAAAAGGTCCTTTCACTCGTACGCCCGATTTTACTTTTTCCCATCACGACCAATCTTACTTTCGTAGTACACACCTTAGATACTCCTTAAAACGGAAGAGATTTGGGGAGTAAGCTAGTTACTTGTTTCAGATCTCTTCCCTTTGTTTCGTAGGTCCGAGTCCAAGCGTGAGGTAGTACCCGTACAACTACTCACGTCGTGGTCCAAAGAGTGTCTACCGTCGTCGTAGGTGATACTCTTTGAACCAGAGATCTCTGAGGGTTATGGAGACCCAATTGTATGGGTACTCTTTATGACTGAATTACACCAAGAAGAGGTCATTCAGTCCCGTGCATCAGTCCCGTCACAGGTCCGTCCAGTCTTCGTTCCAGTCTCCGGACGAGAAGACAGAAACAGAGACTTCGGACTAATTATGATGAAGGTAAATTGAGGGAATTGTGTGACAGTGTGACGGAAGTTCGGTTCCTGTTATCCACCTGAGACCGAGGGAAGTACTCAGATGGAAACCCGCTTGACAACGAGGGTTTCTACGGGGAACCGTCCCGAGTCGGTCTACCGGTATGGAGGAGAGAGAAGGGTGTCCGAAGGTCGAGTCGTTCTTGGAAGACGTCGACTAACAGGAGTCCATACGTCTGGTCCTTGAGGTTGACCCGAAACTACTGAAGGAGTTGACGGACCAGGCCGACCTCTTACGTTCGGTATTTACATGTCTTCCCGACACACAAGAACCCGAGGTCCCGATCGGGTCAAGGAGGTCAGAGGAAGGTCCTCGTACATTCTTCGTTGGACGACCCTTAAGGTCGTTTCCGTCCGACTCGGTGGGGGGTGAGGTGGGTGTAGGAACACTAAACACACCAATCGGATTCCCAGCCTCACGTACATAGAAGAGAAGTCACTCAAAAACTTTCAGTAAGAGGTAAGTAAGTCACAGAAACACCCTCCCATTGACTCACTCCTCCCCCAAGGGTACAATATTGACTCTCTTCTGGTTTAGAGTAGTGTCGTGTGTCTTAACTTTCTTAAAGAGAGAGAGAGAGGGAGGGGTGGAGAGGTGGCAAGACACAAAACATTCGGGATCTGTGACTGGGTCAACAGAGTTTCTTATAGACAATGGGTCCTTCTCTTTCTCTAATACACATCCATCAGGAATCGTAAACGTCAAATATAGGTGGATGGGGAGCGACCCACCTATGTGTCAACTTGACTTATTTCGTGAAAGTCCCGGACATTGAGTTATAGTCCCACCGACGACACCCCCACGGTAGACACGTTTACGGGGGGTCTACGGGTGTAAACACATTTACGAGACCCCAGTGGTAAAACTTAGAATTGTTATAAAAAATTGTTCCCCAGGGTGTAAAGGTAAAACGTAACACGGGGTGTCTAATACCTCGGTCAGGACATACCGTGAAAGATTTCCTCATTCGCAGAACATTAAAGTACCGACGTCAGTGGTAGACGTCACTAAAACCTCGTGGCTTTTTATTTCAGACTGTGACAAAGGTGACAAAGGGGTAGATAAAGGGTACTTCACTACCCTGTTCTACGGTACTAGAAGTAAAAGACTTACAACTCGAAATTCGGTTGAAAAAGTGAGAGGAGAAAGTGAAAGTAGTTCTCCGAGAAATCGAGGAGAAGTGAAAGACGGTATTCTTTCACAGTAGACGTATAGACTCCAATAACTATAAAGAGGGCCGTTAGAACTAAGGTCGAACACAAAGAAGGTCAGGTCGTAAAGAGTACTACATGAGACGTATATTCAATTCATTCGTCCTACTGTTATATGTCGGAACTACATGAGGAAAAGGATAAACCTTGGTCAGAAAACAAGGTACAGGTCAAGATTGACAACGAAGGACCGGATGTATGTCTAAAGAGTTCTCCGTCCAATCCACCAGACCATAAGGGTAGAAAAAGTCTTAAAAGGTGTCAAAGAACACTAGGTGTGTCAGTTTCCGAAACCGTATCAGTTCTTTCGTCTATATCTACAAAAAGACCTTGAGAGAACGAAAAAGGTACTAGGTCGTCTACAACCGTTAAACTAGAGACTAAGGAGACGGAAAAGACTTTGGTCGAACTTGTAGTCCTTCAAGTGCCAAGTGTATAACGACTTTGGACCGAACCTCTTAAAACTCGTAATGAAAAGATCGTACACTCTACTCACGTTAACACGCTATCAAACTCGTAAGAAACCGTAACGGAAAGAAACCTTAACTTTACTTTTGACTGGAAAAGGTCAGGACACCGGTGACGACTCAAAAGGTTCACACGACTGTATAACTCACGTTGTGAAAGTGTCGTAGTAGAAAGCCCTAAATTTTGTCGAGTTGACCTTAAGGTAGTGGAGGTGATCGAAACAAGCATCACTACGAAAGCTTCCGGGTGAATTGAAGTGAAAGGTTCTACAGACCGAGATCTACTCACTAGTGTAGTAGTACTAATAGAACCAGCACTTCGAGAAAAAACATGTCAAGAAGGCACATAAGAACGGTGGAGAAGAATTATAGAAGACGAAGACAATCCAGGTATGGTAAAGACAGGAAATAACTCGGGTAGAAACGTACTTTATAAGGGAACCATAGAGACTAAAAGAACTTCTCTAGAGATCAGAAAGGGTAAGACAACAAAAGGAGATAAAGAAACGTAACTAACGACTTCTTCCGAAAGAATAGAGAAGAACTGGTTGGATCTATCATATAAGTTTTCGTCTCTGTAATGAATCGACTGATTCCAGGCATATCAGTTCCGATACCAAAAAGGTCACCAGTACATACCTACACTCTCAACCTGACACTTCTTCCGACTCACGACTTCTTAACTACGAAAACTTGACACCACAACCTCTTCTGAGAAATCTCAGGGAACCTGACGTTCCTCTAGGTTGGTCAGGTAAGACTTCCTCTAATTAGGACCCTAAAGAAACCTTGTTTACTACGATTTCGACTTTGAGGTCATGAAACCGGTGGAGTGCTCTTCGCAACTGAGTAACCTTTTCTGAGACTACGACCCTCCCTAACCCCCGTCCTCCTCTTCCCCTGCTGGTTCCTACTCTACCGACCTACCGTAGTGCCTGAGCTACCTGCACTCAGACTCACTCGAGACCCTCTACCACTACCTGTCCCTCCGGACCGCACGACGCTAAGTACCCCAGCATTTCTCAGCCCGTGCTGACTCGCTGACTTGACTTGACTTGACTTTCACACAAACGACCTACTGAAGGTTCGTGACCAATTTGACATCGTTCCAGATACGAGGAACCAAGGTGCCGCCTTTAGAGGGAGACAAAGAAATCCCTGAGAATCTTGAGTTCCTCAATGAGAAATTTCGTACAGAAAAGGTTTGATATTCGAGGTTTTCTCGGCATGACTCACCTCTTCGTTCCATGTGTACAACTGACTACGACGTCTACCAGGTTCTGTCCACCCGTCCAGGACTTCTCGGACTGGACGGTACGACACCGACCCATAAGAGACCTACACTGACCCTCGGTCACTCTCCACGTAAAATCTTTCTCAAAGGACTTTCTGATATAGAATAATCTGAATGTTCACCAGTCTCGACTGGACTGTATTACTCTAAACCATTAAAGAGAAGAGAGTCGACGGTAAAAGAAAGACTTAAGGGAGTCCAGGTTGGGAAAAGGACGTCCTCCAAGGTTCGAATAAGAGTATTACCTCTTTATAATTACTTTTCCGTGAGCTTTGACCTGTAGTAGGAGGACCTAGGAGGACAATCTAAGTGGTAGACGACGACGACGACGACAATGGACGACGACGACGACGATTCAACGAAGTCAGCACAGGCTGAGACACGCTGGGGTATCTGTCGTCGGGTGGTCCGAGGGGACAGGGACCCTAAGAGGTCCGTTCTTGTGACCTCACCCAACGGTAAAGGAAGAGGTTACATACTTTCACTTTTCACTTTCACTTCAGCAAGTCAGTACAGGCTGAGAAACGCTGTGTTACCTGACGTCGGATGGGACGAGGAGGTAGTTACCCTAAAGGGTCCGTTCTCATGACCTCACCCCACGGTAACGGAAGAGGTGACGACAATGGATCTCTTGAAGTTTTTATGGTTTTGATCCCGAAATGGGGTCTACTTAAAATTGAAAAATAGGATCTTTTAAAACGAGTATGTGGATTCATATTTCTTATTATTGGTCAGAGGTACACGGAAAGTGGTCATGAAGAGTGCAGGGCGGGGTACTTTTATAATTACTGGTCATACGTGTCTGGTTAATTTAATCTTAGATTTCCCATCATTGTATCGTAGTAAAAATAATTTTAAAGCGTCACCAAGGTAGTGGAAAAAAAAAACAAAAACAACAAGGTCGTTGAAAATAGGTCGAAGTTGTTATTAGAGTGATTAGAAAAGGCATACTAGGGGACTTCGTACGAAAAGGGGGACTCAAACCAGGAAAGTAGACATTTGTAAGGATAGTCTTTCTGAAGAAAGATTGTATTGACGGTACGGTGGACGTGAGAGTGTTTTAAGAGTCACTCAGGAGTTTTAGTAGATTCTAGACTAGACGTTACTCTAAGGGATCCAGTAGAATCCTAGGTGAGTGACGTACACCAACGACCCAAGAGCAAACAAGATACCTTCGAGGAAGGGGCAGAACTGTAAAAAAAATTTTGGAGGGTCCCACTGACAGTCCATTTCGGTCACAACTAACCAAGGTGGTGAACCACTTCTACCCCTCTGACCGGGTCCTCTGCTCTCATTGACAGAGTCCAATAAGTCACGTCGTTTACTCGAGGGAAAAATTGGGGTCGAGACGGATGTGCACCCTGGAAGGGTCTTTCTTCCCGAGAATCTCTGACTCGTCGAGAGTTCTGAGTACGTTTGGAAATACATGGACGTGACGAAATAAGGTCTCTTTTCCAGGTACCTAATGTTCCCATCGGGTTGTCAATTCTATTCCCTCGATGAAGTCTAGGTCCTCGACCGGCCGACTGGTTGTATGTCATCTACTTTTCTGGACGATGGACTACGATTCCCGTGACCGAAGACGGTAGTGTCCCTAAGGTCTCCTAGGGGATCAACTCTCTTTGGACTCAGGTCACCAACGGGATCTTCTCCGGGTAAAGGACGGTCTTCTCACTCTTTGAAGGGACGTCCGGAGAGGAATTACCCCTTTATTGATCTAGACAACTTCCTTGAAGAGGTGTTAGTACGGGGAGAGTGTAGAGAGGGTAGTCCTTACAAGGTCAGAGAGTCATACTTCTTGTTCCTCAAATAAGTAGAGTTGTATCTACTCCATACTGACTCGGTCTGAAGGGTGAGTCCTTGGAGAGCTCCCGATCCATCTCCGGTATGAAGTGTTTACTAACGACTTGTGTACTAACGTATATTTCCATGTGTAGATCGGAACCTCATTATTATTATTGTTATTATTACGATTATAAACACTCCGTGATAAGTAAATCATCAACTATATCATGTAGTACTCTTTACGACCCGACCTTTTTCGTGTTCGACCTTAGTTCAAACGACCCTCTTTATAGTCATTAGAGTCTATACGTCTACTGTGGTGGGAATACCGTCTTTCACTTCTCCTTGACTTTTCGGAGAACTACTTTTACTTTCACCTCTCACTTTTTCAATCGAATTTCGAGTTGTAAGTCTTTTACTTCTAGTACCGTAGACCAGGGTAGTGAAGTACCCTTTATCTACCCCTTTCTCACCTTTGTCACAGTCTGAAATTAAAAAACCCTAGGTTTTAGTGACGTCTACCACTGACGTCGGTACTTTAATTTTCTGCGAATGAGGAACCTTCCTTTCAACACTGGTTGGATCTATCGTATAACTTTTCGTCTCCTTAATGAAACGGTTGTTTCTAGACAGATCAGTTCCGATACCAAAAAGGTCACCAGTACACACGTACACTCTCAACCTGACATTCCTTTCGACTCGCGATTTCTTAACTACGAAAACTTGACACCACAACCTCTTCCGAGAACTCTCAGGGAACCTGACGTTCCCCTAGGTTGGCCAGGTAAGATTTCCTTTAGTCGGGACCCACAAGAAACCTTCCTTACTACGATTTCGACTTTGAGGTCATGAAACCGGTGGAGTTCTCAACTGAGTAACCTTTTCTGAGACTACGACCCTCCCTAACCCCCGTCCTCCTTTTGCCCTGCTGTCTCCTACTCTACCGACCTACCGTAGTGGCTGAGTTACCTGCACTTAAACTCACTTGAGGCCCTCAACCACTACCTGTCCCTCCGGACCGAACGACGTCAAGTACCCCAGCGTCTCTCAGCCTGTGCTGACTCGCTGACTTGACTTGACTTGACTTGACTATCAGTATATTATCGGGAAACTCCATTTCTGATTATCATAGGGGTAAAACACCCCGAAGGGATCACCGAGTCTCGTCATTTCTTAGACGGATCGGTTACGCCCTCTGTGTTCAAACTAAGTGTCCAGCTCTTTTAGGGAACCTCTTCCTTTACCGTCGGATGAGGTCATAAGAACGGACCCTTTAGGGTACCTGTCTTCTCGGACCACCCGATATCAGGTACCCCAGAATTTTCTCTGTTGTGTTAATCACTGATTTGTTGTCGTTTAGGGATAAAACGTCTCCACTTTTGACTTCGTATCTCTCTAAATTAAGGATCTTCTCACTTACAGTTTGGGACGGGAAAAAAAGAAGAGGCCCGAGAAGTCGGAGGACGGAAGACGGAAGGTTACAGGTGATGAACGAGTACAGTAGGACCCCAGAACACTAAGAACCACGCACACACACACACACACACACACACACACACAAATACGTATACGTGTACGTGGAGTGTCTGGGACTCCTTATGTGTTGAAAATGTCACGTCCCCGACTAATATTATTTCACTACCTCCCCTCTCTTACCCAGTCAAAACTTCCGAACCTACTTCCCCAGGGTCCTCACCTATTACGTTGGGGAGTAGAGGAACGGTGGTGGGTCTCATACTCGGTCCCTGCTCGACGTACCGACAGTAGATCTCTTCAAACAACCTTTACGTCTCATGGTGTATTATTAACGTCAGTTGTCATGGTACAATATTTGAAGTTTCAACGATTCTCTGATCTAGAATTAACAAGACTGGTGTTTTTTCTTTATTACACTACACTATCTCCACAATCGACTACAGTCTCACCACTAGTAGAAAGTGATATAATCACCTACTTTAGTTACGTAAATGTAGAATACGAATATGTTACAGCACACAGTTAATATAGAGTTCGTTTATTTAGTTATTTTTGTTTCTTTACGTCTCATGGTCCGGTGGGGTCTAGGTGACCCAGTCGAGAGTAAAATCGTCCTATGTGTCTTTAAGGATTTGGGTGACTTCAGACTCTTGTGACAAATTTGTAGGAAGACGGGTTTCTACCACCGTCCTCTTGATGTTCTGTGAAAGGAAGTCACCCTAGTATTAAAAATAAAGGGAAAAAAAGGAAAAGAGAGGGACATGTAGGACAGTTCGAGACGAAAGGAGACCTAGATTCCCGTCTTTTCAGTTCGTTTGTCGGACACAGAGGAACGGGTAGAGGCTCGAGAAAGAAGAGGGGTGTGCAAAGGTACGGGTGTGACTTGTATAACCGAGTGAAGGTTTAAGTCAGTATTGAAACCTACATCCATGACAAAATAACTGATAAGAATCTATTTCTCCAACTATGACCGGACTACGGTAATCCACCCCCTACTTTGACAGTCAGAGACACAGAGTTAAGGTGGTAGACGTCTTTCTCTATATCCGGAAGTAGAGTTAGATCTTCAAACCAAATATTATTATAGTACATTGGGTCATTAAATAATACAACTGAGTAGTGATCAAAAGGTTCTAAGGACATGAAAAAAGAAAAAAATTTAATAATAATAATAAAAAATGAAATCTTATAACTTAACCAAAACGATATGAAGTTGTACTTAGGACATAAAATATTAGAGTGACTCTTTATCTTTGACCTGTAAAAAGAAAAGATCATGAGAGAAAGTGGAAATTGTACGTACTGTGTAGGTCATTTATATTGAGGATACTAACTATTACATATTTTGTGGGGTTCCTACAGTTACTTTCTACATGTATGAGTTTTGTCAGGTAATACTTTTTTTCTGTCTGGGTATATGGGTGGCAATGAAGAGTAAATGGAGTTCCAAAACGACGGTTATTTATACTTCTCTCACACTCTTCACGGTACATAGGTATCACGTATCTCTCTCACTCGTCTAAACCTTAAACCATCGAGAATCAAATCGGTCAGTTTCCGGGGTCTCATGGTCTTCGTACCTACCTTCGTTCGTAAAGAAGTCCAAGATCCAGTGAAGATCGGGTCCACAGTGTCCATACTACCGACCTTACTTGAGACATAAGGATAAAGGAGGAGAAGTTGTCCAGTTCAGTAAAACAACATTCGAGAACGGGAACGGGGTATGAATGTTGGGAGGTTCTGTGTCCTTTCTAGAAGGTCAGAAGGGGGAGAGGAGGGAAATTTGGAAGGTAAAAGTTGAGACCGACGTTCAATCTTAGTAGACTCTAAAATGTTGGAGTTACCGGACTAACGTAGGGTTTGGTTCCTTTAAGTTTAGAGACCCCCACCCTGGGGTTCGTAACCATAAAATTTCTAAGAAGACCACTCAACTCATACACTTGTTCAACTCTCGATGACGAGATTTACGTAGAAGAGGTGGGGACCGGGGATTTGTTAAGATCGGAAAAACAAGGTCTCGACCGGAGTGGACGTCAATGAGTCGATTCTCATCGAAGATTAAAGGAAGTGGGTTGGTAAAAGAGATTGGTTCCGGTACAGTACACGGTGTGGGTCCTTCATCCCGTCTCTCCTCTCTTTTTTTTTTAGGTGGATACATTAGTACAAGGGGGTTCAGTGGTACAGTACTACTATTTCGACCGCCCTTCCTCCTCCGTTTATCGGAGTCCTCTCTCCGGTTCTTTCTCTTTCAGGTAGGTAAAGAGGAACTTTTTAACGAGTGAACTTTTTACGGGTCTACGACTCAGACGAAGTGAAGAGAGACTGTCTCCAGTGGAGACAGGAGTTGCAGGAGTAGTTTTTTCTTTTTATAAATAAAATATTACGGGACGGGTTCCATGGACTTACACAGAGAAACTGTCCCTCTCTTGTGTAAAGAGAGAGAGAGAGTGGTAGGTGTGAACTCACGTGAGTCTTTCTCGAGTCCTGGAGACCTTTTACATTTTTCGATTTTTAATCAAAAATTTTTTACAAAGAACAACTCTGTTTCCAGGTACAAACATCGTTTTATTAGTCTTCCGTCTCAAGAACACCGTGTTTGTTTGACCCCGACCGTCCCCTCACCTTCCTACTACGAGAGAAAGAGAAAAATAAGGGTCAAGTAGTGTAACTGTTACTTGTAAACTCCGATGGGACCGTCTCCACGTGAAACAGGTCGACTTAGAACGAAACCTGGTATTTGAAGTCTTGTAGGAGTCCACATCTCGGTAGTACAGGTCTTGAGAGAGGGGAAGGTAACAGGTTAGGAGACTATGACGGTGAGGTGGTGGGGGTAAGGGGACGGTGGAAGGACTAGAACCCGTTTACTTTACCTGAATCTTAGGTAACTAAAACACGAGAAAGAAACATTTTAGTGAAGGGACTCTACCAACTACGATCGTGGACATGGAATGTTTGTCCAAATCCGTAGTGTTTGTTAAGGGGTGGGGGGTTGAAAAGGATAGTGTAGAGTAATGATTAAAAAGTTTCACGTTGAGTCACGTGTTTAAGACCGAAGGTACGTTGAAGGTAATAACATGAGTTTACAGAAGACACATTGTTACGAAAACATTTACATATACACCGAACTCTACTGTTCCTTTTGCACACTCTAGTATTAATTCGTAAAAGATGTAGTATCTGGACAAAGGAACAGCCCTTTTGTAGTTCTTTAAGACCTACGAATCACTATTCTTATCTTGTTGCACGTCTGGAGATGGAGGAGGTTCTCGACTATTGATTCTGTCGGAAACGGGTCCGTAAAAAACACAGTTCTCAAAAACCTAATTTTTTCGGTTTACATTACGACAAAGAGTCCTTCAGGTCTAAGTCCAGTCTAAAATAGAGTAAGTAGAACCTTTAATTTATGTACCAGAACATAAATTAATCCGAAGTCTCTGGTTCGTCTCGTCGGGAGACTGGAACGAAGATTGGACGGACGACACTCACGTTCTGAACGTCGTGGAATCTTTTTTACCCCCTCCCTTAGAACTCTAACAACTCGGGGACTTCCCCCGGACCGGTTGCCTCGGGGTCCAAATCGTTGTAAGGTTCAAAACGTTCTATTTTGTTTGTCGAAATTGTACTTTGGTCCGAACGTTAAACCAACGTCTAACTACTACTATAGTCGAACAGGACCCTAATATTCGCCTTTGAGGTTTGACGTTACAAGATTCAGAGTGGGTACTTCACTTACGTGACGGACCCTTGGAAAGGATTGACCCTGAGGTCTATAAGACACTGTAGTCTGAAGGGTCACGACTAATTCAGACCTACAACCAGTTTTAGGTTAAACCACGAGAAAGATAAAGAGAAAAGAAAATTACAATCATATAAGTTTCATTCGATTAAGAGATTATTTATAGCCATAATAAATAAATATATATTACTCACCGGATAAACAATTGTTTGGGAAACTTGGACTCTACCTTCACTTTTGAAAACCGTTTTGTGGGCACTACTCCCTCTTATCTCACTTCGGAACGAGATCGAGGGGATTGTGACTTCATCTTTTTGAGAGATTTAACCTTATTATCTTTCTGGTGCTATTCTATGAACGAGTTATTTACGATCCAGAGTAAAAGAATAATTATATGAACACCGTCTCCTCCATCTTACCTCCCCACACATCTCTCCTTTACTCCCTCTTACCATCCCTACTACTAGGATAATCTTGTATCGAAGTAGTCTTCGGACAGGGATCAATTTCTACGGTTTCGTTCTACCAGAGAAGGGAGTAAAGGTCGGGAAGGGACTCAGTGCTTCGTTTCCTAACAACTATTCTCACAATACATTATTTACATAAAAGATCAAATGAACTGTAAACTGTAGAACTTCGAAACGATTGGGAACTTCAAAGTGGGGAGGGTTCCGATGAATTAAGAATCCCTCTCATTTATTCCGTGTGTACTCTCACACGGAAAGTATTCGTTTGGTTGGTTACCTCACGGATATGGGGGTGATGCAAGAAATAGTCTGAGAGTGTGGTATCCGGTGATAGGTAGGTAGACGGGAGTAACGGGGTGACGGTTTATATTGTCCTTGTCTGAAATGCGGGATTTGGGACGACTTTAATAAATTCGATCGGTTAAGAGTCGGACAAATGTGACTGAGTGAATAAGGAAGGGTATCTTTGGTGTTGTTTTTGAGACCGGTTATTAAAAGAAGTGAGACGGAGTACTGAACAGGACCACGAAGAGGTACCGAGTAACGGTACGTCTACTAGGATTGGTAGAAGAATCCTGGACACTCATATTGTTCGATAGAATAGTTACCGTTAACATAAGACTAGACAACCGGAGTATGATAGAGTGGGAGACAACGGGGGAAGAGGAGTATGAGAATAAGAAAGGGTCCTATCCCAGAAAAAGTTACTCAACCGACAAACGTAGTCTACTGGTTTCAAAACCTCGAAGTCGTAGTCGGGAACGTTACTTATAAGTCCTGATTAAAGGAAATCCCAACTGACCGAACTAAAGGAACGACAGGTACTCTAAGAGTTCTCAGAAGAGGTCGTGGTGTTAAGTTTTCGTAGTCAAGAAACCAAGAGACGGAAGAAATATCGGGTTGAGAGTGTAGGTATGTACTGATGACCTTTTTGGTATCGAAACAGAACAGTCGTTTCACTACAGAGACGAAAAATTATGTAACAGATTAAAACAGTATTGAAAAGAAGTATTTTCTCGTTCGTAGAAAATTAAAATACCGAGTCAGTGACAGACGTCACTAAAACCTCGGGTTCTTTTATTTTAGACAATGAAGAAGGTGAAAAAGGAGTAGATAAACGGTACTTCACTACCCTGACCTACGGTATTAGAATCAACATACTTACAACTCAAAGTTCAGTCAAAAACTTAAAAAGAGAGAGTGGGAGTAGTTCTCCGAGAAATCAAGGAGAAGGGAAAGACGGTAATCTCACTACAGTAGACGTATAGACTCCAATAACTATAAAGAGGGTGTTAGTACTAAGGTCGGACACGAAGTAGGTCGGATCGTAAAACGTACTACATGATAAGTAAATTCAATTTATTCGTCCCACTGTTATACGTTGGAATTACATTAGGAAAGGGTTATAATTTGATCAGGTAACAAGGTACAGGTCAAGATTGAACGAAGAACTGGACGTTTGTCCAAAGAGTCCTCCGTTCATTCCACCAGATCAATAGTAGACGAACGATAGAGAAATTCTTAAAAGGTGTCAAACAACACTAGGTGTGTCAGTTTCCGTAATCGTATCAGTTACTTCGTCTTTACCTACAAAAAGACCTTAAGAAAAAGAAAAAGACACTAGGTTACCTACAACTGTTAAACGAGAGACTCAGGAGAAGGAAAGTATTCTAATATATTTTACTATTAACATCCTGATATAACATCCCAATCTTTGTATATTTCTCTATATAATATTACTTCTGGATATCTAGAAGATCTCGATTGTGTGTGTGTGTGTTTACAGGAAAAGAAGTATCCTCTAACCTTACGTTTTCGACATTTAGTTCTCTATGAACCCCCCTTTTTTTCTCTATGGACCTCATTGTCCGTTCAAACCGGAACCTTCCATTTTACTTCGTCTCGTTTCCGATTATCTCAAAACGGTTGTCTTGTGTGACCAGTATCGTTTGAGGGAGAAGGTTGTTGTATTTCTACTGAGATGTGTACTTGTAGTGGTGTACCAGTTATGACTTTATTTTAACTAATATAAGAAACGTTGACTTCTACCTCTTCGAGATCAGTCAGTCGTTTTTGTTCTGGTCCTCAACTGACACGAGTCTAGTAGTCGAGAAATAACGTTTTAAGTCTGAAGTCAACTCTTTTATCTCTTTTGGTAATCCAGTAAGTCCATACTGGATTTAGTTCAGGAAATACTAATATATCACCTTCATTGTTTATTTAAGTTCCGTAATCTAGACTATTCGGGTCACGCACTTCTTCATACCTACCTCCAGACATTGTACCATGTCCTCCGACACCAGTTTTAATAGGGTTTCTTTTTCTTTACGGTCTTCCGTTTTACCAATAGACTCCTCCGGAACGTTTATTGAATCTATCCTTCTCTTCGTTCTCCCTTTCCTCTTTCCCTTTCTATATGGGTTAACGTACGTCTCAAGGTTTCTTCTTGTTCCTCTCTAAATTTTCTTTTTTGGAAGATTCACTTGTCACATTTCTTTATCTCCCCTTTTTTTATCCTACATTTTTTGATCTCTAGAGAAGTTTGTTTAATCTATTTTTCCCTTGTAAAGTACGTTTCTACCCGTCTTATTTCCTGTCTTTTCCATACTTGGATTGTTTTCGTCTTTTCTAATTCTTCTCAACCTTTCTTATGCGTCTTCTTAACATGTTTTTTTTCCAGAATTACTGCCTCTTTTGGTACTACCACACCAGTAAATGGATCTCGGTCTGTATGACCTCACACTTCAATTCACTCGAAATCCTTCGTAACGTATTTATTTCGATCACCTTCACTACTTTAAGGTCGACTCTATAAAGTTTAGGATTTTCTCAAGTCATGAATTCACGACGTGAGTTATACAGTCGTTTAAACCTTTTGAGTCATCACCGGTGTCTTGACCTTTTCTAGTTAAAAGTAGGACTAGGGTCTCTTCCCGTTACTGTTTCTTACAAGTTTGATGACGTGTCAACACGAGTAAAGTGTACGATCGTTCCATTACGAGTTTTAGGAAGTTCAATCCGAAGTTGTCGAATACTTGACTCTTGAAGGTCTGCATGACATGTTCGACCTAAATCTTACCCGTTTTCTTGTTCTATAGTTTAACGGTTGTAGGTAACCTAATATCTTTTTCGTTCTCTTCAGATCTTCCTGTAGACGAAGTGACTGATTCGATTTCGGAAACTGACACAACCAAGTCAAGTCACCGAGTCAGCACAGACTGAGAAACACTGGGGTACTTAGCGTCGTGCGGTCCGGAGGGACAGGTAGTAGTTGAGGGCCTCAAGTGAGTCTGAGTGCAGGTAGCTCAGTCACTACGGTAGGTCGGTAGAGTGGGAGACAGCAGGGGAAGAGAAGGACGAGGGTTAGGGAGGGTCGTAGTCTCAGAAAAGGTTAGTCAGTTGAGAAGTGTACTCCACCGGTTTCATGACGTCAAAGTCGAAATCGTAGTAAGGGAGGTTTCTTTAGGGTCCCGACTAGAGGAAGTCTTACCTGCCCAACCTAAAGGAACGTCAGGTTCCCTGAGAGTTCTCAGAAGAGATTGTAGTGTCAAGTTTTCGTAGTTAAGAAGTCGCGAGTCGAAAGAAGTGTCAGGTTGAGAGTATAGGTATGTACTGGTGACCTTTTTGGTATCGGAACTGATCTACCTGGAAACAACCGTTTGATTACAGAGACGAAAACTTATACGATGGATCCAACCAGTATTGAAAAGAAGGTTCCTCATTCGCAGAAAATCAAAGTACCGACGTCAGTAGTAGACGTCACCAGAACCTCGGGTTTTTGCATTTCAGACTGTGACAAAGGTGAGAAAGGGGTAGATAAAGGGTACTTCACTACCCTGTTCTACGGTATTAGAAGTAAAAGACTTACAACTCGAAATTCGGTTGAAAAAGTGAGAGGTGAAAATGAAAGTAGTTCTCCGAAAAGTCAAGGAGAAGTGAAAGACGGTATTCCCACCACAGTAGACGTATAGACTCCAATGACTATAAAGAGGACCGTTAGAACTAAGGTCGAACACAAAGAAGGTCGGGTCGCAAAGAGTACTACATGAGACGTATCTTCAATTTATTCGTCCCACTGTTATATGTCGGAACTGTATGAGGAAAAGGATAAACCTTGGTCAGACAACAAGGTACAGGTCAAGATTGACAACTAAGGACTGGACGTATGTCTAAACAGTTCTCGTTCCAGTCCACCAGACCATAAGGGTAGAGAAAGTCTTAAAAGGTGTCAAAGAACACTAGGTGTGTCAGTTTCGGAAACCGTATCAGTTATTTCTTTTTTATCTACAAAAAGACCTTGAGAGAACGAAAAAGGTACTAGGTCGTCTACAACCGTTAAACTAGAGACCAAGGAGACGGAAAAGATTTTGGTCGAACTTGTAGTCCTTCAAGTGTCAAGTGTATGACGACTTCGGACCGAACCTCTTAAAACTCGTAATGAAATGATCGTACACTCTACTCACGTTATCACTCCATCAAACTCGTAAGAAACCGTAACGGAAAGAAACCCCAACCTTACTTTTGACTGGAAAAGGTCAGGACACCGGTGACGGCTCAAAAGGTTTAAACGACCGTATAACTCACGTCGCGAAAGTGTCGTAGTAGAAAATCCTAAACTTTATCGAGTTGACCTTAAGGTAGTGGAGGTGATTGACAAACATCACTAAGAAGGATTCCGGGTGAAGTGGAGTGTAAGGTCGTACAGACCGAGATCCACTCACTAGTGTGGTAGTAGTAATAGACCCAGCACTAGAAAAAGTATGTCAAGAAGACACATGAGAGCGGTGGAGAATTATAGAAGCCGAAGACAATCCGGGTATAGTAAAGGTAGAAACAACACGGGTAGAAACATACTTGTCAAGCGAAACATAAAAATTAGAAGAACTTCTCTAGAGATCAGAAAGTGAAAAATAACAAGAGGACATAAAGAAACGTAACTAGTGACTAAAGAATAGAGAGGAACGAGAAGAAACCTTCAGACGTAAGTTTAACCATATAGAAGGGAAAGGAGGAAACGAAAGTGAAGAGAAGAAAAGTGTCGATAAACATTCGGGAAGAGTCTGTTGGTACAATGGAAAAACGGAAACAAAAAGAACTCCTACCAGAACTAGGGACGGAAGACATATTTCAGTGCTCGAAGGTAGGTATCAAGAAGTCTGTGAGACAGATAGTCTAGATTAGGGAACTTAGATAAACAGTGAAGTTGACATATTAGTATTGCCTAAACTAAATACAGTATGGAATTGCCTAATCACCGAAAGGGATGAAAGAAGTTGAAGTTAGACTTAAGCCTTTATTCCTCAAGTACTAGGCTCGGTGCCAGTCGAGGGATAACTTTTAATTTCACTTTAGCGAGTCAGCACAGGTTGAGAAACACTGGGGTACCTGACATCGAATGGTACGAGGAGGTAGGTACCCTAAAAGGTCCGTTCTCATGACCTCACTCCACGGTAAAGGAAGAGGTCTCCTAGAAGGGCTGGGTCCCTAACTTGGACCCAGAGGACATAACATCCGTCCACGAAATGGTAGACTCGGTGGTCCCTTATATAGAGAACGAAGAACTCGGAGGGAAGGTAGGAAGAGTAAGTCAGGGATATCCAACAGTGTCTCGTGGTTTGACTAGCAGACAGTATACCGTCAAAGGGTGATCGATAGATAAAATGTTTACCATCACGTATATACAGTCACGATGAGAGATTTAAAAGGTGGTAGAGGAAACGTTCAAACAAGGGATGTAGACGTAGAGATAAGGACGGGACGTTTATTCAACTAACGATGGTAAAAAAAAATTCTAAGGTATACGTAAGTATAGTTATGTACCATAAACAAAAAGAGAAAGAATGAATGAAGTAAGACACACTGTCTGAGATCCAAGTAAGTGGAGTAAAATCGACTGAGTTTAAGTAAGGAAGAATACCGGTTCATTATAAGGTAATATATATACATAATGTTGAAGAAATAGGTAAGGAGACAGTCACCTGTGGAACCAACGAAAGTACATGACCGATAACATTAATCACAACGATACTTGTAACCCCATGTAAACAGAAAAAGCTAATACTAAAAGAGTCCTATATAGGGGTCATCACCCTAATGACTCAGTATACCATCAAAATCAGGATCAAAAATTTTCTTAGAAGTGTGGTAAGAGGTATCAGTAATATGGTTGATTGTAAGGGTGGTCATCACGTTCTCCCAAGGGAAGAGAGGTGTAGGAGAAGTCGTTAATAACAAACACCTTAAAAAAATACTACCAGTAAAACTAACCACACTCCACTATAGAGTAATAACAGAACTATTTCTTCTCTCCGCTTTTCGTTTCCTCTTTTCCTTTCTATATTTGTAGACTTACCTCTCAAGGTTATTATCGTCCTTCTCTATTCTTTCAGAAACAGTCGCTAATTACGTTTCTTTATATCCTTTTCTTGTCTTACCCCTTCTGATCTCTAGAGAAGTTCTTTTAATTTCTATGGTTCCCTTGTAAAGTACGTTTCTACCAGAACTATTTCCTGTCTTTACCATACCTGGATTCTCTTCGTCTCCTATAATTCTTCTCCACCGTTCTTATGTGTCTTCTTGACGTACTTTCTCTAGAAGTGTTGGGTATATTAGTACTACCACACTAGTGAGTAGATCTCGGTCTGTAGGACCTTACCCTTCAGTTCACCCGGAATCTTTCGTAGTGATACTTGTTTCGATCACCTCCACTNAGGATTTTCTACTACGACACTTTCGCGACGTGAGTTATACGGTCGTTTAAACCTTTTGAGCCGTCACCGGTGTCCTGACCTTTTCCAGTCAAAAGTAAGGTTGGGGTTTCTTTCCGTTACGGTTTCTTACGAGTTTGATGGAGTGATAATGTGAGTAGAGTGTACGATCATTTCATTACGAGTTTTAAGAGGTTCGGTCCGAAGTCGTCATACACTTGACACTTGAAGGACTACAAGTTCGACCAAAATCTTTTCCGTCTCCTTGGTCTCTAGTTTAACGGTTGTAGACGACCTAGTACCTTTTTCGTTCTCTCAAGGTCTTTTTGTAGATAAAAAAAAAGAAATAACTGATACGGTTTCCGAAACTGACACACCTAGTGTTCTTTGACACCTTTTAAGACTTTCTCTACCCTTATGGTCTGGTGGACTGGAACGAGAACTGTTTAGACATACGTCCAGTCCTTAGTTGTCAATCTTGACCTGTACCTTGTTGTCTGACCAAGGTTTATCCTTTTCCTCATACAGTTCCGACATATAACAGTGGGACGAATAAATTGAAGATACGTCTCATGTAGTACTCTTTGCGACCCGACCTTCTTTGTGTTCGACCTTAGTTCTAACGGTCCTCTTTATAGTCATTGGAGTCTATACGTCTACTGTGGTGGGAATACCGTCTTTCACTTCTCCTTGACTTTTCGGAGAACTACTTTCATTTTCACCTCTCACTTTTTCAACCGAATTTCGAGTTGTAAGTCTTTTGTTTCTAGTACCGTAGAACAGGGTAGTGAAGTACCCTTTATCTACCCCTTTCTCACCTTTGTCACAGTCTGAAATGCAAAAACCCGAGGTTCTAGTGACGTCTACCACTAAAGTCGGTACTTTAATTTTCTGCGATTGAGGAACCACATTTTTAATACTGGTTAGATCTATCATATAAGTTTTCGTCTCTGTAATGAAATAACTGATTACAGGCAGATCAGTTCCGATACCAAAAAGGTCACCAGTACATACCTATACTCTCAACCTGACAGTTCTTCCGTTTCACGGCTTCTTAACTACGAAAACTTGAGACCACAACCACTTCCGAGAACTCAGGGAACCTGACGGTTCTCTAGGTTGGTCAGGTAAGACTTCCTATAGTCGGGACCCTAAAGAAACCTTCCTTACTACGATTTCGACTTTAAGGTCATGAAACCGGTGGAGTACGCTTCTCAACTGACTAACCTTTTCTGAGACTACGACCTCCATAACCCCCGTCCTCCTCTTCCCCTGCTGTTTCCTACTCTACCGACCTACCGTAGTGACTGAGCTACCTACACTTAGACTCACTTGAGACCCTCTACCACTACCTGTCCCTCCTGACCGTACGACTCTAAGTACCCCAGTGTTTCTAAGCCTGTACTGACTCGCTTACTTGACTTGACTTATTACTCACTACAATTTGTAGAATACACGAACAACCACTAGACATATAGAAGAAACCTCTTTACAGACAAATCCAGAAGACGGGTAAAAATTTTAAAATAGATAAAAATTAACCTCCTATTAACGAAATTTACCAAAGACTGTGTGTAGTTGTACTTAGTTGGTAACCATGTGTATACAGGGGAAGGAAAAATTAGAGGGAGAGTGGAGGGTGGGGTAGGGTGAGGAGATCCAATAGTGTCTCGTGGTCCAAAGTCGAGGGACACAGTATGTCGTTTAATGGGACCAATAGACAAAATGTATGTCATTACATATACAAAGTTACGATGAGAGAGTTAAACAGGGTGGGAGAGGAAGGTGGTGACACATTTGTTCAGACACTAGATACAGACACAGAGGTAACGACGGGACGTTCATCCCAGTAGTCATGGTAAACAGATCTAAGGTATATATACGTAATAACAACAACAAGTCAGCGATTGAACACAGACTGAGAAACACTGAAATACCTGACGTTTAGCCAAGTAGTCATGGTAAAAACATCTAAGGTATATATATACAATTATGTGTTATAAACAAAAGAAAGAAAAAGACTGAATGAAGTATGACATATTACCCGAGATCAAAGTAAGTGTAGCAATTTTGACTAAATTTACTTAAGGAAAAATACCGACTCATTTAAGGTAACATATACGTATGGTGTTGAAGAAATAGTTAAGTAGAAAACTACCTGGAAATCAAATGAAGGTCTAAGATCGATAACATTTAACACGTCGTTACTTGTAACCCTAGTGCACAGAAAAAGTTAATACCAAACCAGTCTCATACACGGGTCATCACGTTAAAAACCCAGTATACCACCAAAATAAGGATTAAAAATTTATTTAGAGGTAAGACAAGAACTTTCTCAGTCTGTACTGGATCGTTGATTTGGGGTTTAGTTATCACAAGAGGTATCGCCGATATAGTTAAATGTAAGAGTGGTTGTTACGTTCTCCTAAAGGAGAAGAGGTGTGGTAAAGGTCGTAAGTAACAAACATCTATCAAACTACTGACGGTAAGACTGGTCATACTTCAATGTAGCGTAACATCTAAATTGAACGTAAAGAGATTATTACTCGTTATAACTCGTGTAAAAGTACACAAACAATCGGTAGAGAAACAGAAGAAACAATTTTACAGACAAATCCAGAAAGTAAAAAACTAACCCAACAAATAAAGAGACTAAAACTGGATGTACTGGACGAACATATAAAACCTCTAATTAGAAAACAGTCAACGAAGTAAACGTTAATAAAAGAGGGTAAGACTCCCGACAGAAAAGTAGAACAAATATTACAAGAAATGACACGTTTTATAAAATTTAAATTAATCCGGGGTAAACAAATAAAAACAAAAATAAAAGTAATGAGATCCTCCACGTAGTTTCTCCTAAGACGACGTTAAATACAGTTTCTTACAAGACGGATACAAAAGGAGATTCTCAAAAATATCATAGATCGGAATGTAGATCCAAAAATAGGTGAAACTCAAATAAAAAGACATAGCACAATCCTTCACAAGATTAAAGTAAGAAAACGGTATCGACAGGTCAAAAGGGCCTTGGTAAACAACTTCTCTGACAGAAAAGAGGTAACACATAAGAAGGGAGGAAACAGTTTCTGTTCCACGAATATCTACGTACCGAAATAGAAACCCGAAAGATAGAACTAAGTAACTAGATCTTAAAACAAAACACGGTCATAGTATGACAGAACTACTAACATCGAAACATCATATCAGACTTCAGTCCTTCCAACTAAAGAGGTCGACATCAAAAGAAAGAGTTCAAACGAAAACGATAAGTCCCGAAAATCACAAAGGTATGTTTAACATTTAAAAAAGCAAAATCAAGAACCTTTTAACGGTAACCATCAAACTATCCCTAACGTAACTTAGACGAGTGACGAGTCTGTTCTCGTTCGTTTTTGTCGACTACTAATCCCGAGTGAACAAGTGAGTCCGGTTCCTCTTCTACCCTATGTCGTCTGTTTTAACTCTACACATCCCTATCGTACGTCAGGAGACACTTGTAGTACTTCACGTAGTACACGAGAGGGTTCACTTGACCGGAATCCAGTTCCTAAGGAACCGTCACGGTCCGAAGAGTCCGAGGGTTCTTCCACGTTCTTCACTGGATGTGAACGAGTGTCGAACCACTACCGTCGCCGTCAGTAGTACGGGTGGAGACCCCAGTCTCTGTCGTCATTACAGAAGGAGGTCTTCGATGAAAAGAAGGTCTCAGGTACGTCCGTTACCATTGTCGGTGACATGTGTGGAGACCCCAACCTCTGTCGTTGACACCTATCGGGGTGTAGACCGTAAACGTTTCCGTCGACGAAGGTAGACTCTCACTTACTTTGATCTCCTAAGGGTCGATCAGGTAGGAAAAGGATCGTATGGGACCCTGTATGGTATATATATTTTGATACGGACATTAACTATCTCGGTGATACCATCTACCATACCTCTAAGAATTTTGTTTGTTTGTTTGTCTGTTTGTTCTTTATTTCGGTGGTATTCTGGGTCGTTAGAGTGAGGATCCGTATATGGGGCTCCTTTGGTTTTAACTTTTTATGTGTACATAGGGTTACAAGTAACGTCGTGATAAATGTTATCGATCTTGTACCTTCATATTTGATCTACGGGTAGTTGTCTACTTACCTATTTCTCCAACACTATGTATATGTGTCATCTTATAATAAGTCGGTATTTTCGTGTGTAAATTCAGTTAAGATTACTCCACCTACTTGGATCTTGGATAATATGTCTCACTTTATTCAGTCTTTCTCTTTCTATTTATAGTATAAGATTACGTATATATGTATCTTAGATCTTTTTACAATGACTTCTTAAATAAATGTCCCGTTGTTACCTCTTTGTATATCTCTTATCTGAATACCTGTACCCCTCTCCCCTCCTCTCCCATTCTACATACCTCTCATTGTACCTTTGAATGTAATGGTATACATTTTGTCTATCGGTTGTCCTTAAACGAAATACCAAGTCTTTTGAGTTTGTCCCCGAGACACAGTTAGATCTCCTCATCCTACCCCTCTCTCTATCCTCCCTCCAAGTTTTCCCTCCCCTACATATATATGTAGGTACCGACTAAGAACAACTCTAAACTGTCTTTTGTTGTTTTAAGACATTTCGTTAATAGGAAGTTATTTTTTATTTATTTAATTTTTTCGATATACGGACATAACATGGTGACCACGGTTACTTTCCTTATTTTTTTTACATTTAAGTAAATTTTTGTGTATGTATGTACTGAAGAACAAATTCTACCACCTCATCTTCCTGTACTTGAGTATCGGACGCCACTTTCGTGGTTTTAGTGTTTCAACAACCTGTTGTTAACTGTAATCCTACGACCTTGAATGGTCTTTTCTATGGGGTACAGGTTTCTGTATCTTCTTCGGTGTCACTCTACCAACTTCCTCGTGTTAGTACTATTTTAGTTTAGGGTACGGACGGTCCACCCACTGAGTGTTTGACCTCTTGTTATTATGGTTTCTTCAAGGGGGTGACAACACTTCCAAGACTTTGGGTACAGTCCGAAGGGTCGGACCCCTAGGTCGTTTCCCTGACCCTTAGGGGTCCCTTAGACTGGAACTTCCGGTCGTCCAAAACTAATATCCTGAATGTGTCCTCACCCCCTTTGTCTTTGAGGTCAGAACTTCCCTTATTTGTTTTGGAAAGTACGTGGTTCTGAGTCTACTTTCCCCGTCACGAGGGTGTCCTCTGACCTAGTTTTGATGGACGATCACAACCTCCCAAAGGACACCTCCGTACCCAGTCGTCCTAAAGTGGTGTTCCTACCCCCGTGGTAGTCGTCGTCAGACCTTTCTGGGGGGAACCGTATTTGGGAGAACCTCCAGTGGTAATTGGGGTGGTATCTCGGGTATCTGGACTCCCAACCCAAAGGAGTCCGATTTTTGATAGTCCTTCCCTACGTTGGAGTGAGTAGTCGTCTATTAACCTAATTTCACAATAACTCGTTCCAGGATATGGGTTCTCGTTCTAGGTCAAAAGAGGTGGTGGTTAGGGAGGGTAGTCTTCCAAATGTGTTCGGAGAATCGAAAGAGGTAATCTCCCGTCTGTCTTCTTTGTCACTCTCAGGGTGTCGTTGATATTGTTTTTGGTGTTCGTCTTTCGTACAGGGTCTACTTCCCTGTTATATTTTATGGTCTTTTTGTTGATTTACTTCACCTCTATCCGTTAGAAGGTCTTTTTAAGTCTTATCACTATCACTTCTAAGTCCTAAAACCTTTTTCTTACCTCCGTTTCTAATTTTTCTTCGTTCTTTATAAATGGTTACTGGATCTTCTTGATGTCTTGTTTGTCTCTACTTATTATGTGATTTTCCTTCGTTATCGTCTTATTGACGCCGTCTTTATATCTATTTATTGGACCTCCTGTCTTACCACCTTTAGTGACGACGTCTTGTCTTATATCTTTTTTTTTTTTTTTCCTTTTCTTTACTTCTGTCGGATTCTCTGGTGCCCCTGTTGTACTTTGTGTGGTCGTAAGTGTGACATCCCAGGGTCTTCCTCTTCTCTCGCTCTTTCCTGGACTCCTTTGTAAGTCTCTACTATCGACTTTCCAAGGGACTTTACCTTTCCTTTATCAGTTGGTCCAGGTCTTTCGTGACTCTCAAGGTCCGTCCTATTTGGGTTCCTCCTTGTGTAGTTCCGTATCTCATTAGTTTGACTGTTTTTAATTCGTCTCTATTTTATAATTTTCGTTGTCCCCTTTTACTGTTTATTGTATGTTCCCTTAAGGGTAGTCGATAGTGGGCTAAAGAGTTGTCTTTGAGATGTTAGGTCTTCCCTTACCGTACCATATAAATTTTACTACTTGCCCTTCATGGATGTTACTTCTTATGAGATGGGTCATTCTGACAGGAAGTCTAAACTACCCTTTTAGTTTTCGAAAGGTCTGTTCATCTTCAATTCTCTTAAATCGTGGTGGTGTGGTCGAAATGTTGTTTACAATTTCCTTGAAAAGATCCGTTCTTTGTGTTCTCTTCCTTTTATGGATGGATGTCTTTAGTTCGTAGTGGTTTAATTCTTTTGTTATTATCCTAGTATGCATAGTTATAAATGGGATTTACATTTACCTAATTCACGTGGTTGTCTTTCTATATCTGACCGACTTGTCTACTTTTATAAACATACATACGTGAAGACGAATGGTGTAGTGAGACGAACTGAGGGGGGAGGTTTAACATACATTAATAAAATATAGCAATCCAATTAATATATACCGAATGTTAACATTAATAATAATAATAAAAACCAGACCGATAACTAACACTTTTGACTATTTGTAGACAGTGATAACACTAATACATTGATAATGAATTATAAAATAGTACTAACCAGTTGTCTTTTTATCATCTTAAGATATAGTGGCTTTGATGGTAAATTATCTTTTTGGACATTAGTGAAAATCTTGGGTCTACGTATAGTCTTAATAGAACCTTAAAAAACCTTTTTATGTTTACGGGTCCATAACGAAAAAAAAAAAAAATTTGGTCTCTAAGTCTATACTAAGACAATTCATCCTTCAATTTGTACACGTCACTTCCCTCTGGACCGACTTTCTCTACGTTCGGATGGAGATTTGAGGTGGGGTCTGTGTAGGTCCTCTCGAGTATATATATGGTGTTTTATTGGTGTCTCTCAAAAGTCAAGAACGTATACACAAGTTCCGTGTGTCACCTATGTTTTACTGGTGTCCCGGAATGGGTTCATTGGAATCCGTCAATCCTCGGTTAATTCCCGAGTACTTAAAAGATATAGATTAATATCGTCTACCTTAATACCCTTCTATATTATGTTGAACAACAATATATTGAATGTTAACAGTTATCGGAACTCGTATATGGGTAAACGTAAGTGAAAGTGACTAACCACCACCCACGTTCGGGATGAAACATAACCCACGTTGGTTTTGATATGACCTTCATATTTTACCCCTTCGATTCTCCCTAACTATCTTTCCTACTTCTCCTGATAAAACCCTTAAAACTTGATTATTTTCTAGATAGACGAACTTGACTTGACTTGACATTGAACAGATGACAAGATGTGGAAAAACAGGTAACGAGGTCTAAAAACAACCCTCTGTTCTTGGTTCCTTCTCTTTGTTTGGTTGGACTGTAAAGATTACTCGTCGGTACAAATTTTTGTGGGCCTGGTGTGCTCCTAGATAATGAAAGTAAATCAAACAAGGTGAAAAGATAAAGTATAAGTTCCGAGAGTAAAATAAATCGGATACGACAGGTTAAAAAGACAGAGAAGAAGAAGGAGGAACAAAGTTCGAGAAGGAGTTCGGAAATAGTTCGTATCATCTTTTCGAGAACATATGTATATATATATATATATTTATTATACATATTATGTATATAAAACTTTTGTACTTAAAAACGGATTGATTTGTTAAACTGTAAAATTTAGGTGAACAAACTGAATCATATTTACCTTATGATCTAAATTTTTTTATCTACACATTGTTCGTTGTTTCCAAATGACATATCGTGTCCGTCGATGTCAGTTATAGAATATTATTGAATATTACCTTTTATTAAAGTTTCGATTGTATACACATATACATATTGACTTAGTGTTCTTATTTCTTAAGATGAAAAACTTTAAACCGTTACAAAGAGACGGATAAAAAGATTTACAGGGTACCTGTAGATTATTGTTACATCCTACATGTTTTAAAATTTATATAAACATATTCTATATTTTAATTACATTCAATTATATTTATTTTTAGATAATATAAATTTAACAATTTCTGGTAATTTCTACAAGGTTAAGAATAAAAAGACGTAAACTATTTTATAAGAGTCTCTTTACAATTATACATAGTGATACTAATATACAAAAAAGAAAAGAGAATATAGAGAAGACTAAAAACGAAATACATATAAACAAAAAAACAACAATTCATAGATTACCAATACTCCAGATAAAAGACACTTAACGTGGAAAATAGTAATTTGTATAAGTAGAAATAAAGTAAATTTTTAATTTTTCTGTGTCCGTGTGTTTCTTTACTTTAGTTGATAGTAAGTAAAGGGTTAGTGCTTGTCATTTCTTAAACTCTTTATAAGATGAAAAGACTTCCTATTGGACTTATGGTTTAAATGTCCATTGGTTGGATCTTAAGTCCCGAAACGACCACCGAATCTGCCATTTATTAGACAGACATTATACCCTCTGGGTCTAAACTAGGGACCCAGTCCTTTTGGGGGACCTCTTCTTTTACCAATTGGTGAGGTCATCAAAACGGTCCTCTTACGGTACCTGTCTTCTTGGACCACCGGATATGAGGTACCCTATACCAAACGTTTCTCAGTCTGTGTTGACTCGTTTATTGTGAAAGTGAAAGTTGGATCTTAAGTCGAAATAAAGAAGATAGACAGTCACTAAGATTCTTTCAAACCACGACCTTTTGAGAGAACCTCCTCTACGTGGAATTTGCCGTCGATGTCCTTCCAGTAACTCCTTGAAAGAACGGATCGACTGATTATATCCCGAAATTCCAACTATCGAATGTCACTCGTGACAGCTAAGTACCAGAGACTTCCTCTTCTTAAGTGAGGTCCAGGTTTCTGCGACGGAGTCAGTACGTCTCAAAACACATCGTCTCTACAATAATTTCACTTTCCTATCTCTTTTCGAAGGTTGTTTTCTGTGACCTTCCCCTATCTTCTCAAATTCACCCCGTAATATATGAAAAATCGTCCGTCGATTCGTATCTATTTTCCATGTCTTCATGGAGTTCCGACACTTTTAAAATGGTCCGAGGAGAGGGTGTTGTATATAGAACTCTATTATAACTTTGTTCTAATTTGTTCCCCTTGTCAGAGACCTGTTCTACAGAGACCCACCCTATATAACATAGGTATAATAGTCCCCGTATCCAAAACTTCT
Organism: Capra ibex; assembly: GCA_006410555.1. Taxonomy (NCBI): domain Eukaryota; kingdom Metazoa; phylum Chordata; class Mammalia; order Artiodactyla; family Bovidae; genus Capra; species Capra ibex. The sequence continues at coordinate 39,232,060 of SJYO01004576.1, forward strand.
TTTTGTCCAAAGGTTCATTCTGTATAACAAAACAACACATTAATAATCGAAACCCGAATATCTTTCACCCGAAATTCACTTTATCTAATAACGGTATCGTTGAGGTTCGAATTCTTTTTTTACAGAATGTACTGATTCCACTTCCTTGTATTTTTTACAAACGGTGGAGGTGGAGCTCCCGGGACCTGAGGAATAGTTGGACGTATTCAGTCGATAGAGTAAGGGAGGAAAAAGAAAATCCTTTTAAAACAACGGTCCCTTTCCCCGTTTCTTTCACAATAAATCGACGAAGGACGACTACTCCCTGCAACTGGGATTCAACAACTTCGTTGTATAAAAGGAATAGGAGAATAAATCATAAAGACTAGGTCCTCGGGGTTCATTATCGACCTCCTCCAACACCTTTGGTATCCCCGTACGTGTCAGTAAACATTGAATTTTTGAAAGTCTACCAATCCTTTTTTTTTTTTCGTTTTTGTTTGTTTGTTTGTTTGTTTTGTTTTTTTGAAACAATATGTCAATGTCTACGTTCCCCCGTTTGTAGTTTTTGTTTTACTAATCGTTTTAATTTTCAGTGTAATACAGGTATTAATTCCATGTTTCATAATGTGGTCAGGTAAAACCCTGACAGTCTACAGTAGTCTAATTCTTCTCCGTAATGTATACTAACAACAACCACTTCCATCAGTGTCTCATTTTCGTTTCTCTGTATTTACTAAAAAGAAATTAAGACCAGTCCTACGGTGGAAAATTGAGTTCACACTACATGGGTACTTAGTTAGGGACCGTAAAACCGTCGACACCCTCTTCTTTCTTATGGAACCATACCCGGAAGGCTCTCCCAAAGATCTCTAACGGGAGGTCTAGGGTTTGAGAAATAATCCTGAAGACAAGGACTGAACTTGTTACCGAACAGACTGAGTCTCCGACCTAGTCCTCGGTGAAAAGTCTTAAGAATATTACAGACAACTTTTGAACCGTCAACTTAGTGTATCAGATACTGTTATAGACACGTCTTTTTACCGAATGGTATCTCTACAATTTTTCCTCCGTCAGGGAGAAAAGGTCCCTGTTAAGATTGGGAGTAGTCTCGATACACATTTTGAAATTTCTTTAACAGGAAAAAGAGTACTCCATCAAATGTGTCAACAAAGAATTATTCTAGTAATCTAAAAAGTTGAAATTCCTGACCCCAGAGGTCCTTGTCACATATACTATAAAATAAGAGTCTAGAAAACTGGAAGGAATTCAAAGTTATCGGAATTTCCGTCTCGGTAACAGCAAGACCTCCGAGGAGACTCCGTTGGGTTTGGACCCTTAATAAAGTACTTAATTTTAGAAATACTGAAGAAATCGAACGGTCATATCGTTTCTTTCGGAGTTAGGTGGGTCATTTCCATAGATAGGTTTGGACATTCGTTCTTTTAGGTAATCGAAAACCGTTCACTCATTATAGTTAAAGAGTTGTGAGAGGACCTATAAAAGGTGAAGCAATATTGGTTCTAAAACGATCGAAAAGTGAAAAACTATATATATATATATATATATATATATATATAGTTTGGAGTGTAGAGAATTATTACAAGAAATTTCAAAAGTAATATAAAAATGGAACTTTGTTAGCTCTACGGTAAAAATTTCATGAAAGTCCTGGATTTACTTTTAAGACCACATTTGGAAACTCTTAAAAGGTAACTCTTAAAAGTCCTTAGTGGTCAGTATATAGGAACCTGACATTGGTGGAAACAGTCACTACAAACGAGGAGAAAAAAGTATGGAGATATTAAGAGGGAGTCATATAACACCAAAAAGGACAAGTCATGTTGGACAGGTTTAATCTCCGTAAACGTCTCTTCCCTCAAGTATTTTTCACGGTGAAAGACTGAAACCTCAACCGGTTGACAAAATGGAGTCGGTGAAATGAGAGTAGAGATAATACGGGAAATGTTACGTATCGTCGATGAAGAAATCCTTTTACATAAGGTCAATTATCAGAGAGTTAGAGAAATTTTACAAATTAACCGAAAGGACAGTGGCGAAATAAATAAATATAATATTTAAATAAATAAATTTAACCTCAGATTAATGAAATGTTATAACATAACCAAAACGGTATGTGGTTGTACTTAGGCGGTGCCCATATACACACAAGGGGTAGGACTTGGTGGGAGGGTGGAAGGAGGGACATGGTAGGGAGACCCAGTAGGGTCACGTGGTCGGGGTTCGTAGGACATAGGACGTAACTTGGACCTGACCGTTAAGTAAAGTATATACTATAATATGTACAAAGTTACGGCAAGAGGGTTTAATACGGTGGGAGAGGGAGAAGGTGTCTCAGGTTGTTTGACAAGGTATGTAGACACAGAGAAAACGACCTAACGTATGGCCCAATAGTAATGGTAGAAAGATATAAGGTATATATATACAATCATATGACATAACCACAAAAAGAAAGACCGAGTGAAGTGAGACATATTAACCGAGGTCAAAGTAGGTGGAGTAATCTTGACTAAGTTTACATAAGAAAAATTACCGACTCATTACGAGGTAACACATATACATGGTGTCGAAAGAATAGGTAAGTAGACGACTACCTGTAGATCCAACGAAGGTACAGGACCGATAATATTTATCACGACACTACTTGTAACCCCATGTGCACAGAGAAAGTTAAGACCAAAGGAGTCACACATACGGGTCGTCACCCTAACGACCCAGTATTTCGTCAAGATAAAGGTCAAAAAGTTCCTTAGACGTGTGACAAGAGGTATCACCGACATGATCAAACGTAAGGGTAGTTGTCACATTCTCTCAAGGGAAAAGAGGTGTAGGAGAGGTCGTAAATAACGAATATCTGAAAACCTATCGTCGGTAAGACTGACCGCACTTCACCATGGAGTAAAACCAAAACTAAACGTAAAGAGACTATTACTCACTACAACTCGTAGAAAAGTAGACAAACAATCGGTAGACATCCAGAAGAAACCTTTTTATAGATAAATCAAGAAACCGGGTAAAAAACCAACCCAGTAAATAAAAAGACCTTAACTCGACGTCCTCAACGAACATATAAAAACTCTAATAAACAAACAGTCAACGAAGTAAAAGATAATAAAAGAGGGTAAGACTTCCCACAGAAAAATGGAACGAATATCAAAGGAAACAACACGTCTTCGAAAATTCAAATTAATCTAGGGTAAACAAATAAAAACGAAAATAAAGGTTATAAGACCCTCCACCCAGTATCTCCTAGGACGACACTAAATACAGTCTCTTACAAAACGGATACAAGAGGAGATCCTCAAAATATCAAAGACCAGAATACAAATCTAGAAATTAGGTAAAACTCAAATAAAAACACTTACCACAATCTTTCACAAGATCAAAGTAAGAAAATGTTAACCAACTGGTCAAAAGGGTCATGGTGAACAATTTCTCTAACAGAAATTAGGTAACATATAAGAACGGAGGAAACAGTTTCTATTCCACAGGTAACGTCGTGACAAATATTATCGGTCCTGTACCTTTGTTGGATCTACAGGTAGTCGTCTTCTTACCTATTTCGACACCATGTATATGTGTTACCTCATAATGAGTCGGTAATTTTTCTTATTTAAACTTAGTCAAGATTACTCTACCTACTTTGATTTCGGCTAATATGTCTCACTTCATTCGGTCTTTCTTTTTGTGGTTATATCATATAACTGTGTACATATACCTTAAATCTTTCTACCATTATTACTGGGACATACGCTCTGTTGTTTTCTCTATGTCTACATATCTTGCCTGAAAACCTGAGACTCCCTCTCCCTCTCCCACCCTACTAAACCCTCTTACCGTAACTTTGTACATATGATAGTACATTCTTTGCTTCACGGTCAGATACAAACTATGTCCTATGTCCTACGAACCCCGACCACGTACCTCTATTAGGTCTCCCTACTATACCCCACCCTCCACCCTCCCCCTAAGTCCTGACCCTCAAACATATGTGGACATCACCTAAGTACAGTTACATACCGTTTTGGTTATGTCATAACATTTCATTTTATTTCATTTTTTTTTTTTTTTTTTCTATTCCACAGGTATCCACACACCTAAGTAGAGACCCGAAAGATAAAACAAGGTAAGTAGCTATAAAGACAGAAACACGGTCATGGTATCACGGAACTACTGACACCGAAACATCATCTCGGACTTCAGTCCGTCCAACTAAGGAGCTCAAGGTAAGAAGAAAGAGTTCTAACGAAACCGATAAATTCCAAAAAACATAAAGGTATGTTTAACATTTTGATAAACAAAATCGAGACACTTTTTTTGGTAACCATCGAACTATCCCTAACATGACTTAGATATCTAACGAAACCATCATATGAGTAAAAGTGATATAACTAGGAAGGTTAGGTACTTGCACCATATAAAGAGGTAGATAATCTCAGAAGAAACTAAAGAAAGTGGTCACAAAATATCAAAAGATATATATCCAGAAATCAAAGAAATCCATCTATATAAGGATTCATAAAATAAGAAAATCAACGTTACTACTTACCTTAACAAAGGAATTAAAGAGAAAGATAAAAGAGTAATAATCACATATCCTTACGTTCCCTAAAGAGACACAACTAAAATATAGGACGTTGAAATGATATTATAGTGGCGAAATTTAACAGAAAGAAAGGTATAATGTCGTACTGGTACATTGTAGTTATTCGTATGAATCTTAGTCATACGAACATTTATAAATAAATGTACGACAGGAGACGAATTGAGATTATGAACCCAGTTTTGTTGGTCAAGTCGGTCAACCTGTGAACATGGACCCCCTTCCTAAATAGAAGGTTCTGAACAAGTGGACATCGGTACCGTATTGGACGAAAGGTAAAAGGTAGAATTTGTTTTCTTGACGGTAGACATTTATATAAGTACAGTCTTAAAAGGTTACCCCACAGATAGTTTAAGAGAGTTCGACATATTAAATTCCAATCTTTAACCCTCGTTAGTACTAGTCCGTAAAGTACAAGAAAAAAACCCTTCTTTTCACTGTCCCAAATTCAAAGGTCTTTGAGATTCAAATCAATAACCAGGAATCTTCGATTGACAGACTGTAGGTTTACAGTTGAAACCTTAAATTATAAGATCAATGTAGTACCCTTCAGATATGAGATTCTAAAGTGGGTAATCACTTAAATTCTCGAAGTCGGTGATTGTTCCGTTTCCGTCGTTATGGAATTTATTACACCGGAAGGAACCCACTGTCATAGATTAAGAAACGAGTCTATTCGTCGTCTAACGACCACTCCAGGAGTCCCGACAAAGTATTGAGGAAAGTAAAACTATTACTATAGAATACCACTTGTCACAACCTAAGTACTAGAAGTTTCTTCTAAATCGAAGTCCTGGTCCCTGGTCCGAATTATGAGTCTCGAAAACACACCGTCTTCAAAACAATGTCACTTTTTCCTATCTCTTTCGAGGACTACGTCTGTAGCCTTCTCCCTGTCTCTCACGGAGGGTCATCTATAAAGAGGGTCGTTAGAACTAAGGTCGAACACGAAGTAGGTCGGGTCACAAAGAGTACTACATGAGACGTATATTCAATTTATTCGTCCCACTGTTATATCTCGGAACTGTATGAGGAAAAGGATAAACGTTGATTAACACCGTAGTCCTAACAGATAAAACCCCGACCGTCGAGGAGAGATTCAACCAAAGGTCTCCGAAGACAGATCAATACCCCCCAAAGAGAGATGAAAACTACAAACCTGAGGAGAGATCAAAACCGTCCCATGTTGAAAGAACAGCATCGTCGTCTGACGTACGATCAGCACCACAAGTACCTCGAGAGATCAACACCACCCCGTAGAGACATGAACGTTACCACCCGGGGAGAGACAAACAGAGTCTCCGTGTATACTTAAACGACGTCCTCCCCGAATCACGAGGAAAGATCAAAAGTACACATTATCCGATGATATATTAATACCGCACCCAGAGGTGACATCAATCACCCCAGTTTACTTCAAAGACAAAGTCGAGGAAAGATCTAGAACAAACGTTTGAGGAGAGATCAACACCGTACCCTTGAAGAGAAATCAACACCATCAACCCGAGGAGAGATTAATGTCATCTCACGAGAAGAGTTTAGCATGACCCCCACCGAGGCGAGACCAACACCACATTCCCCCGTTAAAAAGATCAACGTCATACGTCCTCCGATGACAGATCAACACCGTCACCCTCAGGAGAAATCAACACCGTACTGCCCGAGGTGAAATGACTACCGTCCCCCGAAAAAAGATTAACACTACATACCTACACGAGGAGAAATTACCTCTACAAGACCCTCCCGAATACAAATCAACGTCTTCTCCAGCTAAAGGAGAGATCAAGGACACAACGGGAGAAGACAACAATAGGCACACCATCAAGGTGAGATCAACACTACACGTTCCCTTGAAAAGAGATTAACACTACACACACCTCCCGAGCATAGATGGACACCGTCCCCACAGGTCAGAACAAAACACCCACCAAGAGGTGAAATCACCGCTACACACCGTCCAACCCCCACCGTGAAGAGGTCAAAGTCACCACACGAGGAGTGATCAACCCGGACTCGTAGTTGATAGATCAACACTGCACATAAGTCGAGAGATCAAAACCGCCAACCCGAAGAGAAATCAACACTACGTGGACCCACCAGGAGGGATCAACACGACACGAACCCCCTCAGGTCAGATCCACACCTCACCCTTTGGGACAGAACAACGTAATACGACAAGTCAAGAAGGTCCAAGTTAAACGACCGAGTAAAGATAAACATCAAACTCCCAATGAGAGATCATCACGACATCTCGGAGGAGAGATCTACAGTACACGTTCTAACGAGGAGAGATCAATGTCCCAACCCCGACGGAAAGGTACACGTAACAGACCCACCCGAGGAGAGATTAACACCACCCTCTAAGGAGAACTATACACAATCCCCTCAAACATAAGGAGAGCTCAACAACACCTCGGAGGTAAGCTCGACACTACCCCACCGAAGAGAAATCGTCGTAACACGTCACAACGAAGACAAATCAACGATACACACCCACCGATACGATGGAAACCGTACCCCGAGGAGAGATGAACCACACCCCCAAGTTGAGAATCAACACAACCCACTAGAGGAGAGGTGAAAACTACACGTCCGAGGAGAGCTCAACACAAGTCCCCCGAGAAGAGATCAACACCACACACCAACCGTGGAGATCTCAACGCCACTTAAAAAGGAAAGATTAACACCAACCCCAAAGGAGAGACCATCCCTACATGTATCCGTGAGAAAGGTTCACGCTATATACACTCGGCTGATATTAAAACCGTAGCAGGGAGGAGAAATCAACACCGTACCCCCACAGAGGAGAAATCAACACCTTCTTCACTTTCACTTTCTCTTAAGCGAGTCAGTACAGGCTGAGAAACACTGGGGTACTTGACATCGGACGGTACGAGCAGGTAGATACCCCAAAAGGTCCGTTCTTATGATCTCACCCAAAGGTAAAGGAAGAGGTCCTCTAGAAGGGTTGGGTCCCTAACTTGGGCCCAGAGGGTGTAACATCCGTCTACGAAATGGTAGACTCTGTGGTCCCTTCAGAGTTTCCTCCGAAGACAGATTAACACTACGCACCCTTACGAGGAGAGTTCACAGTTACAAGTCCCCCGAAGAGAGATCAACACCGTACCCCAGACGAGACATCGACACGTTTCTACGTGGAAAGACTACTACCATCGCCTTAGATGAGTTGAACGTCCTCCCCAATTAAAGGTAAACACCAGCTCCCCTGGGAAAGATCCACGTTACAGGCCCTAGTAGAGAATACACCCCCCTGTAAGAGGTCAAAACGACCCACCCGAGGAGAGAACAACACCGGTACGTAAGGAGGACTCAACACCGTATCCGGAGGAGAGTCAAAGTCCTCCCCTGAGCCCCTTGGAGAAATCGACACCACAACGGTGGAGACCCCCAAGAGACACCCTTCCTATAAGAGAGATGAACACCGTAACCCTCGAAGAGTAATCAAAAGTTTCCTAATGAGACAAGATCAACACTCTTCAAGGAGAGTTGATTGAAGTCCCCGGAACAGAGATAAACGTCGTCTCCCCGAGGAGAGATCCGTGTTACACGGTCTCCCGAGACGAGATCAAAACCGTCCCCTTAGGAGAGATTAAAACCGCCCAGGGAGGATACAGAAACAGCGGACCTTGAGGAAGGAACACTGTCGTCTCCCGAAGACAGCTTAACACCACCCCCTGAGCCGCAAGGAGAACTCAACGCTGTCCACTGAACCCCAAGGAAATCTCAACACCTCCCCGGAGTAGAGCTCGACGCACCCCGTCGACGACGCTAATAGTCCGACCGAGGAGAGATGAACAATATACGCCATCCGATGACATATCAATGTAGTACACCGACGTGAAATCAACGGTACCCCAAGTCACTACAAAACAAAGTCAAAGAGTCATCAAAGACAAACGTCTGAGTGAGGAGACATAAACACCACCCCCCACGAGAAATCAACACCATACCCCCAAGAACAGATCATCACCATCTCACGAGGAGAGTTTAACTTCACCCCCATTGAACAGAGACGAACGCTACACTTCCCCGTGAAAAAGCTCAACACTACACTTCGTCGTATGAGAGATCAACTCTGTCTCCCGTGGGAGAAATCGACACCGTACAACACGAGGACGTGTGAGTTCCGTCTCCCGAATGTAAATGAACACTATACACCCACACGAGAAGAGATCACGTTACAAGTCACTCCGATTACAGAGGAATATCACCCCAAGAGAGGAGATCAATACCACACCCCGAGGAGAGAATAATACTACTTTCACCCTCGTGGAGAGATCAACACCCCTGAAATAGAGATCAACACAACACGTCCGAGGAGAGATCAAAACCTTCCCACGAGGAGAGATCAAAACCTTCCCACGAGGAAAGATCAACACCGTCCCCCGAGATTCTATAAACATCCCACGAGGACCGAGAATTAAACACTGAGGAGAGATCAACATCACCCTCCGTGAAAAACTAAACGACATCCACCGAGGAGAGTTCAAAAACACCCCCGAGTTGACATTAACACCACCCCCTGAGGAGAGATAACACCGTATCACGGAGGAAAGATCACACCACACGACCACTCTAGGAGAACAGTCACCTGACGAGGGGAGATTCAAACCACCACCTGAAGAGATTTCGACATTTTACCACCGAACAAAGTCAACGTCACGTGTCCGAGGAGAGATCACCACCACTCCCCGAGAAGAAATCAATACTACAGACTCCCCTGAGCAGAGTAACACTATACGTGCCCCCAGGGAAGAGATCAGCACCACACCCGGAACAGACATAAACGTCACCTAACCGAGGAGAGATACACACTATGGGCCTCCCAAGGAGAGATCAATAACTGTCACCGGAGAGAGCTGAACACAGTCTCCCGAGGAGATCTCAACGACGACCCATGACCCGGAGGAGAAATCAACACGAACCCGAAGGAGAGCACATACAGTACAGCCCCCGAGGTCCCACTCCCCAGAAGAGATGAAAATCGGAATCCCCAAAGAGTGATTAAAACCAACCCAACTGAGAGAGATCAACACTACCCACCAGTTGAGAGATCAACACAACTCCCTTGAGGAGAGAAACGTAACCTTCACCCAAAAGGAGTTATCCAGGCTACAGATATGTTGAGAAGAGATGTGCTCCTTACATCCGAGGAGGTTTCAACACCACCCCACAAATAGATAACAACACCGTCGTCTGAGGAGAGATTCAACTAAAGGTCCGCTAAGACAGATCAACACCCCCCGAAGAGAGATCAACACTACACGTCCGATGAGAGTTCAACACCGTTTCACGTTAAAACAACAACACAGTCCTAAAGGTACGATCGAAACCACAAGTATCCCGAGAGCTAAAGACCACTCCCATAGAGACATGAACGGTACCACCCGAGGAGAGATAAACAGAGTCCCTCGTGCATAGTTAAACGACACCCCCCACGCACGAGGAGACTTTTCTCAGTTCTATAGGACAGTTTTACTTCGTCCCCAGAGGAAAGTTCAAACCACACCTCTAGGAGAGAGTGACACCAACCCCTGAGGAGAGATGGACACCGAACCCAAGAAAGAAGATCAACACCACACGACCACTCGAGGAGTACTCATAGTGACCCCCGAAGAGATATTAACACCACCCCCTAATAGAGATCGAAACAACACCGACGAGAAAAGATCAACACGAAACGACCACGAGATGAGAGATCAACAGGACACACCCGACGAAAGATCAATACCACTCCCCGGGAAATCAACGTTATAGACTCCCTTCAGGTCAGAGTAACATTACACGTCCCCGGAAGAAAGAACAACACCACCCCCTCGAGTAGAGATAAACGACGTCTCACTGAGGAGAGATCCATACTATAAACCCCCGTAACAGAGGGTAACACCGGTTATCCTCTCATCGTCACCCCAGGAGGAGAACTGAATACCGGCACCTGAACCCCGAGGATTTTTTAACGTTACCAGAGAGGAGAATCTAACACTACCCTCAGAGACGTCTCCTCCACAGAAGAGAAGAAAATCGTGATCCACAAGGAGCGTTTAAAATCGCACCAACGAGGAAAGATGAACACTCCCGGAGGAGAAATGAATGAAGTTACCCGAGTAAAGACACACACCGTCTCCCCGAGGAGAGATACACACCACAGAACTACCTGAGGAGAGATGAACACCGTCCCCTGTGTAGAGGTCAATATCACCCTCCAATGAGACAGTAACACCGGTCACTGAGAAGAGTACAACGTCGTTTCCTGAAACACCAAGGAGAAATCGACACGACCCGTCACAACAAGGAGTTTGTAACATCATACGTTACCTGAGAAGAGGCATACACCACACGTCCGAGCAGAGAGTAAAACTGTGAACCGGTTGTGTGATCAATACTGGTCCCAGTGAGAGATAGACACGACACGATCCCCAAAGAGAGATCAACACCTCACCACTGAGGAAGTGCAACAACGTCAGCAATGAGATTAACGACACCGGTTCCCCGACGAGAGATAGACACCAAACCAAAACATAGATCAAAATAGACCTTCGGAGGAGAGATCAACGTCACCCCCGGTTCAGAGATCAAAGACACCCCCAGATGACAGATAAACTTAACCCGTCCCCAAAAGGAGTCATCAACCTTTCACGTCACCCCGAGAAAAGGTGTACACCACACACCCGAGGAAGGATTAACACCACTCAACGTGAAGTGATTAACATGGTACACAGGAGGAGAGAACATCAATACACACGGACCCGAGGAAGGAACACCACCACACCACGAGGAGACATCAACACGACTCAAGAATAGCGCTAAAAGGCACTCTCGAGGAGGTCTCAACTCCGTCCCCTGAGTCTCGAGGAGAGCTCAATACGACCAAGGTAGATAGTTAAACGTCGTCCACCGAGACCCAGGAAAGCTCAATGTCGTCTTTTGAGTCCCAAGGAGAGTTCAACGTCGTCATCTGAACACCACAAAGAGTTCAAAGTCACTACGGAGTAGAGCACAACACCGACCTACAGAGGTATCTCACCTCTCAGGAGAGATTAAAACCGTAACCACAGAGGAGTGATTAAAGAAACACCCTAACAAGGAGAGATTAAACTTCTCCGAGGAGAGTTCAATGAATTCCCCTAGTAGAAGTAAACGTCGTCTCTCTGAAGAAATATCCACATTACAGAACCCCCAAGGAGAAATCAACACCACTCCCATAGGTGAGGTCGAGACCTTCTCCTAACGGAGACAGAAACAACACCCCCGATGGGAGTATTACGTCTTTTTCAGAGAACTTACCTCCACCTAAGAGTCCTAAGGAAAACTCAATACCACTGTAGAACCCTTAGGAGAGATCAACGTAGTACCCCGAACCCCGAACAGAGCTCAATTCTACTCTTTAAGTCTCAAGGAGAGCTTAACTTCGTCTCTTGATCCCCAAGGAGAACTCAACTTTGTCCCTTGAACCACGAGGTTAGCTCAACACCGACCATTCCACCCTAAGGAGAGTTTAACGTCACCCTTTGAGATCCAAAGAAAGTTCTACACCACCTTTGGAACCCTAAGGAGATCTCAACATTGTCCCCTGAACCCCGAGGTCATCTCAACACCTAGCCTTATGTCCCAAGGAAAACTTAACACCCCTTATGAACCCCTACGAGAGTTCAACGTCGTCCCGTAAACCCGAAGAATGGCTCAACGTCATCCCTTAAGTCGTAAGGAGAACTCAAGACAACTCTTTGAGTTCCAAGGAGAAATCAACGTCGTACCCAAAGTACCAAGGTGAACTCCTCACCACCCCTCGAGCCCAAGGAGAGACTAAGTCACCCATGAGTCCCAAGGAGACCTGAACACCACCCCGTAGGAAAGCTCAACAGAACCCCTCTGTGTAGAGACGATCTCTAGTAGAAACAAACGTCGTCTCTCTGAAGAAATATCCACATTACAGAACCCCCAAGGAGAAATCAACACCACTCCCATAGGTGAGGTCGAGACCCTCTCCTAACGGAGACAGAAACAACACCCCCGATGGGAACATTACGTCTTTTTCAGAAAACTTACCTCCACCTAAGAGTCCCAAGGAAAACTCAATACCACTGTAGAACCCTTAGGAGAGCTCAACGTAGTACCCCGAACCCCGAACAGAGCTCAATTCTACTCTTTAAGTCTCAAAGAGAGCTTAACTTCGTCCCACCGAAGACAGAACAACGTTACATACCCACCGATGAGTAATCAAAACCGGCCCAGAAAAGAGATGAACACCAACCCCAGTTGAGACATCAACACCACCAAAGCTAAGATAGATCAACACCACACGTTCGAGGAAAGATGAACACCACACTTCAAGTAGAGATAATCGTCGTCTTCCCGAGAAGAGACACTACAGGTCGTCCGAGGATAACTCAACGTCCCGACACAGGGGAGACCATCCCTACACCAACCGAGGTGTCCCCTCCAAGAGAGATGAAAACCGTGATCCCAAAGGAGTGATTATAATCACCCTAACGAAGAGAGATCAAAACTCCCTGAGGTGAGCTGAATGAAGTCCCTCGAGTAGAGATAAACATCGTCTTCCCGAAGATAGATCCACACTACACGACCCCCTGAGGTGAGGTCGACAAGATCCCATTATGTGAAGTCAAAACCGATCCCTCGGTGAGACAGTAAAAACGGTCACCGGTGAAAAGAACAATGTCGGTTCTCGAGGACAGTTTAACGTCATCACGTGAACCCCAAGGAGAACTCAACGTTGTCCACTGAGCCCGAAGGAAATCTCAAAACCACCTCGACGGTCGGTTCGAAGTCACCCCATCTAGGAGAGATCATCGATACAGGTCCGACCGGGGACAGATCAACGTTACACTTCATCCGATGACAGATCAACGTCATACCCCGAGGACAGATTAAAGTCACCCCCAAGTGAGAAATAAAGACTACCCAATCGAGGAGAGATCAACAACAAACGTGTGGGGAAAGATCAACACTGTCCCACCACTACGAGGAGAAATCAACACCATCGACCCGAAGAGCGATCAACACCATTTCAAGAGAAGAGTTTCTCACTACCCCCACCGAAGAGAGACTAACACTACACTTCCCCCTGAAAAAGAACAACACTAAACGTCCTCCGATGAGATGTCAACACCGTTTTCCTCAGGAGAAATCAACGTCGTACCACCCGAGGATAGATGAACACCCTCCCTCGAAGACAGATTAACACTACACACCCATACGAGGAGAGATTACCGATACAAGTGCCCCCTAATAGATATTAACGTCGTACCCAGAGGTGAGATCAACGTCACAAGCGGAGGAAACAATACTAGACACACTCTCAAGGTCAGATCAACACTACACGTACCCGTGAAAAGAGATTTACACTACGTACCCAGCTCGAGGATGGACACGGTCCACACAGGTGAGATCGACACCGTCACCAAGAGGTGAGATCTACACTATATACCCTACCCCCCGAGAAGAGATCAACGTCGACAAGTGATTAACGTGGACTCCTAGTTGATAGGACGACACCGTACAAGAGTCGAGAGATCAAAACCGTCAACCCGAAGAGAGTTCAACTCCTCGGCCCCACGAGGAGGGATCAAAACGACAAGGAGTCCTTCAGAAGAGATCAACACCTGACCCTTGTAGACAGAACAAAGTACTACGAGACACCGATAAGAGAACCACGTCAAACAACCGACTAGAGATAAACACCAAACTCCCTGATGACAAATCAACACCATCCTCGGAGGAGAGATCTAAACCACATACTCTAACGAGGAGAGATCCCGGCCTCCCGCCCCGGAAAAAAGAATTACACCACACGTCCACCCGAGGAGAGAACAATGTTGATCTCGAGGAGAGATCAACACCACCGTCTGAGGAGAGTTGAACACAACCCCATGAACCACAAGGAAAGCTCAACTCCACTACGGAGGTGAGCTCAACACCATCCCAACGAGGAGAGATCATCGTTACACGTCCCACCGAAGACAAAGCAACGTTACATAACCACCGATTTGATGGACGCCGTACCACAAGGACAGATCAACCACACACCCCAGTTTAGAATCAACACAACCACCCGAGGAGAGATCAACACAACACGACAGAGATGAGTTCAACACAATCACCCCGAGATCAATACCACAAACCCCCCGTGGAGATATCAACCCCAACTCACGAAGACATTTACGTCTCATAAATGAGGGACCATCGTTACACGTGTCCATGAGAAAAGCCCACGTTATACACGTTCGGATGAGAGATTAAAACCGTACCTGGGAAGACAAATCAAAACCGTACCCTCGGAGGATAGATCAACACCTTCCTCTGAAGTAGATTGAGACTACACGTCCTTACGAGGATAATTCACCACTACAAGTCTCCCGACGAGAGATCAACTACACACTAAAGATGGGAAATCAACACCACTCTAATAAGGAGAGGTCACCACCATCCCCTTAGATGAACTGAACGTCCTCACCCGAACAGAGATACACTCCACCTCCCCTGAGGGAGATCCACTCTACAGACACCAGAGGAGAGGTTAACACCACCACCCTGTGAGAGGTCAAAACCGTCCACCCAAGGAGATAGTAACACCGGTATCCAAAGAGAACTCAAAACCGTACTCAGAAGGGAGTTCAAGTCCACCCCTGAGCCCCGAGGAGAGATTAACGTCACCACGGTGGAGACCCCGAAGGGAAATCCCTCCCACAAGAGAGATGAACATCGTAACACCCGAGGGGAGATCAAAAGTGTCCCAACAAGACGAGATCACCACTCTCCGAACGGAGTTCAATGGAGTTCCCGGAGTAGAGACAAACACCGTCTCCCCGAGGAGAGATCCACGTTACACGAACTCACGAGGAGAGATCAAAAACGTCACCTTAGGAAAGTTCAAAACCGTCCCCTACGAAGACAAACAGGGACCCCGGAGGAAGAAAAACTACTATATCCCGAGGACAGTTCCACACCATCCCCTGAGTCCCAAGGAGAGTTCGACCCTGTCCACTGAACCCCAATGAAATCTCAACACCACGAAGAGGGAGCTCGACGTACCCCGTCGAGGAGAGTTCCTTGCTAACCGTCCGACCAAGGACAGATCAACACTACACGTCATCCGATGATATCTCAATACCGTACCCCGAGGTGAGATAAACGTCACCCCAGTTGACTGCAAAAACAAAGTTGAGGAAAGATAAACACCAAACATCTAAATTGAGATGAACACCACCCCACCCCCTCGAAGGAGAAATAAACACGATACTCCGAAACAGAGGACAACATCATCTCATGAGGAGAGTTTAACACCACCCCCACCGAAGAGAACCTTTATAAGAGCTTAACGTAGCCCCCGTACCCGAAGAAGAACTCAACGAAACCCATTAAGTCCCTAGTAGAGCTCAGTGTCGTCCCCTGACTCTCGAGGAGAGTTCAACGTCGCCCTTGAGTCACAAGGAGAGTTCTAAGTCGCACCCTGAGTTCACAAGGTGAGTTCGGTACCGTCCCTTGAGTCCCAAGGAGAACTCAACCCCATACGAGTCCCAAGGAGAACTGAACACCACCCCGGAGGAGAGTTCTACCTCTACGGGGTTCAACAGAACCCCGTTGAACAGAGATCGTCCCTACACATCTGACCGAGGACAGAACAACGTTACAACCCACCGATGAATGATCAAAACTGTACCCTGAAGAGATAGGACCACCAGCCCCAGTTACGAAATCAACACCACCTAAGTTAAGAGAGATCACCATCACACTTTAGAGGAGAAATGAACACCACACTCCAAGTATAGATAATCGTCGTCTCTCCGAGAGAAAAGATACATATTGTAATTCGTCCGAGGAGAACTCAACACCACCTCCCGACGAGAGCTCCATGTCCCGACACAGGTGAACCCAACACAAACTGCACCGACGTGCCACCTCCAAGAGAGATGAAAACCGCGATCCCCAAGGAGTATTTATAATCACTCTAACGACCATTAACACTCTATGAGACGAACCGAATGAAGTCCCTCGAGTAGAGATAAACGCCACCATCCCAACAGAGATCCACACTATAGGACCCCCTTAGGTGAGATCAATACAGTCCCCTTACGTGAAGTTGAAACCGACCCCTCGGTCAGGCAGTAAAAACGGTCACCGGGTAAAATTACAATGTCAGATCCCGAGGACAGTTTAACGTCGACTCTTGAGTTCCACGGAGAACTCGACGTCGTCCACTGAGTCCCAAGGAAATCTCAACACCACCTCGGAAGAGAACTCCACGTAATCCCTTCTAAGAGAGTTCATCGTTACACGACCGACCGGGGACAGATCAACCTTACCCGTCCTCCGAGGAGAAATCAACAGTAAACTTCTGTGGAGAGATCGACACCGTCCCCATACGGAGACATCAACACCATCAACCCGAAGAGAAATCAACGTCATCAAACAAGAAAAGTCTAACACTCACCCCACTGAGGATCGACCAACACTACTCGTCCCCGCGAAAAAGAGAAACACTACACCTCCTCCGATGAAAGATCACCGTCCCCACCCCTTGAGCCCCAAGGAGAACTCGACCCGACCATGAGTCTCAAGGAGAACTGACTACCACCCCGGAGAAGAGTTTGACAGAATACCGTTGAGCAGAGATCGTCCAAACACGTCTCACCGAGGTTAGAACAATGTTTCAACCCAGTATGAGACATCAAAATCGTACCCTGATGTGATAACAACACAAACCTCAGTTTAGACAACGACACCACCCAAGTCAAGAGAGATCACCTCCACATGATCGAGGAGGGCAGAACACCACACTCCAAACAGAGATACTCGTGTTCTCCCCTAGTAGAGATACACACTACATGTCGTCCTAGGAGAGCTCAAACCACCTCCCGAGGAGAGCTCCACATCCCGACACAGGAGAGACCAACCCTACAACAACCACTGTGCCCCCTCCAAGAGAGATAGAAACAACGATCCGCAAGAAGTAATTATAATCATTCTTACGAAGAGAAATCACCACTCCCTGAGGTAAAATGAATGAAGTCCCTCGAGGAGACATAAACACCCTCTTCCTGGAGAGAGATTCACACTATAGAACCCCCTGTGATAGGACGAAGTCAAAACCGACCCCTCGGGGAGACAGTAAAACAGGTCACCGGGGAAAAGACCAATGTCAGATTCCGAGGACAGTTTAACACCGTCCCTTGAGTCCCAGGGAGAACTCAACGTCGTACACTGAACCCCAAATAAATCTCAACACCACCTCGTACGAGACCTCGATGTCACCCCGTCTAAGAGAGATCATCACTATACATCTCACACTGGAGAGATCACCGTTACACACCTCCGACGAGAGATCAACATCGGACCCCGAGGTCGGATTAACGTCACTCACAGGTGGAATAAACGACACCCAACTGATCAGAGATCAAGAGTTAACGTCGGTCGAGAGATCAACACCGTCCCCTTAAGAAGAAATTAACACCATCAACCCGAAGAGAGATCTACACCATCTCACGAGAAGAGTTTAACCGTCCACCCACTAAGGAGATACCAACAGTACTCTTCCCCGTCAAAAAGATCAACACTTCAAGTCCTTCGAGGACAGATAAACACCGTCCCGGACGGAGGACGAATCAACACAATACTCCGAAGCAGAGAATAACACCATCTCACGAGGAGAGCTTAACACCACCCCACCCAACGAGAACCCTTACGAGACGTCAACGTACCCACGGAACCCCGAGCTCATCTCAACCCTACCCCTTGAACCCCAAGGACAACTCAGTGACGTCCCCTTAGTCCGGTGTAGAGTTTAACTCTACCCCTTGAGCCCCAAGAACAACTCAACTCCACCCTTTAAGTAAAAACAAGAGGTCGACATTACCCCTTGAACCCCTAGAAGAACTCAACTTTGTCCACTCAGTCAGGGGGAGAACTCCCCGTTCCCCCTTGAGCCCTAAGGAGATCTCACCTTCGTCCCCTTTACTCGGAGTAGAGCTTTACTCCACCCCTTGTACCACATGAAGAGCTCAACAACACCCTTCGAGTCCCAAGGAAAACTCAACACTACCCATAGGACCCCTTGGAGAGTTCAACGTTTTTTTCCTCAGTTCGGAGGAAAGCTCAACGTTTCCCCCTGAGCCCTAAACAGAGTTCAGTGACGTCCCCTTAACCCGAAGTAAAGCCCAATTCCACCCTAGAACAAAAATAGCTGAACACCGCCCTTCGAGTCCCAAGGAGAGTTCAAAACTACCCCCAGAGTCCCTGGGAGAGATCAACGGAGTTCCTTCAGTCCAGAGGAAAACTCAACACTCCCCCTTGAACCATAAGGAACACAGAGACGTCCCTTTATCCCGGAGTAGAACTCAACTCCGTCTTTTGAGTCCCTAGGAGAGGTCAACACTGTCTCTAGAGTCCCATGAAGAGCTCAACGTTGTCCCCTCAGTCCGGAGAAGAACACAACACCGTACCTTGAGGCCAAAGGGGAGCTCAACATTTTCCATACTGTCCGGAGGATAACTCAACTCCGCCCCTTGAAACACAAAAAGAACCAAACGTTGTCTCTTCATTCTGGAGGAGAGCACAACCCTCCCCTTTGAACCACAAGGTAAGAGTAGTGACGTCCCCTTAGTCCGGAATAGAACTCAACTTCCTCTGGAGACAAAAGAAAACTAAACACCCTACTGTGGACCCCAAGGAGAAATCAAAACTAGTCCTAGAGTCCTAAGGAGGATCATCGTTGTCCCCTCAGTCCTGAGGAGAGTTCAGCTCTACTCCTTGAACACAAAGGAGAGCACAACGTCGTCCTCTCAACCCGGAGGAGATTTCAAAGTTGTCTTTGAGCCCCAAGAAGAGATCAACAACGACCTTTGAGCCCCACAGGAGATCTCAACGACGACCCCTGAGTCTCGAGGAGAGGTACACGTCACCTTTTAGTCACAAGGGGACCTCAACGTCACACCCTACGTCCTAAGGTGACCTCAACACAACCCCTTGAACCCCAAGAAGAACTCGAACTAACCATGAGTCCCAAGGGACGCTGAACGTCATCCCGGAGGACAACTCAAGAGAACCCCACTGAGTAGAGTTCGTCACTACACGTACCACCGAGGACAGAACAACGTTACAACTCACATATGAGTCAACAAAACCTTACCCTGAAAGGATAATAACAACAGCCCCAGTTTAGACTTGAACACCACCCAAATTAAGAAAGATCGCCACCACACCTTCGAGGATTGATGAACACCATACTCTAAACAGACATAATCGTCGTCTCCCCGAGGACAGATACACACTACAGGTCTCGGAGGAGAGCTCCACACCCCGACAAAGGAGAGACCAAAACCACACCCACGGAGGTATCTCCTCCAGGAGAGATCAAAAACTTGATCCCCAAGGAGTAATTATATTCACCCCAACGAAGGGAGATCGACACTCCCGGAGGTTGACTGAAAGAAATCCCTCGAGCATAGGTAAACTCCCCCTTCCAGAAGAGAGATAAACACTATAGGACCCCCTAAGATGAGATCAACACGACCCCATTAGGTGCAGTCAAAACCGGTCCCTTCGGGACAGTAAAACCGGGGGAAAAGAACTATATCGGATTCCTAGGATAGTTTAACGTCACACATGGAACCCCACGGAGAACTCAACGTTGTCAACTGAGACTCAAGGAAATCCCAACACGACCTCAGAGGACTCGACGGCACCCCGTATAGGAGAGATCAACGCTACAAATCCGACCGGGGAGAGATCAACGTTACACGCCCTCCGATGAGAGATCTACAATGTGCACGGAGGGGAGATTAATGTCACTCCCAGGTATGAAATAAAGACGACACAACCGAGGTGAGATCAACAGGAAACGTCTGAGGAGAGATCAACACCGTACCCGGAGGAGAAATCAACACCATCAACTCTAGGATATCAACGCCATCTTACGAGAAGAGTTTAACACTCCCCCACACCGAGGAGAGACCAACACTACTCTTCCCCACGAAACAGATCAAGGTTACACGTCCACCTACGAGAGATCAAAACCGTCCCAACGGAGGAGAAATCAAAACCAAACCCCGAAGGAGAGAACAAAGTAATCTCACGTGAAGAGCTTAACACAACCCCATCCGAGGAGAACCGTTAGGAGACCTCAACGTAGTCCGTCGAACACCGAGCAGAGATCAATGTTGCACAATGAGGGACGAGGAGAGCTCAGCGACTACCACTTAGTCCCGAGTAGAGCTCCACTCCACCCCTTGAGCCCCAAAAAGAGTTTAACACGACCCTTTGATCCCCAAGGAGAACTCAACGTTGTCTCCTCAGTACGGAGGTGAGCTTAACACTCCCCCGTGAACCCCAAGGAGAGCTGAAAGTCGTCTCCTCAACCCGGAGGAGAACTCAACGAAACCTCTTGAGCCACAAGGAGAACTCAATTTTCTCCACTGAGTCTCATGGAGAACACAACGTCACCGTTGAGAGACAAGGAGAGTTTAACGTCACGATCTGAGTCCCAAAGTAAGCTAAGTACCACCACTTGAACCCTAAGGAGAGTTAAATGCCCCTATGAGTCCCAAGGAGAGCTGAATGTTACCCCGGAGAAGAGCTCAACAGAACGTCGTTGAGCAGAGATCGTCCCTACACGTCCTACCAAGGACAGAACAAAGTTACAACACACCGTTGAGTGATCAAAACCGTGTCCTGAAGGGATAGTAACACCAACCCCATTCTACATCAACACCATCCAAGTTGAGAGGTCACCACCTCACGTTCGAGGAGAGACGAACACCACACTTCAAGCAGAGACAATCGCCGTCTTGCCGAGGAGAGATGTACACTACAGGTCACCCGAGGAGAGCTCAAAACCACCTCCCGAGGAGAGTTCCACGTCCCGAACAGGCGAAACCACACCACACCCACTGAGGTACCCCTACATCTCAGGAGAGATGAAAACCGTGATCCCCAAGGAGTGATTATCGTCACCCTAACGAAGAGAGAACAACACTCCCTGAGATGAGCTGAATGAAGTCACTCGAAAGAGATGAACGCCGTCTTCCCGAAGAGATGCCATACTATAGGACCCCTCGAGGTGAGGTCAACACGGTACCCTTAGACGAAATCAAAACCAACCCCTTGGGGGGACAGTAAAATCGGACACTAGGGAAAAGAACAATGTCGGATCCCGAGAACGTTTAACGTCACCCTTTGAGTCCCACAAAGAACTCAACATTATCCACTGAGTCCTTAGAAAATCTCAACATAACCTCGGAGGAGAGCTCGACGTCACCCCGTCTAGGAGAGATCATCACTACACCTTCGACCGGGTACAGATTAACGTTAAACACGTTCCGAAGAGAGATCAACACCATACCCCGAGGTGAAATTAATCTCACTTCAAGGTGAGAATCAACACTACACAGTCAAGGAGAGATCAACAGTATACGTCTGAGGAGAGCAACGTCGTCCCGCCGAGGAGAAACAAGACCATCAACCCGAAGAGAGATCAACACAATCTCACAAGAAGAGTTTAACACTCCCCTAACTCATGAGAGACCAACACGACTCTTCCCCGAGAAAGAGATAAACGCTACACGTCCTTCAATGAGAAATCAACACGGTCTCCCCCGAAGAAACAATCAACGCCGTAATCCGGAGAGAGAGAACAACGACATCTCTCGAGGAGAGCTTAACACGAACCCATTCAAGAAGAACCCTCAGGAGACCTCAACAATAGTCCCCCGAACACAGAACAGAACTCAACACTACCTCTTGAGTCCCAAGGAGAACTCAGTGACGTCCCCTTAGTCGGGAGTAGAGATCAACTCCGCCCCTGGAACCCAAAGAAGAGCTCAAACCGTCTTTGAACCTCAAGTAGAGTTCTACATCGTCCTTAGAGTCCCAAGGAGAGCTCAACGTTGTCCCCTCAGTCAGGAGGAGAACTCAACACCACCCCTTGAGCCCAAAGAAGAGTTAAACGTCGTACCCTCAACCCGAAGTAGAGCTCAACTCGACCCCTTGAGTCCAAAGTAGAGACAAAAGTCGTCCCCTGAGTCTCGAGGAGAGCTCAACGTCACCCTCGAGTCACAAAGAGAACTCAACGTCTCGTCCTAAGTGCCAAGGTGAACTCGGTACCGTCCCTTAAGCCCTAAGGAGAACTAAACACCCTTATGAGTCACAAGGAGAATTGAACGCCACCCCGGAGGAGGACTCAACAGAACCCCGAAGACAGATCAACACTCCTTGAGGTAAGTTGAATGAAGTCCCTCGAGTAGAGATGAACGTAGTCTTCCTGAAGAGAGATCCTCACAATAGAGTCCCCTAAGGTGAGATCAATACGGCCAGCTTAGGTGAAGTCAAACGGACCCTCGGTGAGGTAGCAAAACCGGTCACCGAGGAAAAGAACAATACCGGATCTCGAGGACAGTTTAACATCGTCCCTTGAGTCCCACGGGGAACTTAACGTCGTCCACCGAACCCTGAGGAAATCTCAACATTACCTTGGAGGAGAGCTCGACGTTACCCAGTCTAGGAGAGATCATCTCTATACATTAGACCTGGGACAGATAACATTACACTCCCTCGGAAGAGAGATCAACATTGTACCCTGAAGTAAAATTAAAGCCACTCCTAGGTGAGATGAACACCACCCAGTTGAGGAGAGATAAACAGTAAACGTCTGAGAAGAGATCGACACTGTCTGCCCGAGGAGAAATCAACACCATCAACCTAGGAGAGATCAACGTCATCGTACGAGAAGAGTTTAACACTACGTTCAGTGAGGAGAGNACGACAGAGAATATGTGTAGATCTACACATATTCTCTGTCCCCCACCCCCCACCCCGAGGAGAAATCAACGTCATACCCCGAAGAAGAGAACAACGTCATCTCTCCAGGAGAACTTTACACGAACCCATCCAAGAACCCTTAGGAGACCTCAACGTAGTCACCTGAACCCTCAACAGAGCTCAACGTTACCCCTTGAGTCACAAGGAGAGCTCAACGACGACCCTTACGTCGGAGTAGAACTCAACATAATCCTTTGAGCCACAAGTAGAGTACAACGTTGCCCCTAGAACCCCAAGTAGGACTCAACGTTCTCCCCTCAGTCCGAAGGAGAACTCAACACTGTCCCTTGAGAACCAAGATGATCTCAACGTCCCCCCTTGAACCCCAAGTAGAACCCACCGCCGTCCTTTGAGTTCCCAGAAGGACTAAACATCGTCGTCTGAGTTTCCAGGGGAACTAAACGTCCCCCTTGAGTCACAAGGAGAGCTCAACGTGACGTCCTGAGTCCCAAGGTAAACTCGACACCACCCCTTGATCCCCATGGAGAACTCAACACTTCCCTTAAAGACACAAGGAGAACTCAATGTTGTCCCCTCAGTCCATAAGAGACCCTACTACGTCCCTTGTGTCCAAAGGAGAGCCTAACGGTGTCCTCTCAACCCGGAGGATAGTTCAACCTTCCCCCTCAAGCCCCAAGGAGAGGTCAACACTGTCCCTTCAACACGGAGGAGAGGTCAATGTTGTCCCTTGAGCGCCAAGGAGATTCAACACCTTCCTTTAAGTACCAAGGAGAACTCACGTCGTCCCACGTCTCGAGGAGAGTTCATCGTCGACTTGACTCACAGGAGAGCCCAACGTCATGCACAGAGTCCCTAGGGAAACTCGACACCGTCCCTTGAACCCCAAGAATAGTTCAACCCCACGCGAGTTATAAAGAGAACTGAACGGAATCCCTAAGGAGAACTCAAGAGAAACCCAATGAGTAGTGTTCGTCCCTACACGTCTTACCGAGGACAGAACAAAATTACAGACCACCAATGAGTGATCAAAACCAAACTCTAAAGAGATAGCACACCAGTGTCAGTTGAGACATCAACACCACCCAAGTTAAAAGAGTTCAACACCGCTCGTTCGAGGAGAGATGAACACACTCCAAGTAGAGATAATCGTCTTATCCACAAAAAGATATATATACTACAGGTCACCCAAGGAAAGTACAAATCCACCTCCCGAGGAGAACTCCACACCTCGAAACAGGAGAGACCATTCCCACACACACAGAGGTGTCCCCTATAGCAGAGATTGAAATCGCGATCCAAAAAAAAAAAAAAAGGTGCTTATAATTACTCTAACGAACGGAGATCAACACTCCCTGAGGTGAGCCGTATGAAGTCCCTCGAACAGAGAGAAACGCCATCTTCCCGAAGTTAGATCCACACTATAGGACCCCATGAGGTGAGATCAACACGACCCCTATAGACGAAGTCAAAACCGACCTTTCGGGGAGGTATTAAAACCGGACACCGGGGAAAAGACCAATGTCGGATCTCGAAGGCAGTTTAACGTCACCCCTTGAGTCCCACGGAGAACTCAACGTCGTCCACTAAGACCCAAGAAAATCTCAACACCACCTCGGAGGAGTACTCGGCGTCACCCGTCTAGGAGAGGTCATTACTATACGTCCGAAGGGGGAAAGACCAACGTTGTACGTCCTCCGATGAGAGATCAACACCGTCCCCCTAGGTGAGATTAACGTCACTCCCGGGTGAGAAATATCACCTAAAATAAGAGAGATCAACAGTAATCGTCTGAGGAAAAATCAACAATTTCCCCTCGAGTAGAAATGAACACCATCAACCAGAGGAGAGATCAACGTCTTCTCACAAGAAGAGGTTAACACTCCCTCCTCTAAGGAGAGACCAACACTACTCGTCCCCGCGAAAAAGATCAACACTACACATTCTTCGATGAGAGATAAACACCGTCGTCCCCCGAGGAGATATCAACACCATACCCCGAAGGAGTGAACAACGACTTCTCGCGATGAGAGCTTAACACCACCTCATCCGAGGATAATCATTTCTCCTTGATTTTTCGGAGAACTACTTTCGCTTTCACCTCTCACTTTTTCAACCGAATTTCGAGTTGTAAGTCTTTCACTTCTAGTACCGTAGACCAGGGTAGTGAAATACCCTTTATCTACCCCTTTGTCACCTTTGTCAAAGTCTGAAATAAAACCCCCCGAGGTTTTAGTGACGTCTACCACTGACGTTGGTACTTTAATTTTCTGCGAATGAGGAACCTTCTTTTCAACACTGGTTGAATCTATCGTATAACATTTCGTTTCTATAATGAAACGGTTTTTTCCAGGCAGATCAGTTCCGATACCAAAAAGGTCACCAGTACATACCTACACTCTCAACCTGACACTTCTTTCGACTCGTGACTTCTTAACAACGAAAACTTGACACCACAATCTCTTCTGAGAACTCTCAGGAAACTTGACGTTCTTCTAGGTTGGTCAGGTAAGACTTCCTCTAGTCGGGACCCTAAAGAAACCTCTCTTACTACGATTTCGACTTTGAGGTCATAAAACCGGTGAAGTACGTTTCTCGACAGAGTAACCTTTTCTGAGACTACGACCCTCCCTAACTCCCGTCATCCTCTTCCCCTGTTGTCGTTTACTCTACCGACCTACCGTAGTGACTGAGTTACCTGTACTCCGACTCACTTGAGGTCATTAACCACTACCTGTCCCTCCGGACCACACGACGCTAAAACACCCCAGCGGTCTCAACCTGTTCTGACTCACTGACTTGACTTGACTTGACTCCGAGGATAACCATTAGGAGACCTTAATGTAGTTCCCGAACCCTGTGTAGAACTCAAAACTGTCCCTGGAGCCGTAAGGAGAACTCAGTGACGTCCCCTTAGTCCGGAGGAGATCTAAACGTCGTCACTTGAGCCCAAAGAAGAGCTCAAGGTCACCCTTTAAACTCCAAGGAGACTCAACGGAGCTCCTAGAACCACAAGGAGAATTCAACGTTTACCTTCAACCTGGAAGAGATCTCAACGACGCCCCTTGAGTTCCAAGGAGAACTCAACGCTACCACTAGAACAAAAAGGAGAGTTCAACGTTGTCCCCTCAATCCGGCGGAGAGCTCAAGGAAATCTCAACACCACCCGTCGACCCCCAAGGAGAACTCAACGTAGTTCCCAGAATCCGAAGGTGAGCTCGACTCCGTCCCTTGAGCTCCAAGGAGAGCTGAACGGCCCCGTCCCCCCTTCCCATGTATCCCAAGGGGAACTGAACGTCACCCCGGAGGAGAACTCAAAAGAACCCAACTGAATACAGATCGTCCCTAAACGTACCACCGAGGACAGAACAACGTTCCGTCCTACAACGTTGTTGTACCGATAACCTACAACCTACCGATAAGTGATTGAAACTGTACCCTAAAGAGATAGTAACAACAGTCCCAGTTGAGACATCAACACCACCCAAGCAATGAGAGATCAACACCACACGTTCGAGAAAAGGTGAACACACTCCAAATAGAGATAATCGTCGTCTACCCGAGGAGAGTACACACTACAGGTCAACCGAGGAGAACTCAACACCACCTCCCGAGGAGAACTCCACTTCCCGACACAGGAGAGACCAACCCCACACCCACCGAAGTTCATCCCCCAGGAGAGAAGCAAACCACGATCCACAAGGAGTGTTTATAGTCACCATAACGACGAGAGATCAACACTCCCTGAGGTGAGCTGAATGAAGACCCTCGAGCAGAGATAAAAACCCTCGAGCAGTGATAAAAAATGTTCTTCCGAAAAGAGATCCACACTATAGGACCCCCTGTGGCGAGATCAACACGGCCCCCTTAGACGAAGCTAAAACCGGCCCCTCGGGGAGTCAGTAAAACCGGTCACCGGGGAAAGGACCTATGTCAGATTCCGAGGACAGTTTAACGTCGACCCTTGAGCCCCACTGTGAACTCTCCGTTGTCCACTGTGCCGGAAAGATATCTCAACACCACCTCAAGGGAGAGCTCGACGTCACCCCGGTTAGGAGAGATTAACGCTACACGTACAACCTGGGACAGATCAAAGTTACACGTCTTCCGATCTGATAAAAACCGCACCCCGAAGTGAGTATAACGTCACTCCCAGGTGTGAAATAAACACCACCCAGCCGAGAAGAGATCAGTAAACATCTAAGACGAGGTCAAAACGACCCCCCTCGCCCCCCGAGGAAAAATGAAGACAATCCACCCGAAGAGAGATCAACACCATAGCACTAGAAGAGTTTAACACACACACCCCCACTGAGGAGAGACCAACACTACTCTTCCCCGAGAAAAAGATAAACACTACACGTCCTTCAATGAAAGATCAACACCTCCCCCCGGAGGCTAAATCAACACAACACCCCGAAGGAGAGAAAAACACCATCTCACGAGGAGAGCTTAACACCACCTCATCCGAGGAGATCCCTGAGGAGACCTCAACGTAGTCCCCCGAACACAAAACAGAGCCCAACGTTACTCATTGAGTCACATGGAGAGTTCAACGACATCCCCTTAACCCGGAGTAGAACTCAATTTCACCCCTAGAGTCCCAAGTAAAGCTCAACGTTGTCCCCTCAGTCCAGAGGAGAGTTCAACTCCCCGCACCTCGAGTCGAAAGAAGAGTACAACATTGTCCCTTCAGTCCGGAAGAGAGCTCAACTCTACCCCTTGAGTCAAAAGGAGAGCTCAATGTTGTCACCTAAACCTGGAGAAGAGATCAAAGTTCCTCCTTGAACTCTCCAAGGAGAGCTCAAATCGTCCCCTCAGCCAGAAGGTGACATCAACGTCACCCCTTGAGTCTCGAGGAAACTCACCGTCGTGTACTGAGCCAAGGTGACCTCGACGTCGTCCCTTGAGTCCCAATGAGATCTCAACCCCCCATGAGTCCCAAGGAGAGTTGAACGCCACCTCGGAGGAGAACTAAACAGAACCCAACTGAGTAGAGATCTTCACTACACGTCCCACCGAGGACAGAACAACGTTACAGCCCACCGATGGGTGATCAAAACCGTACTTTGAAGAGATAACACAGTCCCAGTTGACACATTAACACCACCTAAGCTAAGAGAGATCAACACCACACGTTCGAGGAGAGATGAACACCACACTTGAAGGAGAGATAATCGTCGTCTCCCCGAGGAGAGCTACACACTATAGGTCACCCGAGTAGGACTCAACACCACCTCCCGAGGAGAGCTCCACGTCCCGAAACAGGAGAGACCAAGTCCACACCCACCGAGGTACCCCTACAGGAAGAGACTAAAATCGGGATCCCAAAACAGTGTTATAATGACCCTAACGAAGAGAGATCAACACTCCCTGAGGTGAATTGAATGAAGTCCCTCGAGTAGAGATAAACACCGTCTTACCGTAGTAAGATCCACACTATAGGAGTCCCTGGGGTGAGATCAACAAAACCCCTTTATACCAAATCAAAAACGACCCCTCGGTGAGACAGTAAAACAGGTCACGGGGGGAACAATGTCGAATCCCAAGGACAGTTTAACGTCACTCCTGAGCCTCACGGAGAACTCAACTTCGTCCACTGAATCCAAAGGAAATCTAAAGACAACCTCTGGGAGAACACGACGTCACACCGTCTAGGAGAGATGACCGCTACACGTCCGACCATGGACACTCCGACGTTAGACGTCTTCCGATGAGAGATCATCGACGTACCCTAAGACGAGATTAACGTCACTCCTAGGTGAGAAATAAGCACCACTGAACAGGAGAACAAGGAAAAAAAGGGGAGGTTTGACGAGAGATCAACACCGTGTCCCTGAGGACAAATTAACACCATAGATCCGAGGAGAGATTTACGTCATCCTACGAGAAAAGTTTAACACTCCACCACTGAGGAGAGACAAATAATACTGTTCCCCACGAAAAAGATAAAGGTTACACGGTCTCCGATGAGAGATCAGCACCGTCGCCCCTCCCCCCCACAGGAGAGAAATCAACACCATACGTCGAAGGAGAAAAAAACACCATCTCACGCGGAGAGTTTAACACTACCCTAACCGAGGAGAACCTTTAGGAGACCTCAACGTAGTCCCCCGAACCCCGAGTAGAGATCACTCCACCACTTGAGCCCCAAGGAGAACTCAGCGAAGTCCACTTAGTCAGTACTTGAGCTCAGTTCCACCCTTGAGTCCCAAGAAGAGTTCAACGTCGTCCTTTGACCTAAGGACAGTTCAACGTCGTCCCTAGATCCCCAAGGAAAGTTCAACGTTGTCCCCTCGGTTCGGGGCAGTTCTCAACTCCGTCCCTTGATACCGAAGGAGAGCTCAATGTTCACCCCTCAACCCGGAGGTGAGCTCAAGGCACCCCCTTGAACCACAAGGAGAACTCAACGTGGTCCCCTCAACCCGGAGGAGAGCTCAACGTCACCCTGTCCAGGAGAGATCATCACTATACTTCCAAACGGAGACAGATCAACGGTACACGTCCTTCGATGAGAGATCAACGTCGTATCTAGAGATGAGATTAACGTCACTCCCAGATGATATGAATACCTGTCAACCGAGGAGAGATCAACAGCAAACGTCTGATGAGAGATCAAAACCACCTCTCCACCCCTCCCGAGTAGAAATCAACTCCATCAACCCGAGCAGAGAACACCATGTCACGAGAAGAGTATAACACTCACCCCATTGTGGAGAGACCAACACTACTCTACCCCACGAAAAAGATATAAACCATACTTCTTCCGATGAGATATCAACACCGTTGTCGCCACCCGATGAGAATGGACACCATACCCCGAAGAAGAGAACACCGCCATCTCACGAGGAGAACTTATCAACACCCCGTCCGAGGAAAACCCTTAGGAGACCTCAACGTAGACCTCCGAATCCCGAGTAGATCTCAACGTTGTCCCTTGATCCCCAAGGAGAGTGGAACGTCGTCCCCTGAGTTTAGAGAGATCAACCTCACCCTTGAGTCACAAGGAGAACTCACCATCGTGTACTGAGTCCCAAGGTGAACTCGGTACCGTCCCTTGAGCCACAAGGAGAGCTCAATACCTGTACGAGTCCCAGAGAGAACTGAACGTCACCCCGTCGGAGAGTTTAACAGAACACCACAGAGCAGAGATTCTCTCTACACGTCCACCGAGGACGAAACAACGCTACTACCCACCGATCAGTGATTAAAACTGTACCCTGAAGAGATAGTAACAGTCCTAGTTGAGACATCAACACCACGTAAGTTTAAAGAGATCACCACCACACGTTCGTGGAGAGATGAACAGTAGTGATAATCGTCGTCTCCCCCAGGAGAACTACACACTACAGGTCACCCTAGGAAATCTCAACACCACCTCCCGAGGAGAACTCCAGACCTCGACACAGGAATGACCAACCCCACGTCCACCGAGGTCCTTCCTACGGGAGATATTAAAACCACGATCGCCAGTGAGTGATTACAATCACCCTAATGAAGAGAAATCAAAAATCCCTGAGGAGAACTTAATGAAGTCCATCGAGTAAAGACAAACACCGTCTTCCCGAAGAGAGATCCACCTATAGAACCCCCAGTGGTCAGAGGAAAAGGTCCCCTTTAGGTAAAGTCAAAACCGGTCACTCTCGGAGGAAGGAAAACAGGTCACAGGAGAAAAGAACAATACCGTATCCCGAGGACAATTTGACGTCGGTCCTTGAGAACCACGGAGAACTCAACGTGGTCCACTGAGCCCCAAGGAAGTCTCAACACCACCTCGGAGGAGAGTTCGACGTCATTGCTCCGTCGAGGAAAGGTCATTGCTACACATCCGAACGGGGACAGATCAACGTTACACGCCCCCCGATGAGAGATTAAAACCGACTAACGTCCCTCCCAGGTGATAAATACCACCGAGCAGAGGAGTGATGAACAAAAGTCGTCTAAGGAGAGATCAACACCGTCCCCCGAGGAGAAATCGACACCATCAACTGGAGGAGAGATCAACACCATCCACGAGAAGAGTTTAACAATCGTCCCACTGAGGAGTCACAAACACTACTCTTCGCCGTGAAAAAGATCAACGTTACACGTCCTCCGATGGAAGATCAACGCCTTCTCCTACGGAGGAGAAGTCAACACTATACCCGAAAGAGAGAATAATACTATCTAACGATGAGAGCTTAACACCACTCCAACCGATGAGAACCCTTAGGAGACCTCAAGGGACTCCGTAGAACCCGAAGCAGAGCTCAGCACTACCCCTTGAGTCACAAGGAGAGCTCAGGGTCCTCCCCTTGAGGTCTACTCCATCCCTTGAACCCCAAGAAGAGCTCAACAACACCCTTTGAGCCTAAAGGAGAGCTCAACACTACCCCTAGGGTCCCAAGAAGAGCTCATCAGAGCAGATGATCAACTCCATTCAGTCCGGAGGAGAGATCAACTCCACCCTTTTAGTCAAAAGGAGAGCTCAATGTTATCTCCTCAGTCCGGAGAAGAGATCAACGTCACCACTTAAGCTCTAAGGAAAGTTCAACGTCGTACCCTTAACTTGGAGGAGGACTCAACGTCACCCCTTGAGTCCGGAGGAGAACTCAACACCACCCTCTGTTCCCCAAGGAGAGCTCCAAGTTACGTCATGAGTCCCAAGGTGAGATCGGCTCGTACCCTTCAACCACAAGGAGAGCTCAAACCCCCCATGCGTTCAAAGGAGAGATACACGTCACACCGGGGGAGAACTCGACAGAACCCGGCTGAACAGAGATCGTCCCTACACGTCCCACCGAAGACACTCACCACTCTAAACAGAGACGAACACTACTCGTCCCCGCGAAAAAGATCAACACTACACGTACTCCTATCAGACCAACACCGTCCCCCCGGAGGAGAAATCAACACGATACCCCGAAGGAGAGAACAACGCCATCTCACGAGGAGAGCTTAACACAACCCCATCCGAGGAGAACGCTTTGCAGACCTCAACATAGTCACCCTAATCCCGAACGGAACTCAACACTACCCCTTGAGTCGCTAGGAGACCTCAACGACGTCCTCTTAGTCCAGAGGAGAGCTCAATATCGGCGCCTGGGCTCAATGGAAAGTTC
This sequence comes from Capra ibex, assembly GCA_006410555.1. Classification (NCBI taxonomy): domain Eukaryota; kingdom Metazoa; phylum Chordata; class Mammalia; order Artiodactyla; family Bovidae; genus Capra; species Capra ibex. The sequence continues at coordinate 39,264,574 of SJYO01004576.1, forward strand.
TACGTTATCCCCTCAACCCGGAGGAGAACTCAATATCACCCCTTGGGTCCACGGGAGAACTCAACTTTGTCCCCTCAGTCCGTAGTAGAGTTCAACCCCCCCCTTGAGTCACGAAGAGAGCTCAACACAACCCTTTTAACCCCAAGGAGATCTCAACACTACGTCTAGCGTCCCAAAGAGAGTTCAACGTTGTCCCCTTAATTCAGTCCGGAGGAGAGTTCAACTCAGGCCCTTGAGCCCAAAGGAGAACTCAACGTTGTACCCTCAGTCCTGAGGAGAGCTCAACGTTCCCCTTTGAGTCCAAGGAGAGCTCAACGTAGTCCCCTCAGTCCGGAGGGGAGTTCAACGTCATCCCTTGAGTCCTAAGGAGAACTTAACATTATCACCTCTATCCAGTTCGGAGGAGAGTTCAACTCCACCCCTAAACCCAAAGGAGAACTCAACGTTGTACCTTCTTCCCGGAGAAGAACTCAAATCCCCCGTTTTGGTCGTAAGGAAAACTCAACGTAGCCCCTGAGTCTCGAGGAGAACCCTTGGAGTCACAACGAAAGTTCCGCACCGTACCCTGAGTCCCAATGAGAGCTCAGTACCGTCACTTGAGTTCCAAGGAGAACTCAACCTCCCATGAGTCCCAAAGAGAGCTGACGTCACCCCGGTGGACAACTCAACAGAGTCCCGCTGAGTAGAGATCGTCCCTACACGTCCCACAGAGGACAGAACAACGTCACAACCCACCACGAGTGATGAAAACTGTACTTTGATGTGATTGTAACACCGACCCCATTTGAGACATCATCGTCACCAAAGTTAAGAGAGATCACTACCACACGTTCGAGGAGAGAGAAACACCACACTCCAAGCAGACATAATCGTCTTCTCCCCTAGAAGAACCGTACTTTACAGGTCGCCCGAGGAGAGTTCAACACCACCTTCCGCAGAGAGCTCCCCACTCCGACACAAGAGAGACAAACCCCACACGTACAGATTATCCCCTCAAGGAGAGACGAAAACTATAATACCTAAGGAGTGAATATAAGTGCCCTAGTAACGAGAGATCAACAGTCCCGGAGGTGAGCTAAAGGAAATCCCTCAAGTAGAGGTCGCCTCCGTCTTCCAGAAGGGAAATCCACACTATAGGACCCCCTGTGGAGAGCTCAACACGGACCTCTTAGGTGAAGTCAAAACCGGTCTCTAGGGGAGGCAGTAAACAAGGTCACCGGGGAAAAGAACAATGTACAATGCTTAGGACACTTTAGCGTCACCCCTTGAGCTTCAACACATCGAGGAGAACTCGATGTCACACCGTCTAGGAGAGATCATCGCTACACTTTCGACCAGGGACAGATTTACGTTACAAGCCCTCCAATGAGTGATCAACGCCGTACCCGGGGTGAGAGTAACGTCACCCCCAGGCGAGAAATAAACGACACCACTCGAATAGAGATCAACAGTAAACGTCGGTGGAGTGATCAACACAGTCCTTGAGAAGAAATTGACATCATCAACCCGAAGAGAGATCTACACCATCTCACGAGAAGAGTTTAACCCTCCACCCACTGAGGAGATACCAACATTACTCTTCCCCGTGAAAAAGATCGCCGTTTCACGTCCTTCGATGACCGATAAAAACCGTCCCGTCCGGAGGACGGTTCAATACCATACTACGAAGGAGAAACAAACACCATCTCCCGCGGAGACCTTAAAACCACCCCATCCGAGGAGAACTCATAGGGGACGTCAACGTAGTCCCAGAACCCCGAGTACATCTCAATCCTACCCTTTAAGCCCCAACGAGATCTCAATGACGTCCCATTAGCCCGGTGTAGAACTTAACTCTACACCCTCGAGTCCCAAGAAGAGCTCAACACCACCCTTTGAGTCCCAAAGAGAGATCAACATCACCCCTTGAGTCCCTAGGAGAGTTCAACGTTGTCCACTCAGTTCGGAGGAGAACTCCACACTTACCCTTGAGCCCTATGGAGATCTCAACTTCGTCCCCTTAACCCGGAGTAGAGCTCTGTTCCACCCTTTGTACCCAAAGAAGAGCTCAACACCACCCTTTGAGTCCCAAGGAGAGCTTAACGTTTCCCGTAGAACCCCTCGGAGAGCTCAACGTTTTTCCCTCAGTTCGGAGGAAAACTCAGCACTCCACCTAGAGTCCTAAGGAGAGTTTAGCGACGTCCATTTAACCCGGAGTAGAGTCCAACTCTCCCTTAGAGCACCAAAAAGAGGTCAACGTCGTCCTTCGAACCCCAATGAGAGCTTAACGTTGCCCGTAGAGTCCCTTGGATAGCCAAACTTAGTCCTTTAAATACGGAGGAAATCTCAACACTCCCCCTTAAGCCCTAAGGAGAACTCAGTGAAGTCCCGTTAACCCGAAGTAGAGTTCAACTTCGTCCTTTGAGCCCCAAAGGGAACTCAACGCTACCCAGAGAGTCCCAAGGAGAGTTCAACGCTGTCTCTAGAGTCCCTTGGAGAGCTCAACAGAGTCACCTCAGACCGTAGAAAGCTCAATACTCCCCCTTGAGTCCTAAGGAGAGTTCAGTGACGTCTCCTTAACGGGGAGTAGAGTTAAACTCCACCCTTAGAACCCAAAGGAGAGGTTACCGTTACCCCTAGATCTCCCAGGAGAGTTTAACGTTGTCCCCTCAGTCCGGAGGAGAGCGTAACTCCGTACATTGACACCAAAGGAGAGCTCAACATTTTCGTAATGGTTCGAAGGAGAGTTCAACTCCACCCCTTGATCGAAAAAAAGAACTCAACGTTGTCCACTCAGTCAGTAGGGTGTACAAAACTCACCTTAAACCCCCAAGGTAAATTCAGTGAAGGTTAAACGGAACTTAGTACCTGGATTGTAAGGTCCAAGGATACGTTATAACGAGAAATGTCGTGTATGTGTTGACCAACAAAAATGAAACCGAGGTAGGGAAGTAAGAAAGACCTCAATAAAGAGGTGACTAAAAGTCCTCGTATAACCCGTGGATAACTGGACCCCTCAAGGAGAAAGTCATTGGATAGTAAAATGGAAAAGTATGACAAGTACCCTAAGAGTTCCGTTCCTATGACTTCACCAAACGGTAAGGGAAGAGGTCACCAGTGTAAGACAGTCTGGAGAGGTGGAACTGGGTGAGCAGAACCCACCGGGGTGTGTCGTACCGAATTAAAGTAACTAAATCTGTTCCGATACAGGCACATTAATCTAATTGATCAAAAGACACTAATACCAAACACACAGACGGTAGACTACGGAGGTCGTTAAGGGTAGAGAAAGTCTTAAAAGGTGTCATATAACACTAGGTGTGTCAGTTTCCGAAACCGTATCAATTATTTCGTCTTTATCTACAAAAAAAGACCTTGACAGAAGGAAAAAGCTACTAGGTCGTCTAAAACCGTTAAACTAGAGATCAAAGAGACGGAAAAGATTTTGGTCGAACTTGTAGATCCTCAAGTACCAAGTGCATAACGACTTCGGACCGAACCTCTTAAAACTCGTAATGAAATGATCGTACACTCTACTCACGTCAACACACCATCAAACTCGTAAGAAACCGTAACGGAAAAAAACCCTAACCTTACTTTTACCTGGAAAAGGTCAGGACACCGGTGACGACTCAAAAGGTTTAAACGACCGTATAAATCACGTCGTGAGAGTGTCGTAACTGACACACCTAGTGTTATTTGACACCTTTTAAGATTTTCTCTACTCTTATGGTCTGGTAAACTGGACGGGGAACACTTTGGATATACATCCAGTCCTGCGTTTTCAATCTTGAACTGTACCTTGTTTTCTGACCAAAGTTTATCCTTTTCCTCATACAGTTCCGACATATAACAGTGAGACGAATAAATTGAATATACGTCTCATATAGTACTCTTTGTGACCCGACCTTCTTCGTGTTCGACCTTAGTTCTGACGACCCTCTTTATAGTTATTGGAGTCTATACGTCTACTGTGGTGGGAATACTGTCTTTAACTTCTCCTTGATTTTTCGGAGAACTACTTTCACTTTCTCCTCTCACTTTTTCAACCAAATTTCGAGTTATAATTCTTTTGTTTCTAGTACCGTAGACTAGGGTAGTGAAGTACCGTTTATCTACCCCCTTTGTCACCTTTGTCACAGTCTGAAATAAAACCCCCCGAGGTTTTAGTGACGTCTACCACTGACGTAGGTACTTTCATTTTCTGCGAATGAGGAACCTTCCTTTCAACACTAGTTAGATCTATCGCATAAGTTTCCATCTCTGTAATGAAACGGTTGTTTTAAGGCAGATCAGTTCCGATACCAAAAAGGACACCAGTACATACCTACACTCTCAACCTGACACTACTTTCGACTCACGACTTCTTAACTAGAAAACTTGACACCACAACCTCTTCTGAGAACTCTCAGGGAACCTGACGTTCCTCTAGGTTGGTCAGGTAAGATTTCCTCTAGTCAGGACCCACAAGTAACCTTCCTGACTACGATTTCGACTTTGAGGTCATGAAACCGGTGGAGTACGCTTCACAACTGAGTAACCTTTTCAGAGACTACGACCCTACCTAACCCCCGTCCTCCTCTTCCCCTGCTGTCTCCTACTCTACCAACCTACCGTAGTGACTGAGCTACCTGTACTCAAACTCACTTGAGAACCTCAACCACTACCTGTCCCTCCGGACCGCACGACGTTAAATACCCCAGCGTTTCTTAGCCTGGACTGACTCGGTGACTTGAATTGACTTGACTAAGTTCACTGACGTCCCTTAGTCCAAAATACAACTGAACTCCACCTTGAGCCACAAGAACGTTGAACGTCGTCTTTTGTGCCCCAATGAAAACTCAAAACTACCGATAGAATCCTAAGGAGAACTCACCGTTGTCCCCTCACTCATGAGGAAAACTCAACTCCACCCTTTGGACACCGAGGAGAACTCAACGTGGTCCCCTCAGTCCGGAGGAGAGTTCAACGTCGTCTTTGAGCCCCAAGGAGAGTTCAACGCTAGTCCTAGAAGCCCAAAGAGAGCTCCACGTTACCCCTATAGTCCTAAGGAGAGCTCATCCTTTCCTCTCAGTCCGGAGGAGAGTGTAATTCCGTACCTTCAGGCCAAAGAAGAGCTCCACATTTTCCCCACAGTCCGGAGGATAGTTAACTCCACCCAGCCCAAAGGGAGTTCAACACCGCCCTTGGAGTCCCACACGGAGCTCAACGCTACACCTTGAGCCCTTTGGAGAACTCAGTTTCGTCCCGTAAACCCGGAGTAGAGTTTTCCTCCACCCCTTGTACCCCAAGAAGAGGGTAACGTCGACCTTTGAGCCCCAAAGAGAACTCAACGTTACCCAAGAGGACCTTGGAAAACTGAACGGTTTTCCCTCACTTCATAGGAAAGCTCATCGCTCCCCCTTGATCCCTAAGGAGAGGTCAGTGACGACCCAAATAACCCTGAGGAGATCACAACTCCACCCTTTGAGCCCTGAGGTGACCTCAACGCTGCCCCTAGAACCGTAAATAGGACTCAACACTGTCCCTAGAGTCCCTTGGAGAGCTCAACGGACTCACCTCAGTCTGAAGGAAAACTCAACACTCCCCTTTGAGCCCCAAGGAGAGTTCAACGATGTCCCCAATAGCCCAGAGTAAGGAGTCACAAGGAGAGTTCAACGCTACCCCTAGAACCCCCAAAGAGATCAACGTTACCCCTAGAGTCTCTTGGAGAACTCAACGGAATCCTCTCAGTCCGGAGAAAAGTTCAACGGACCTCCTTGAACCCTAAGGAGACCTCATAGACGGTCCTTTAACCCGGAATAGAGTTCAACTCCACCTTTTGAGCCACAAGGAGACGTCAACAGTGTCCCTAGAACCCCAGGGAGACCTCATCGTTGTCCTCTCAGTCCTGAGGAAGCGCAACTCAGTACCTAGAGGCTAAACGAAAACACAACATTTTCCCGATAGTCCGGAGTAAAGGACAACCCCATGTCGTACACTGAGCCCCAAGGAAATCCCGACACCACCTCTCAGGAGAACTCTAAGTTAGCCCGTTTAGGAGAGCATCGTTTCACGTTCATCAGGGACATATTCACGTTACACATCCTCCGAAGATAGCTCTACCCCGTACCCGAGGTGAGATTAACGTCGCCACCAACCGGGAAATAAACGACCCCAACCGAGTAGAGATCAACAGTAAACGTCAGTAGAGACATCAACACCGTCCCCTTGAGGAGAAATTAACACCATCAACTAAGGAGAGATCTACTCCATCTCAGGAGAAGAGTTTAACCCTCCACCCACTTGGGAGATACCAATATTACTCTTGTCCTTCAAAAAGATCACTTCACGTCCTTCGATGACAGATAAACACCGTCTTCACCCCCCGCGTCGAGGACGAATCGACACCGTACTCCGAAGGAGAGAACAGTGTCATCTCCCGAGAAGAGATTAACACCACCCCGTCCAAGAAGAACCCTTTGGAGACGTCAACGTAGTCCCGGAACCCCGGACACAACTCGACCCGGCCTCTTGAGTCCCAACGAGAGGTTAGTGACGTCCCCTTAGTCCGTTGTTGAGTTTAACTCCGCCCCTTAGAGCCCTCAGAAGAGATCAACACCGTCCTTTGAGTCACAAAGACAGCTCAAAGCTGACCCTTGAGCCATTAACAGAGCTCAACGTTAATCACTCTGTCCGACGAAGAACTCTAAGCTCCCCCTTCAGCCCTAAGGGGAGCTCACCTTCGTCCCCTTAGCCGGGAGTAGAACTCTACTACATCTCTTGTACCACAAGAAGAGCTCAACACTACCCATAGAGCGCCTTCTAGAACCCAACGTTTTCCCTCAGTTCGTTAGAAAGTTCAACGCACCCCCTGAGCGCTAAGTAGTGCTCAGTGACGTCCCCTTAGCCCGGAGTAAGACCCAACTCCCCCCCTTTGAACCTCAAGGAGAGCTCAACGCTACCTATAGAGTTCCAAGGAGAGCTCAACACTACCCCTAGAGTTCCTTGGCACACTCAAGAGAGTCCCCTCAGTCCGGATGAAAGCTCAACGTTCCCCCTTCAGTGCTAAGGAGAGTTCAGTGACGTCCACTTAACCCGCAGTAGAACTCGACTCCGCCCTTGGAGCCCCAAGGAGAGGTCAACACTGTCCCTAGAACCCCAAGGAGAGTTCGACGTCGTACCCTCAGTCCTGAGGAGAGTGTAACTCCGTACCCCTGAGACCAAAGGAGAGCTCAACATTTTCCCCACAGTCCGAAGGACAACTCAACGTCTCACCTTAAGTCCTAAAAAGAACTCAACGGTGTCCCCTCAGCCTGGAGAGATTCACAACACTCCCCTTTGAGCCCCAAGGTAAGCTCAGTGACGTCCCCTCAGTCCGGAATGAATGGAGCTCAACTCCTCATTGATCAGCAGGAAAGTGGAACGCCGACCTTTGAGCACCAAGGAGAGCTCAACTCTACCCCTAGACTCCTACGGAGAGCTCACCGTTGTCCCTTCAGTCATGAGGTGATCTCAACTCCACCCTTTGGACACAAAGGAGAACTCAACGTCATACCCTCAGCTCTGAAGAGAACTTAACGTCGTCTTAGGGTCTCAAGAAGAGATCAGCAAGGACCTTTGTCTCAAATGACCTCTCAACAACTCCCCTGAGTCTCGAGGAGAGGTCCACGTCACTCTTTAGTCACAAGGAGACGAAAACGTTGTGGTCTACGTCCTAAGGTAACCTCAGCACCACACCTATAGTCCCAAGAAGAGTTCGATCCAACCATGAGTCCCAAAGACCGCTGAACACCACCCCGGAGGACAACTCAAGAGAACCCCGCTGAGAAGAGATCGTCCCTACACATCCCACCGGGAACAGAACAACGTGACTACCCACGGACGAGTGATCAAAACTGCTCCTTGATAAGATAGCAACACCAGCGTCAGTTGAGTCATCAACAACACCCCCCTCCCAAAACTCAGAAAGATCACCACCACACGTTCGAAGAGAGACGAACACCACACTCCAAGCAGACATAATCGTCTTCTCCCCTAAGAGAGACGCACACTACAGGTCACCCGAGGAGAGTTCAACACCTCCCGAGGAGAACTCCCCACTCTGACACAGGAGAGACTAACCCCACACACACAGAGGTAACACCTTCTGGAGATCCGAAGACCGCGATACCCAAGGAGTGAGGATGAGTACCCTAACGACGAGAGAACAACACTCCCGAAGGTGAACTGAAGGAATTCCCACGAACAGAGGTAACCTCCGTCTTTCAGAAGACAGATCCACATTATAGGACCACCTGTGGAGAGATCAACACGGAACCCTTAGGTGAAGTCGAAACCTACCTCTCCGGGAGGCAGTAAACCACACCACCGGGGAAAAGAACAGGGTCGAATCCCTAGGACACTTTAGCGTCACCCCTTGAGCCTCACGGAGAACTCAACGTCGTATACTGGAACCCAAGGAAATCTCAACATCAAGTCTGGGGAGAACTCGGAGTCACTTCGTATAGGAGAGAACATCGATAGACGTTCACCAGGGACAGATTCAAGTTACACGTTTCCGATGAGATCTACGTCGTAACCGAGGGGAGATTAACGTCACCCTCAAGTTAAAAATAAACGACACCCATCCGAGCAGAGATAAACACTAAAAGACGACGGAGCGATCAACACCGTCCCCTTGAGGAGAAATTAACACCATCAACCAGAGGACAGATCTACACCATCTCACGAGAAGAGTTTAACCCTCCACTTACTGAGGAGATACCAACACTACTCTTCACCGCGAAAAAGATCATTGTTTCACGTCCTTCGATGACAGACAAACACCGTCCCACCCGGAGGACGAATCAAAATCATACTACGATGGAGAGACCAATGTCAGTTCCCGAGAAGAGTTTAACCCCAGACCATCCGAGGAGAAACCTTAAGAGTCGTCAACGTAGTCCCAGAACCCCGAGCACAGCTCAACCCTACTCCTTGAACCCCAAGGACAACTCAACGACGTCCCCTTAACCCGGTGTAGAGTTTAACTCCGTCCCTTGTACCTACCCTAAGAGAAGTTTAACACCACCCTTTGAGCCCCAAAGAGAGTTCAACGCTACACGTTAAGTCTCTAAGAAAGATCAACACTGTTTATAGAACCTCTGGAGATCTCAAAGTTGTTCCCTCAGTCCGGAGGAAAGCTAAACACTGACCCTTGAGTACTAAGAGATCTCAGCTTCGTCCCCTTCACCCGGAGTAGAGTTCTAGACCACCCCTTACACCCCAAGAAGAACTTAATTCCGTGATTTAAGTCCCGAAGAGAGTTTAACACTACACTTAAACCCCCTTAGAGAGTACAACGTTTTTCCTTCAGTTTGGAGTAAAACTCAACACTACCCCATGAGTCTTAACGTTAGCTCAGCGACGCCTCAGTCTGGAGTAGAGTCAAACTCCTCCCTAGAGTACCAAAAAGAACTCAACACCACCCTTCGAGTCCTAAGGAGAGCTCAACGTTACCCCTAGAGTCCCTTGGAGAACTCAACGGAGTCCCCTCAGTCCTGAGGAAAGGTCAACACTCCCCCTTGAACCACAAGGAGAACTCAACGCTACCTATAGACCCTCTAGGAGAGCTCAACGTTTTTCCCTCACTTCGGAGGAAAACTCAACACTCCCACAAGAACCCTAAGGAGAGCTCAACGACGTCCCCTTAGTCCGGTGTAGAACTCTATGCCTTCCCTTTTACCCAAAGAAGAACTCAACACTGTTCTTCGAACCCCAAGGAGAACTCAACTCTGGACATAGTGCCTCTTGGAAACGTCAACGTATTTACCTTAGTTTTGAGGAAAACTCAACGACCCCCTTACACCCTAACGAGAGTGTAGTGACGACCCCTTTGCCCGGAGTAGAGAACAACTCGTCCCTTAGAGCACCAAAAAGAGTTCAACATCGTCCTTCGAAACACAAGAAGAGATAACATTGCCCGGAGTCCCTTAGACAACACATCGGAGTTCCTTCAGTCCGGAGGAAAACTCAAGGCTCCCCTTGGAACTCTAAGGAGAGCTCAGTGGCGTACTCTTATCCCGGAGTAGAGCACAACTCTACCATGAGAACCACAAGGAGAGGTCAACGTTGTCTCTAGAGTTCCGAGGATATCACGAAGTTCTGTCCTCAGTCCGGAGCAGAGCACAACTGCGTACCTTGAGGCGAAAGGAGAGTTCAACAATTTCCTCACAGTCCGGAGGACAGCTCAAGTCCTCCCCTTGAACCCGAAAAAGTTCTCCACGTTGTCCTCTCAGTCTGGAGGGAGGTACAACAGTGACGGTAAACTCAGCGACTTACCGTTAGACCGGCATAGAGATCAACTCCCCCTTAAACCACAAGAAAGTTGAACACCATCCTTGGCACCCCAAGGAGAACTCAAAGTTATCGACTCTGTCCGGAGGAGAACTCCACGCTCCCTTTTCAGTCCTAACGAGATCTCAACTTCGTCCCTGTAGTCGGGAGTAGAGGTCTACTTCACCCCTTGTACTACGGGAATGTTGAACTCGTCCTAGAACCTCAAGGAAAGGTCAACACTGTCCATAGAGCCCCTTGGAGACTACAACGTATTTCCCTCAGTTCGACGGAAAACTCAACGTTCCCCTATGTGCCCTGACAAGCGATCAGTGAGGTCGTATTAACCCGGAGTAGAACGCCATTCCCCCCTTAGAGCACCACAAGGAGTTTAACGTCGTCCTTCGAACCACAAGAAGAGCTCAACTCTGCCCCTGGAACCCCTTGGAGAACACAACGGAGTCCCTTCAGTCCGGAGGAAAGTTCAACACTCCCCGTGGAGTCCCAAGGAAAACACAGTGACGTCCCCTTATACCGGAGTAGAGCTCATCTACCTCCTTTGAGTTCAAAGGAGATGTTTACGTCGTCCCTAGAGCCCCAAGGATAACTCAAAGTTGTCCCCTCAGTCAGGAGTAGAACACAACTCCGTACCTTGAGACGAAAGAAGAGCTCAACATTATCCCCACAGTCCGGAGGACAGCTCAACTCCACCCCTTGGTCCGATAAAGATCTCCACGTCTCCCCCTAAGTCTGAAGGGAAGCACAACACTCCCGTTTGAACCCTAAGGTAAACTCAACGACGTCACCTTAGTTCGGAATAGAGCTAAACTTCCCCCGTAACCACAGGAAAGGTGGAGGTCGTCCTTTGAACCACAAGGAGACTTTCACGTTGACCACTCTGTTCGGAAGAGACTCAGGCTCCCCCTACAACCCTAAGGAGAACTCAACTTCGACACCTTAGTAGGAAGTAGAGGTTTACTCCACCCCTTATGTCGAGAGAATAACTCAACGCCACCCTTTAAGTTCAAAGGAAAGCTCAAAGTTACCCATGGAGCCCCTTGGAGACCTCAACGTATTTCCTTCAGTTCGAAGGAAAACTGAACACTCCCTTGAGCCCTAACGAGAGTTCAGTGACGTCCCCTTAGTCCGGAGTAGAACATAACTCTCCCCTTAGAGTAACAAAAAGAACTCAACGTCGCCCTTCTAAACCCAAGGAGAACTCAACACTGTCTCTGGGGACCCTTGGAAAGTACAACGGAGTCCCTTAGGTCTTGAGGAAAGTCAAACACTCCCCGTGGAACCCTAAGGAGAGCTCAGCTACTTCCCCTTATCTAGAAGTAGAGTTCAACTCGGACCTTTGAGTCCCAAGGAGAGGTCAAAGTTGTCCCTAAACCCCCAAGGTTAGTCAGAGTTGTCCCCTCAGTCCGGAGTAGAGTAAAACTCCGTACCTTGAGGTGAAAGGAGAACTCAACATTTTCCCCACAGTCCGGAGAACAACTCCAGTCCGTCCCTTGAACAAGAAAAAGATCTGTACGTTGTCCGCCAGTCTGGAAGGAAGCACAACACTCCCCTATGGGTCCCAAGGTAAGGTCAGCCACGTCCCCTTAGTCGGGAATATAGTTCAACTCCCCCTGGAGTCACAGGAAAGTTGGACGTCGTCCTTTACACGTCATGGAGAGTTCAAAGTTATCCACTCTGTCCGGAGAACAACTCCACCCTCCCCTTGCAGTTCTAAAGAGAACTCAGTTCCGTCCCCTTAACCGGGAGTATAGCTCTAATCCACCCCTAGTACCCAGAGAAGAACTCAACACCACCAATTGAGCCCCAAGGAGATCTCAACCCTACCCATAGAGCCGCTTGGAGAACTCAACGTGCTTCCCTCAGTTCGGAGAAAAGCTCAAAACTCTCCCTTGAACCTTAACGAGAGCTCCACGACTTCCTATTTTCCCGGAGTAAAGCCCATCTCCTCCCTTAGAGCATCAAAAATAACTCAACTCCGTCCTTCGAACCCCAAGGAGCACTCAACACTGTCCCTGGAGTCCCTTCGAGACACAACGGATTGCCTTCAGTTCATGGAAAGTTCAACACTCCCCCTCGGGTCCTAACGTGAGATGAGTGACGTCCTCTTAGCCCGGAGTAAAGTGAAACTCCCACCTTAGATAACCACAAAGAACTCAACACCGCCCTTCGCAACCAAAGGAGAGTTGAACGCTGACCCTGGAGTCCCTTGGAGAGTACAACGGAGTCTCTTTAGTCTGGACACAAGTTCAACGGTCCCCGTGGAGCCCTAAGGAGAACACCGTGATATCCCCTTATCCCGGAGAAGAACTCGACTCCGACCTTAGAGTCCCAGGGAGAGGTCATCACTGTCCCTCGTGTCCCATGGATAGTTAAAAGTTGTTCCCGTAGTCCTGTGCAGAGAAAAACTCCGTACTTTGAGACGAAAGGAGAGTTCAACATTTTCCCCACAGTCCGGAGGACAGCTCAAGTCCCACCCTTGAATCGGAAAAATATCTCCACGTCGTCCCCTAAGTCTGGAGACACGCATAACACTCCCCTATGAACCCCAAGGTACACTCAACCACGTCCCCTTAATTCGGAATAGAGCTCGACTCCGTTTTAAACCACAGGAAATCTGGACGCCGTCCTTGGTTCCCCGAGGAGAGCTCAGTTTAGTCCCCTTAGCCGAGAGTAGAGCTCTACTCCACCCCTTGTGTTCCGGGAGAAACTTAACACCACCCTTTAAACCCCAAGGTGAGCTCACCGGTGCCCATAGAGTCTCTTGGAGAAGTCAACGTATTTCTCTCAGTTCGGAGGTAGACTCCAATCTCTCCCTTGAGCCCGAATGAGAGTTTCGTGACGTCCCCTATTTCCCGGAGTAGAACGTGACTCCCCCCTTAAAGCACAAAAGAGAGTTCTTCGTAACCTTTCGAACCCCAAGGAGAACTCAACGCTGTCCCTGGAGTCCCTCGGAGAACACAACGGAGTCCCTTAAGTTCAGAGGAAAACTCAACACTCCCCATCACTCCCTAACGAGAGCTCAGCGACGTCCCCTTATCCCGGAGTAGACAGTAACCTCCCTTTAGAGCACTACAAAAAGATCAATACCCCCCTTCGAAATCCAAGGAGAGTTCAACACTGCTCCTGGAGTCCTTGGAGAGTACAACGGAGTCCTTTCAGTCCGAAGGAAAGTTCAACATTCCCCGTAGAACCCTAAGGAGAGCTCAGCGACGTTACCTTATCCGTAGTAAAGCTTAACTCCGCCTTTTGAGTCCTAAGGAGAGGTCAACGTCGTCCCTAGAGCCCCAAGGATAGCTTAAAGTTGTGTCTTCAGTCCGGAGTAGAGTAAAACTCCGTACTTTGAGGCAACAGGAGAATCAACATTTTCCCCACAGTTCTGAGGACAGCTCAACACCACCCCTTGAACACAAAAAAGATGAACACGTTGTCCCCTCAGTCTGGAGGGAATCACAACACTCCCCTATTAGCCCCAAGGTAAGGTCAGCCAAGTCCCCTTAGTCCGGAATAGAGCTCAACTCCCGCTAGAGTCACAGGAAAGCTTAACGTTGTCCTTTGTACTCCATGGAGAGCTCAAAGTTATCCACTCTGTCTGGAGAAGAACTCCACCCTCCCCTTTCAACCCTAAGGAGAATTCGGTTTCGTCCCCTTAACCGGGAGTAGAACTCCACTCCACCCCTTGTGCCCAGAGAAGAGTTCAACATTGTCATTTGAGCTCCAAGGAGATCTCAACGCTACCCATAGAACCCCTTTAAGGACTCGACGCATTTCCCTCAGTTCGGAGGAGAGCTCAAAGCTTAACGAGACCTCAGCGACGTGCCGGTTTCCCGAAGTAGAGCTAAATTCCACCCTTAGAGTACCATAAAGAGCTAAACGTCACCCTTCGAGTTCAAGGAAAGCTCAACGTCACCCCTTGAGTCCCTTTGAGAGCACAACGGAGTCCCTTCAGTTCAGAGGAAAGATCAACACTCCCCCTCGTAACCTAACGAGAGCTCAGTTACGTACCCTTTACCCGGAGTAGAGTGTAACTCCCCCACTAGAGAACGACAAAGATCTCAACGTCTTCTTTCGGAGTCCATATAGAGTTCAAGACTGCCTCTTGAGTCCCTTGGAGAATACAACCGAGTCCCTTCAGTCTGGAGGAAAGTTCAACACTCCCCGTGGAGTCCTAAGGAGAGTTCAGCGACGTACTTTTATTCCGGAGTAGAGCTCAATCCAGACCTTTGAGTCCCAAGGAGAGGTCAACACTGTCCCTAGAGCCCCAAGAATAGCTCAAAGTTGTCCTCTCAGTCCGGAGTAGAGGAAAACTCCGTACCTTGAGACGAAACGAAAGCTCAACATTTTTCACACAGTCCGGAGGACAACTCAAGTCCACCCCTGGAACCTGAAAAAGATCTCCACGTTGTCACCTCAGTTTGGAGGGAAGTACAACACTTCCCGATGAGCCCGAAGGTAAGCTCAGTCATGTCCACTTAGTCCGTAATATAGCTCCACTCCCCCTTGAGTCGCAGGAAAGCTAAATCCCGTCCTTTATGCCCAAGGAGAACTCAAAGTTATCCACTCCGTCCGCAGGAGAACTCCACACTCCCCTTTCAACCCTAAGGAGAGGTCATTTTCGTCCCCTTAACCAGGAGTAGAGCGATACTCTTTGAAGAGCTCAACACCACCCTTTGAACCCAAAGGAAAGCTCAACACTGACCATAAGACCCCTTCGAGAACTCAACGTATTTCCCTCAACTTGGTAGGAAGCTGAAAGCTCTCCCCTGAGCCATAACGAGAGCTCCGTGACGTCACCTATTCCCAGAGTAGAGGGCAACTCCCTCCTTAGAGGACCAAAAAGAACTCAACGACAACCTTCGAACTCCAAGGAGAGTTGAACGTTACCCCTGGAGTCCCTTGGAGAGCACAACGAAGTCCCTTCACTTCAGAGGAAAACTCAACGCTCCTCCTCGTACCCTAACACGAAATCAGTGACGTCCCCTCAGCCCGGAGTAGAACGTAACTCCCGTCTTAGAGTACCACAAAGAGTTTGACGCCACCTTTCCAAACCCAAGAAGAGATGAACGTTGACCCTGGAGTCCCTTGGAGATTACAACGGAATCCCTTTAGTGGACGAAAGTCCAACGGTCCTCGTGGAGTCCTATGGAGAGTACCACGACATCCCCATATCCCGGAGTAGAGCTCGACTCCACCTTTAAAGTACCAAGGAGAGGTCAACGCTGTCCCTAGAGTCTAAAGGATAGTTAAAAGTTGTCCCCGGAGTCCTGAGCAGAGGAAAACTCCGTACCTTGAGACGAAAGGAAAGTTCAACATTTTCACCACAGTCCGGAGGATAACTCAAGTCCACCCCTCGAACCGGAAAATGATCTCCACGTTGTTGTCTCAGTCTAGAGGGAAACACAACACTCCCTTATGAGCCACAAAGTAATCTCAGTCACGTTCCCTTAATCCGGAATAAACCTTGACTTCCCCTGGAGTCACAGGAAAATTAAAAGTCGTCCTTACCGTCCCAAGGAGAGTTCAGCTTAGTCCCCTTAACCAGGAGGAGAGCTCTACTCCACCCCTTGTGCCCGGTAGAAGCTTAACACCGTCCTTTGAACACAAGGTGAGCTCACCGCTGTCTATAGAGTCCTTTGGAGAAGTCAAAGTATATACCTCAGTTCGGAGGAAGACTCCAAGGTCTCCCATGAGTCCTAACGAGAGTTCCGGAACGTCCCCCTTTTCCCGGAGTAGAGCGTAACTCCCCCCTTAGAGCACCAAAAAGAGTTTCACGTTACCTCTCGAACCAAAGGAGAGCTCAACACTGCCCATGGAATCCCTCGGAGAGCACAATGGAGTCCCTTAAGTTCCGAGGAAAACTCATCACTCCCTATCACTCTCCAACGAGAACTCAGTGACATCCCCTAACCCCGGAGTAGAGTGTAACTCACCCTTTAGATCATCACAAAGAACCCAACTCCGCCCTTCTAAACCTAAGGAGAACTGAACACTTCCCCTGGAGTCCCTTGGAGAGTACAACGGATTCCCTTCAGTCCGGAGGTAAGTTCAACGTTCCCCATGGAGCCCTAAGGAGAGCTCAGTCACTTCCCTTTATCCCGGAGAAGAGTTCTACTCCACATCTTGTGTACCGAGAAGAGTTTAACACTACCTCAAGGAGAACTCAACGTTGTACTTAGAACCCCGTGGAGAATTGAACTTTTTTCCCTCAGTTCGGAGAAAATACAAAGTTCTCCCTTGAGAACTAACGAAAACTACGTGACGTCCCCTTTACCCGGAGTAGAATGAAACTCCCCTCTTAGAACACCAAAACGAGTTCAACACCGCTTCGTACCACAAGGGGAGGTGAACACTGCCCCTGAAGACCCTTGGAGAGTACAAAGGAGTCACTTCAGTCCAGAGGAAAGGAAAACACTTCCCCTCGAGTCCTAACGAAAGCTCAGTGACGACCACTTAGTCCGGAGTAGAACGAATCTCCCCTCTTATAGTACCAAAAAGAGCTCAATGAAACCCTTCGAAACCTAAGGAGAACTCAACACTGCCCCTGGAGTTACTTGGTGAGTACAACGGAGTCCCTTTAGTCCGGAGGAAAGTTCAACACTTCCCGTGGTACCTTAAGGAGAGTTCAACGACGTCCCCTTATCCCGGTGTAGAAATCAACTCCGACCTTTGAGTCCCAAGGAGAGGTCAACGTTGACCCTAGAGCCCCAAGGATAACTCAAAGTCACCCCCTCAGTCCGGAACAGAGCATAACTCCGTACCTTGAGGTGAAAGGAGAACTCAACATTTTACCCACAGTCCGGAGGACAACTGAAGTCCACCCCTTGAACCCGGAAATGGTTTCCACGTTGTCCCCTTAGTCTGGAGGGAAGCACAACACTACCCTATCAACCACAAGGTATTCACAACGACGTCCTCTTAGTCCGGAGTAAAGTTCAACTCCCCCTTGAGCCACAGAAAACCCCGAAAAAAAAAAAAAAAAACTCAACTCCGCCCTTCTAACACTAAGGAGTACTCAACGTTGTTCCTAGAGTCCCTTGGTGAGTACAACGGAGTCCCTTCAGTCAGAAGGAAAACTCAACACTCTCCGTAGAACCTTACGGAGAAGTCAACACTATCACTGGAGTCCCAAGGATAGCTCATAGTTATCCCCCCAGTCTGGAACAGAGTACAACTCCGTACCTTGAGACACCATTTCACCACTGTCCAGTGGACAGTTCAACTCCGCCCCTTGAGCCCCAAAAAGATCTCCAGTTGTCCCTTCAGTCGGGAGAGAAGTACAACACTCCCCTTTGAGCTCCAAGGTAAGCTCAGTGACTTCCCGTTAGACCGGAATATAACTCTACTCCTACTTGTCGCACAGGAAAGTTTAACACCGTCCTTTGAGCCCCAAGGAGAACTCAACGTTATCCACTCTGTCCGGTGGAGAACTCCATGCTCCCCTAACAACCCTAAGGAGGACTCACCTTTTTCCTCTTAGCCGGGAGTAGAACTCTACTTCTCCCCTTGTGTCACGAGAAGAACTCAACACTACCCTTCGGACCCCAAGGAGAGTTTAACACTACCCCGAGAGTCCCTTGGAGAGTACAACAGAGTCCCTTCAGTCCGGAGGAAAGTTCAACACTCCCCGAGGAACCCTAAAGAAAGTTCAGTGACGTCCCATTAGTCGGGAGTAAAGTACTACTCGACCCCTCGTACCCCGTGAAGATACAACGTGGTCCTTTGAGCCCAAAGGATAGTTCAACACTGCCCCTGGAGTCCCTTGGAACACAAAGGAGTCCCTTCAGTCCGGAAGAAAACTCAACACTCCTCGTGTAGTCCTAGGAGAGCAAAGTGGTGTCCCCTTATCCCGGAGTAGCACTCAACTCCGCCCTTTGAGCCACATGGAGAGGTCGACGCTGTCCCTAGAACCCTAATTATAGTTCAAAGTGGTCCCCTTAATCCGGAGTAGAGTAAAGCTCAGTACCTAGAGGTAAAAGGAAAGCTCAACATTTTCCCCACAGTCTGGAAGACAACTCAACTCCGTCCCTTAAACCTGAAAAAGATGTCCATGTTGTCCCATCAGTCTGGAGAGAAGTACAACACTCCCCTATGAGCCCCGAGGTAAGCTCAACCACGTCCCCTTAGTCCAGAATAGAGTTCAACTCCCTCTGGAGTCACAGGAAAACTGAACGTCGTCCTTGGTGCCCCATGGAGAACTCAAAATTATCAAATCTGTCCGGAGGAGAACTCCACCCTCCCCTTTCAAACCTAAGGAGAGCTCAGTTTCGTCCCCTTAGTCGGGAGTAGAGCTCTACTTCACTACTAGTACCACAAGAAGAACGTAACACCACCCTTTGAGCCCCAAGAAGAACTCAACGTTTCCCATAGAACCCCCTCGGAGAACTCAACGTATTTCCCTCAGTTCGGAGGAAAACTTAAAGCTCTCCCTTGAGTCTTAACCAGAGATCCGATACGTCGTCTTTACCTGGAGTAGATCGTAACTACCCAATTAGAACACTAAAAAGAACTCAACTCCACCTTTCGAACCCCAAACGTCGGTACTTTCATTTTCTGCGAATGAGGAACTTTCCTTTCAATACTGGTTAGATCTTTCGTATAATTTTTCGTCTCTGTAATGAAACAATTGTTTACAGGTAGATCAGTTCCGATACCAAAAAGGTCGTCAGTACATACCTACACTCTCAACCTGATATTTCTTTCGACTCGCGGCTTCATAACTACGAAAACTTGACACCACAACCTCGTCTGAGAACTCTCAGGGAACCTGACGTTCATCTAGGTTCGTCAGGTAGGATTTCCTCTAATCATTAGCCATAAGTGACCTTCCTGACTAAAACTTCGACTTTGAGGTTATTGAAACCGGTGGAGTGCGTTTCTCACTGAGTAACCTTTTATGGAACTACGACACTTCCTAACCCCCGACCTCCTCTTCCCCTGCTGTCTCTTACTCTACCGACCTACAGTAGTGACTGAGTTACCTGTACTCAAAGATATCTGAGACCGTCAACCACTACCTGTCCCTCCGGTCCGCATGACGCTAAGTACCCTAACGTTTCTCAGTCTGTGTTGACTCACTGATTTGACTTGAAAGAGGTCAACACTGTCCCTGGAATCTCTTGGAGTCCCTTGGAGAGAACAACGGAGTCCCTCAGTCCAGAGGAGAGTTTAACACTCCCTCGTGGAATCTTAAGGAGAACTCAGAGATGTCCCCCTATCCAGGAATAGAGGTCAACTCCACCCTTTGAGGTCCAAGGAGAGGTCAAAGCTGTCCCTAGACCCTCAAGGACAGCTCAAAGTTGTCCCCTCAGTCCGGAGTAAAGCAAAACTCCGTTCCTTGAGGCGAAAGGAGAGTTTAACATTTACAGCCCAATCCGGAGGACAACTCAACTCTACCCCTTGAACCCGAAAAATATCTCCACGTTGTCCCCTTAGTCTGGAGAGAAGTACAAACTCCCCTATGAGCCTCAAGGTAAGTTCAGTGTTGTCCCCTTAGTCTGGAATAGAGCTCAAGTCCCCCACGAGCCACTGGTAAACTGAACGTCGTACTTGGTACCCCAAAGACAGCTCAAAGTTATCCACTCTGTCCGGAAGAGAACTCCACTCTCCCCTTTCAACCCTAAGGAAAACTCAGTTTCGTCCCCTTAGTCAGGAGTAGAGCTCTACTCCAGCCCTTATTCCCCGAGAAGAGCTCAGTACCACCTTTTGAGCCCCAAGGGGACCTCAAAGGTCTCCATAGACACCCTTGGAGAACTCAACGTATTTCCCTGAGTTTGGAGGAAATTTTGAAGTTCTCCCTTGCGCTCTAACGAGAGCTCCGTAACGTCCCCTTTTCCCGGAGTAGAACGCCATTCCCCCTTAGAGCACCAAAAGAGTACCACGTAGACCTTCCAAACCCAAGGAGAGCTCAACACTGTCCCTGGAGTCCCTCGGAGAGTACAACGGAGTCCCTTAAGTTCAGAGGAAAACTCAACACTCCCCATCGCTCCCTAACGAGAACTCAGTGACGTCCCCTTAACCGGGAGTAGTACATAACTCACCCTTTATATCACCACAAAGAGCTCCACGCCGCCCTTCTAAACCTAAAGAGAGCTAAACACTTCACCTGGAGTCCCTTAGAGAGTACAATGGATTCCCTTCACTCCGGAGGTAAGTTCAAAGTTCCCTATGCAACCCTAAAGAGAGATCAGTGACGTCTCCTTATTCCGAAGTAGATGGTAACTCCCCCTTAGAACACCACAAAGAGATCAACGTCTCCCTTCGAAACACAAGGAGAACTCAACGTCACCCCTGGAGTCCTTGAAGTTTACAACGGAGTACCTTCAGTCCGGTTATAAGTTCAACACTCCCCATGGAGCCCTAAGGAGAACTCAACGACTCCCCCTTATCCCGGAGTAGAGTTCTACTCCACACCTTGTACATCGAGAAGAGCTTAACACTGCCCTTTGCACCAAGAAGAGCTCAACGTTGTACATAGAACCCCGTGGAGGATTGAACGTATTTTCCTTTGAGTAAAACTCAAAGCTCTCCCTTGAGTCCTAACATGAGTCGCACGACGTCCCTTTTCCCGGAGTAGAGCGAAACTCTCCTCTTAGAACACCAAAAATAGCTCAACGACTCCCTTCGCACCCAAAGATGAACTCAACACTACCGCTGGAGTCCCTTGGAGAGCACAACGGAGTCGCTTCAGTTTAGAGGAAAGCTCAACACTCCATCTCGTACCCTAACGAGAATTCAGTGACGTCCCCTTAGTCCGGAGTAGAGCGTAACTCCCCCCTTACAGTACCACAAAGAGGTCAACACCGGTCTTCGAACCCAGGGAGACCTTTAAGTTGTACGGGGAGACCCTTGGAGAGGACAACGGAGTCCCTTCAGTTCGGAAGAAAGTTCAACGCTCCCCGTGGAACCCTAAGGAGAACTCAGTGACGTACCCTTATCCCGGAGTAGTGCTTAACTCCGTCTTTTGAGTCCCAAGATGAGGTCAAAGTTGTCTCTAGAGCCCTCAGGATAATTCAAAGTTCTCCCCTCAGTCCGGAACAGAGTACAACTCCGTACTTTAAGACGAAAGGAGAGTTCAACATTTTCCCCACAGTCCAGAGGACAACTCAAGTCCACCCCTTGAACCCGAAAAAAATCTTCACATTGTCCCCTCAGTCTGGAGGGAATAATGACATTCCCCTATGAACCCCCAGGTAAGCTCAACCACGTCCTCTAAGTCCGGAATAGAGCTCAACTCCGTCTTGAGCCACAGGAAAACTGAACACTGTCCTTGGCACCCCAGGGAGAACTCAAAGCTATCTACTCTGTCCGGAGGAGAACTCCACTCCCTTCTTTCGGCCCTAAACAGAACTCAGTTTCACCC
Organism: Capra ibex; assembly: GCA_006410555.1. Classification (NCBI taxonomy): domain Eukaryota; kingdom Metazoa; phylum Chordata; class Mammalia; order Artiodactyla; family Bovidae; genus Capra; species Capra ibex. The sequence goes on from SJYO01004576.1 coordinate 39,286,226, forward strand.
CCTTAACCGGGAGTAGACTATACTACTCCCATTGTACACCGAGATGAGATCAACACCGACCTTTTAACCCCAAGAAGAGCACAACGTTTCCCATAACAACCCTTTGAGAACTCAACGTTTTTTTCTCAGTTCGGAGGAAAAACTCAAAGATCTCGCTGGAGTACTAACGAGAGCTCCGTGACGTCCCCTTTTACCGGAGTAGAGCGTAACTCCCCCATTAGAGCACCAAAAAGAGTCCAACACCTCCCTTAGAAACAAAAGGAAAGCTCAACGTTACCCCTGGAGTCCATTGGAGAGTACAACGGAGTCCCTTCAGTTCAGAGGAAATCTCAACACTCCCCCTCACTTCGTAACGAGAGTTCAGTGACGTCACCTTAACCCGGAGTAGACCGTAACTCCCCCCTTAGAGCACAAAAAATAGCTCAACGTGACGTGTCGAAACCCCAGAGAGTTCAACGTTGTCCCTGGAGTCCCTTGGAGAGTACAACGGAGTCCCCTCAGTCCAGAAGAAAGTTAACGCACCCCATAGTACCCTAAGGAGAACTCAGCGACGTTCCCTTATCCCGTAGTAGAGTCCAACTCTGCCCTTTGAGTCCCATGGAGAGGTCAACGTTGTCCCTAGAACCCCAAAGATAGCTCAAAGTAGTCCCCTCAGTCCCGAGCAGAACACAACTCCGTACCTTGAGACGAAAGGAGAGCTCAACATTTTCGCCACAGTCCTGAGGATAGCTCAAGTCCACCTTTTGAACCCAAAAAAGATCTCCACGTTACCCCTCATCTGGAGGGAATAACAACACTCCCCTATGAACCCCAAGGTAAACTCAGGTACGTCCCCTTAGTCCGGAATAGAACTCGACTCACCCTTGAGCCACAGTAAAACTGAACACCGCTCTTGATGCTCAAAGGAGAACTCAAAGTTATCCACTCTGTCCGGAAGAAAACTCCACGTTTCTCTTTCAGTCCTAAGGAGACTTCGTCCCCTTATCCCGGAGTAAAGTGTAACTCCCCCCTTAGAGCACCACAAAGAGCTCAACACCACCCTTCGAAACCCAAGGAGAGTTCAACACTACCCCTGGAGTCCCTTGGAGAGTACAACGGAGTCCCTTTAGTCTGGAGAAAAGTTCAACACTCCCCGTGGACCATAAGGAGAGTTCAGTGAAGTCCCCTTATCCAGGAGTAGAGGTTAACTCCGCCCTTTGTGCCCCAAGGAGAGGTCAACGTTACCTGTAGAGTCCCATGGAGAACTCTACTTATTTCCCTCAGTTCGGAGGAACTCTTAAAGCTCTCCCTTGATCCATACCGAGAGTTCCGTGACGTCGTTTTCCTGGAGTACAGTGTAACTCACCCCTTAGAACACAAAAAAGAGCTCAACGTCGTCCTTCGAACCCCAGGGAGAACTTAACACTACCCCTGGAGTCCCTTGGAAAACATAACGGAGTCCCTTCAATTCAGAGGAAAATTCAATACTTCCTCTCGTGTCCTAACGAGAGGTCAGTGACGTCCCCTTAACCCAGAGCAAAGTGTAACTCCCCCCTTAGAGCACCACAAAGAGCTTAACGTCACCCTTCAAAACACAAGGAGAGCTCAACACTGCCCCTGGAGTCCCTTGGAAATAACAACGGAACCCCTTCAGTCCAGAGGTAAGTACAACGTTCCCCGTGGAGCCCTAAGGAGAACTCAGCAACGTCCCTTTATCCAGGATTAAAGCTTAACTCCGCCCTTTGAGTCCCAAGAAGATCCAACATTGTCCCTAGAGACACAAAGATAGCTCAAAATTCTCCCCTCAGTCCGGAGCACAAAACAACTCCGTACCCAGAGACCAAAGGAGAGCGGGGACGGCTCAAGTCCGACTCTTGAAACCGAAAAAGATCTCCACGTTGTACTCTCAGTCTGGAGGCAAACACAACACTCCCTATGAGCCACAAGGTTAACTCAACCACGTACCCTTAGTTCGGAATAGAGCTCAACTCCCCCTTGAACCACAGGAAAGGTGAACACCGTCTTTAACACCCCAAGGAGAGTTCAAAGGTATCCATTCTGTTCGGAAGAGAACACCACACTTCCCTTTCAGTCCTAAGGAGACCTCAACTTCGCCCCCTTAGCCGAGAGTAGAGCCCTACTCCACCCCTTGTGCTCCGAGAAGAACTCAACGCCGTCCTTTGAGCCCCAAGGAGAGTTCAACGCTGCCCACAAAGACCCTTGTAGAACTCAACGTATTTCTCTCAGTTCGGAGGAAAGCTCAAAACTCACCCTTGAACCCTAACAAGAGCTTCGTAACGACCCCTGTTTCCGGAGTAGTGTGTAACTTCCCTCTTAGGGTACCAAAAAGAACTCAACGCCTCCCTTCTAACCCCAGGAGAGCTCAACGGTGCCCTAAAGTCCATTGGAGAACACAAATGAGTCCCTTCAGTTCAGAGGAAAGTCAACACTTCCCTTCACGACCTAACAAGATCTCAGTGACGTCCCTTAACCTGGAGTATAGTGTAACTCCGCTCTTAGAGCACCACAAAGGGCTCAACGCCGTCCTTCGAAACAAGGAGAGCCCAACGCTGTCCCTGGAGTCCCTTGGAGAGTACAACGAAGTCCCTTTAGTCCGGAGGAAGACACAACGCTCACCGTGACGTTCTAAGGAGAGCTCAACGACGTCCCATTATCCCGGACTAGAGATCAACTCCGACCATTGAGTCACAAGGAGAGGTTAATGGTATCCCTAGAGCCCCAAGGATGGTTCAAGTTTCCCTTTCAGTCCGGAGTAAAGTTCAACTCAGTACCTTGAGGTGAAAGAAGGGCTCAACAGTCCGGAGTACAGCTCAAGTCTACCACTTGACCCGAAAAAGATCTCCACGTTGTCCCCTCAGTCTGGAAGGAAGCACTACACTCCCCCATAGCACCAAGGTAAACTCAACCACGTCCCCTTAGTCCGGAATAGAGCTAAACTCCCCCTTGAGTCACAGGAAAGTCGAACACCGTCCTTGGTATCCCAAGGAGAGCTCAAAGTTATCCGTTCTGTCCGGAGGAGAACTACAAACTCCCCTTTCAGCCCTAAGGAGAACTCAACTTCATCCCCTGATCTGGGAGTAGAGCTCTACTCCACCCCTTGTGCCACGAGAAGAGACGAGACACCGTCTCTTGAACCCCGAGGATAGGTCAACACTGTCCATAGAACGCCTTGGAGAACTAAACGTATTTCCTCAGTTCGGAGGAAAGCTCAAAGTTCGACCTTGAGCCATAACGAGAGTTCCGCGACGTCCCATTTTCCTGAAGTAGAACGTGACTCCCTCCTTAGAACACCAAATAGAGCTCGACACCGGCCTTCGAACCCCAAGGAGAAATCAACACTACCGTTGGAGTCCCTTGGAGAGTACAACGGAGTCCCTTCAGTCAAGAGGAAAGCTCAACGTTCCCCTCGCACCCTAACTAGAGTTCAGTGACGTCCTTTAGCCCGGAGTAGAATGTAACTTCCCCCATAGAGCACCACAAAGAACTTAACACCGTCCTTCGAAACCCAAGGAGAGGTCAACACTGCCCCTGCAGTCCCTTGGAGAGTACACCGGAGTCCCTTCAGTTCGGAGGAAAGCTCAACACTCCCCGTGGAGTCATAAGGAGAACTCAGTGAAGTCCCTTTATCCCGGAGTAGAACTCAACTCCGTCCTTTGAGTCCCATACAGAGGTCAACGGTGTCTCTAGAGTCCCAAGGATGTCTCAAAGTTCTTCTGTCAGTCCGGAATAGAACACAACTCCGTACCCTGAGACGAAAGGAAACTTCAACATTGTCGCAACAGTCCGGAAAACAACTCAACTCTTCGCAGAGTTTTCATCCTATGTTGACTTCGATGAATCGTGTGTACGTGCGTGAGCCTATCGTAAGTAGAGACATTATGGAGGTCCTTACGTCATGATAACATTTTAAAAGACCTTTACCAGTCAAAATTAGCGAAGGTAAACCCTATAGAGTGGTACTTTGGTGAATTAGGTGTAAAATCCCTTGGATACACCCCCACGACGGTTAACGATTCTTATATATAAGATTAATATGTAAGACCTTGAACCTTTTATTGGTATCTTACTCAAGTCCTTGAGGGACCTGAGTGATACTCCACTTTGACTCGATTTCAAGACAACTATTAAACTGGGGGTATTCCAAGATGACACCGACCTACTGGTGTCACTGTTAAACCCAGAGAACCTTAGTTACAGTAAAGTGTTGGTCACAAGTCAAGGCAATTCAGCTAGTCAACACAGGTTGAGAAACATTGGGGTACCTGACGTCGTGTAATCCGAAGGGACAGGTAGTTGTTAACGTCCTCGAATGAGTTTGAGTACAGATAGTTCAGTCACTACGGTAGGTTGGTTTAGTGGGATACAACAGAGGAAGAGGATGGAAGTTTGAAAGGGTCGTACTCTCAGAAAAGGTTACTCCGTCAAAAAGTGTGGTCTACTGTTTTCACGATCTCAAAGTCGAAGTCGTAGACAGGAAGGTTACGTATAAGTCCTGACTAAAGGAAATCATAACTGACCACTCTAAAGGAACATCAGGTTCCCTCATAGTTCTCAGAAGAGGTTGTGGTGTCAAGTTTTCGTAGTTAAGAAGTCTCGAATTGAAAGAAATATCAGGTTGAGAGTATAGGTATGTACTGATGTCCTTTTTGTTATCGAAACTGTTCTGTCTGGAATCTACCGTTTCATTACAGAAACGAAAAATCGTACGACAGATCTAACCAGTATCTAAAAGAAGGTTCCTTGTTCGCAGAAAATTAAAATTCCGACGTCAGTGGTAGACGTGACTAAAACCTCGGGGGGTTTATTTCACACGTCATCAAAATCTTTTAATATCAACAAAGGAAAAGGGTTCACTTAAATGGAACTATTTTAGAAACTCAGGGAGAACCCTTCCACCTTATTTACGATTTTTATTTTTAAGACCGATAACAACGTTCGGGGAAAAATCTCCTGGGTCTGAGGGGAAGTAACTTTTCAAATACCCCGACATTTGACCGGGTTAATGTCTTTAATTACTCCTCGGTACTGATAGATAAAATTATTAAAATCAAGTTAAAACCAGCTGAATCCAACTAAATGTAGTCATCCACGGGTTATACGATGACCTCTAGTCACCTCTTTATTAAGGTCTTTCTTACTTCTCTACCTCGGTTTCGTTTTTGTTGTGAGTCACTACCTTCACTGACCACTATCTTCGTTCTAGACTACGACATTTTTCGTTATAACGTATCCTTACACTTTACAATCCAGGTACTTAGTTCCGTGTAATCTTCACCAGTTTGTCGTCTACCGTTCTCACTTCTGACTGTAAAATTCTTAGTCGTTTGATTTTACCCGACTTACTCACTTAAATTGACTCTACTCGTAACATATATGATGATACCCGTTCTTAGGGATCTTCTTTACCTCATCGATAGTATCAGTTGTTTTCTCAGATTTTACGTTATGAACTTACGTTAAAGTTTTTACTGCCTTACTAGGGACAAGTAACGGTTCCGTTTAGTAAGTTATAGAACTATTAGGTTCAGATACGGTACTAGTCATTACGACTTCTTCGACTTCAACTTACTAAGATACTTATGGATGATCTGGAAAATCTTGATTGTATGTTTTTTCTACAGGAAAAGTAATATCCCCTGACCTTATTTTTACATCCTTCAGTTCTTTGTGGACCTCATTGTCCGTTTAATCCGGAACCTCATGTCTTAATTCGTCCTGTTTCCGATTACCTCAAAACGGTTCTTTTACGTGACCAGCATCGTTTGTGGAAGAAGGTTGTTGTCTTCTCTTCTGAAATGTGTACCTGTAACGGTCTACCAGTTGTGACTTTAGTCTAACTAATATAAGAAACGTCGGTTTCTACCTCTTCGAGATATGTCAGTCGTTTTTATTCTGGTTCTCGACTGACACTGTACTTGAGGAATAACGGTTTAAGTCTGAGTTTAACTTCTTTCACCCCTTTTGGTGATCTGGTAAGTCCATACTGGATTTACACTGGATTTAGTTTAGGGAATGCTAATATGTCACCTTCACTCTTTATCTAAATTCACTGATCTAGACTATCTGTCTCACGGACTACTTGATACCTGTTTCCAAGTACTGTAACATGTCCTCGGTTCCTAATTCTACTAGGAGTTTTTTTTTTTTCTTTACGTGTTTTTCGTTTTACCAACAGACTTCTCGAGAATTTTTATCGAAAATTTCTTCTCTTCGGTTTTCTTTTTCTCTTTTCCTTTATATATGGGTAAACTTACGTCTCAAGGTTTCTTATCGTTCCTCTGTATACTTTCGGAAGGAGTCGCTAGTCACGTTTCTTTATCTCCTTTTGTCATCTTACTCTTTCTGATCTTTACAGAAGTTCTTTTAATATCTATAGTTCCCCTGTAAAGGACGTTTATACTCGTGTTATTTTCTGTCTTTAGCATACCTACATTGTCTTCTTCTACTATAATTCTTTTCTACCGGACCTATGTGTCTTCTTGATTTATTTTTTTAGAAGTAGTGGGTCTATTAGTGCTACCACACTGGTGAGTTGATCTCGGTCTGTAGGACCTTACGTTTCAGTTCACCTGGATCCTTTGTAGTCATACTTGTTTTCATCCCCTCTACTACCTTAAGATCAACTCGATAAAGTTTAGGACTTTCTACTACGACACTTTCACGAAGTCAGTTATACGGTCGTTTAAACCTTTTGAGTCGTCACCGGTGTCCCGACCTTTTACAGTCAAAAGTAAGGTTAGGGTTTCTTTCCGTTACGGTTTCACACTAGTTTTATGGCGTGTCAACGTGAGTAGAGTGTGCGATCACTTCCTTACTATTTTTAAGAGGTTCGGTCCGAAGTTATTATGTACTTGGTGTTTGAAGGTCTACAAGTTCGACCAAAATCTTTTCGGTCTCCTTGGTCTTTAATTTTACGGTTGTAGGTAACCTAGTAGTTTTTTCGTTCTCTCAAGGTCCTTTTGTAGATAAAGACGAAAGAACTGATACGGTTTCGGAAACTGACACACCTAGTGTCGTTTGACACCCTATAAGACTTTCTCTACCCATACGTTCTGGTAGAGTGGACGGAGAACTCTATAGACATACGTCCAGTCCTTCGTTGTTAAACTTGACCTGTACCTTGTTGTCTGACCGAGGCTTATCCTTTTCCTAATGTAGTCCCGACATATAACAGTGGACGAATAAATTGAATATACATCTCATGTAGTACCGTCGGGTGAGGTCACAAGAACGGACCTCTTAGGGTCCCTGTCCCTTCGGACCGTCCGACGGTAGATACCCCAGAGTGTCTCAGTCTGTGCTGACTTTACTGAATCGTCATCTTCTCATGTAGTACTCTTTGTGACCCGACCTTCTTCGTGTTCGACTTTAATTCTAACGGTCTTTCTTATAGTTATTGGAGTCTATACGTCTACTGTCGTGGGAATACCGTCTTTCACTTCTTCTTGCTTTCTCGGAGAACTCCTTTCACTTTGTCCTCTCACTTTTTCAACGGAATTTCGAGTTGTAAGTCTTTCGATTATAGTACCGGAGACCAGGGTAGAGAAGTGCCGTTTATCTACCCTTTTGTCACCTTTGTCACAATCTGAATTATGAAAACCGCGGTTCTAATGACATTTACCACTAATGTCGGTACTTTAATTTCCTCCGCATGAGAACCTTTTTTTAATACTGATTGGATCTGTCGTATAATTTTTCGTCTCTGTAATGAAACGGTTGTTTCCGGGTAGATAAGTTCCGATACCAAAAAGATCATCAGTACATACTTACACTCTCAACCTGGTATTTCTTTCGACTCGTGACTTCTTAACTACGAAAAATTGACACCACAATCTCTTCTGAGAACTCTAAACGAACCTGACTTTCTTCTATGTTAGTCAGGTAGGATTTCCTTTAGTCAGGACTTAAAAGTAACCTTTCTGATTACGACTTCGACTTTGAGGTTATGAAACCGGTGGACTACACTTCTCAACGGAGTAACCTTTTCTGGGACTACGACCCTTTCAGACTTCCAACCTCTTTTTCCTCTACTGTCTCCTACTCTACTAACCTACCGTAGTGACTAAGTTACTCAAACCCTCAACCACTACCTGTCCCTTCGGACTGTACGACGTCAGGTACCCCATCGTTTCAGTCCGTACTGAGTTACTGACGTGACTTGACTATTAGGACTATTTATGATTCGGTTCTTCATACCCGAAAGTCCACCGCGATCATCATTTCTTGGATAGTTCGATGGTCGTTGTAAAAAGTGTCTTGATCTTGTTTATTAAAGTTCTAAACATACCTTTATGTTTTTTGGAGCTTATCGGTTTCGTTAGAACTCTTTCTTCTTACCTTGACCTCCTTAGTTGAACGGACTGAAGTCCGAGATGATGTTTCGGTGTCAGTAGTTCTGTCATACCATGACCGTGTTTCTGTCTGTATATCTAGTTACCTTGTTTTATCTTTCGGGTCTCTATTTAGGTGTGTGTATACCTGTGGAATAGAAACTGTTTCCTCCGTTCTTATATGTTACCTCATTTCTGTTAGAGAAATTGTTCACCACGACCCTTTTGACCAGTTGGTGAACATTTTCTTACTTTGATCTAGTGAAAGATTGTGGCGTGTGTTTTTATTTGAGTTTTACCTAATTTCTAGATTTACATTCTAGTCTTTGATATTTTGAGGATCTCCTCTTGTATCCGTTTTGTGAGAGTCTGTATTTAGTGTCGTCCTAGGAGATACTAGGTGGAGGGTCTTAAGACCTTTATTTTCGTTTTTATTTGTTTACCCTAGATTAATTTTAATTTTCGAAGACGTGTTGTTTCCTTTTATATTCGTTCCACTTTTCTGTCGGAAGACTTACCCTCTTTTATTATCGTTTACTTCGTTGACTGTTTGTTGATTAGAGTTTTTATATGTTCGTTGAAGACGTCGAGTTAAGGTCTTTTTATTTGCTGGGTTAGTTTTTTACCCGGTTTCTTGATTTATCTGTAAAGAGGTTTCTTCTGTATGCCTACCGATTGTTTGTGTACTTTTCTACGAGTTGTAGTGAGTAATAATCTCTTTACGTTTAGTTTTGGTGTTACTCCATGGTGAAGTGTGGTCAGTCTTACCGACGCTAGGTTTTTAGACGTTCGTTATTTACGACCTCTCCCACACCTCTTTTCCCTTGGGAGGATGTGACAACCACCCTTACGTTTGATCATGTCGGTGATACCTCTTGTCACACCTCTAAGGAATTTTTTAACGTTTATCTTGATGCAATACTGGGTCGTAAGGGTGATGACCCGTATGTGTGGCTCCTTTGGTCTTAACTTTCTCTGTGTACATGGGGTTACAAGTAGCGTCGTGACAAATATTATCGATCCTGTACCTTTGTTGGATCTACAGGTAGTCGTCTACTTACCTATTCTTTCGACACCATGTATATGTGTTACCTCATAATGAGTCGGCAATTTTTCTTAAGTAAACTTAGTCAAGACTACTCTACCTACTTTGACCTCGGCTAATATGTCTCACTTCATTCGGTCTTTCTTTTTGTGGTTATGTCATATGATTGTGTATATATACCTTAAATCCTTCTACCGTTACTGCTGGGACATACGTTCTGTCCCTTTCTCTGTGTCTACACATATTACCTGAAAACCTGAGTCTCCCTCTCCCTCTCTCCCACCCTACTAAACCCTCTTACTGTAAGATTGTACATATGATAGTACCTTCTTAACTTAGCGGTCAGATACAGACTACGTCCTATGTCCTACGAACCTCGACCACGTACCCCTACTGGGTCTCTCTACAATACCCCTCCCTCCACCCTCCCCCCAATTTTTTTTTTTTTTCTTGGATAGACGGTTACGCCTTCCGTATTCTCTGTGTGCTACTTAAGGACGTAACCCTTCTAGGAGACCTCCTCCCGTACCGTCGGGTGAGAGCATAAAAACGGACCTCTTAAGGTACCTGTCTCCTCGGACCACCCGATGTGAGGTATCCAACGTTTCTCATCCTATGCTGACTTCACTGAATCGTTCGTACACGCGTCAGAGACATACTATACTTCTTTATTTACACCCAAATCACTGGTACGACACCTACTTTTTTTCATTTTCGTTTTTTTACATGGCAGAATTTGTCATATATCACCGTAGTCCTTAAACGAGGTAGTAGACGTGAGAGTCTTAATTTACAACCCAAATCAAACGACGTTTACATATCTACTTCGTCTCAAAGTAGACAAAGTCAAAATTACACTTCAATCAATGGTAACTGAGGTACCTTTCACCTAACCTTATATACTCCACACCAAAATGAGACGTACTCAACGTAAACGAGTTCGATCATTCTAGTGAATATTAATATTACCCTTGGACAGGGAAAACTTAATATACCTCTGTCTTTTACTGTTATATGTAAATTATACTTCTGATGTGTACATATATAGAGAGACACACATACGTTTATTTAGGTTATAAACGTATAACTTCAGAATCAGGGATCCTCTATTCTTACATTGACGAAACGTCTATCAGGAACTCCTCCGTTAATTGACTTTCACTGCGGAAATCCCGTCTAGAATAGATTATATTAACAACTGGTACATTTTTCTCTAATACGTCTTCCCTTACCGTTGGGTGAGGTCATAAGAACAGACCTATTAGGGCACCCGTCTCCTTGTACAACCCGATGTCAAGTACACCAGTGTTTCATAACCTGTGCTGAGTCTCTGATTCATTCGTTCTTCTCTAAGTCAAGTCAAGTCAAGTCAGTGAGTCAACACAGGTTGAGAAACTCTGGGGTACTTAGCGTCGTGTGGTCCGGAGGGCCAGGTAGTGGTTGAGGACCTCAAGTGAGTCTAAGTGTAGGTAGCTCAGTCACTACGAAAGGTCGGTAGAGTAGGAGATAGCAGGGGAAGAGGAGGACGACGGGTTAGGGAGGGTCGTAGTTTCAGAAGGTTACTCAGTCGAGAAGAGTACTCCACCGGTTTCATGACCTCATAGTCGAAATCGCAGTAAGGAGGCTTTCTTTAGGGTCCCAACTAGAAGAAGTCTTACCTAACCAACCTAGAGGAACGTCAGGTTTCCTGAGAGTTCTCAGAAGAGGTTGTGGTGTCAAGTTTTCGTAGTTAAGAAACCGTGAGTCGAAAGAAGTGTCAGGTCGAGAGCGTAGGTATGTACTGATGACCTTTTTGGTATCGGAACTGATCTGCCTGGAATCAGTCGTTTCATTACAGAGACGAAAAGTTATACGATAGATCCAACGAGTATTGAAAGGAATGTTCCTCATTCGCAGAAAATTAAAGTACCGACGTCAATGGTAGACGTCACTAAAACCTCAGGGGGATTTTTTCAGACTGTGACAAAGGAGACAAAGGGGTAGATAAAGGGTACTTCACTACCCTGGTCTACGGTACTAGAAGCAAAAGACTTACAACTCGAAATTCAGTTGAAAAAGTGAGAGGAGGAAGTGAAAGTAGTTCTCCGAAAAATCAGGGAGAAGTGAAAGACGGTATTCCCACCACAGTAGACGTATAGACTTCAATAACTATAAAGAGGGTCGTTAGAACTAAGGTCGAACACAAAGAAGTTCAGGTCGCAAAGAGTATTACATAAGACGTATCTTCAATTTATTCGTCCCACTGTTATATGTTGGAACTACATGAGGAAAGGGATAAACCTTGGTCAGACAACAAGGTACAGGTCAAGATTGACAACGAAGGACTGGACGTATGTTTAAAGAGTTCTCCGTCCAGTCCACCAGACCATAAGGGTAGAGAGAGTCTTAAAAGGTGTCAAATAACACTAGGTGTGTCAGTTTCCGAAACCGTATCAGTTATTTCGTCTTTATCTACAAAAAAGACCTTGAGAGAACGAAAAAGGTACTAGGTCGTCTACAAACGTTAAACTAGAGACCAAGGAGACCGAAAAGATTTTGGTCGAACTTGTAGACCTTCAAGTTCCAAGTGCATAACGACTTCGGACCGAACCTCTTAAAACTCGTAATGAAATGATCGCACACTCTACTCACGTTAACACGTCATCAAACTCGTAAGAAACCGTAACGGAAAGAAACCCCAACCTTACTTTTGACTGGAAAAGGTCAGAACACCGGTGACGACTCAAAAGGTTTACACGACTGTATAACTCACGTCGTGAAAGTGTAGTAGTAGAAAGTCCTAAACTTTATTGAGATGATCTTAAGGTAGTGGAGGTGATCGAAACAAGTATCACTACGAAAGATTCCGGGTGAACTGAAGTGTAAGGTCCTACAGACCGAGATCTACTCACTAGTTTGGTAGTACTAATCGGTCCAATACTTCTAGAAAAAACATGTCAAGAAGGCACATAAGAACGGTGAAGAAGAATTATAGAAGACGAAGACAATCCAGGTATGGTAAAGACAGGAAATAGCTCGGGTAGAAACGTACTTTACAAGGGAACCACAGAGATTAAAAGAACTTCTCTAGACATCAGAAAGGGTAAGACAAGAAAAGGAGATAAAGAAACGTAACTAGTGACTTCTTGCGAAAGAATAGAGAAGAACGATAAGAAACCTTGAGACGAAAGTCTACAAATATAGAAAGGAAAAGAGGAACCGAAAAGTGAAGAGAAGAAAAGTGTCGATAAACATTCCGGAGGGGTGTGTCGGTAAAAAGGAAAAACGTAAAGAAAAGGTACCCCTACTAGAACTAGGGACAGAGGACATGTTACAGTGCTTGGAGTAAGGTATCAATTGGTCCGTGAGATAGATAGTCTAGATCAGGGAATTTAGATAAAGAGTGAAGGTGACATATTAGTATTCCCTAAACTAAATCCAGTATGGACTTACCAGATCGCCAAAAGGGATGAAAGAAGTTAAACTCAGACTTAAACCATTATTCCTCAAGTACTAGACTCGGTGTCAGTCGAGGACCAGAACAAAAACAACTGACATATCTCGAAGAGGTAGAAACCGACGTCTATTATATTAGTTAGACTAAAACCACAACTGGTAGACCACTACAGGTACACATCTCAGAAGAGAATACAACAAACTTCTCCCACAAACGATACTGGTCACGTAAAAGAACCGTTTTGAGATAATCAGAAACAGGACGAAGTAAGACGTAAGGTTCCGGTTTAAACGGACAATGAGGTCCGCAAAGAACTGAAGGATGAAAACGTAAGGTCAGGGGATATTACTTTTTCTGTAGAAAAACCCCACAATTAAGATTGTGCAGGACATCCAGAAGTATTTTCGCAAGTTGAAGTCGAAGAAGTCGTACACGTGACTTTAAGTAATTTTTTTCTATCGAACTTCCGTCTCCCATTTCCGACGGTAGATGTTTACTTCTTCTCTCCGTAGTCTTTTGTTTGTTAGGACGACAATGTAACTAAAGTCTCTAGATCTCAGGTCTTATCACTCTTTTATTTAAATAAATTTTTATAAATAACTCATATCAACTAAATGTTACAAGACAATCAAAGTCGATATGTCTTTTTACTTAGATAATATGAATATGTATATAAGTGTGAAAAAAAAATGTAATAAAAGGGTATATCCGGTAATGTCACCTCTTCGGTTACCGTGGGGTGAGGCCATGAGAACGGACCTTTTAGATACCTACCACCTCGGACCATCCGACGTCAGGTACCCAAGCGATTCTCAGTCTGTACTGACTCGCTGAAGTGAAAGTGAAAAGAGAAAGTACGTAACTTTTTCCTTTACCGTTGGGTGAAGTCACAAGAACGGACCTCTTAGGGGTCCCTACCGTCTCGGACCACCCGACGACAGATACCCCAGTGTGTCTCAGTCTGTGTTGACTTCGTTGAATCGTCGTCGTCGTAATTAATATATGAAATACATGATCCTGTATATACAGTTAGGGTCAGAGGGTGATAAGGGACCATTGGTATTCAAACAAAAGATGTAGACGTTGAGACAAAACATCTATTCAAGTAAACCCGGGAAAAACATCTAAATGAAAATTCGTTATAGTATAAATGTTTATTATTTACGCCCTCTCTCACACCTTTTTCCCCCTTGAGACGATGTGACAACCATCCTTTCATTCAACCACGTCGATGAATCTTACGTCATACCTCTAAGGAATTTTTTTATTGTTGTCTAGATGGTATACTAAGTGGTTACGGTAGTACCCGTATATGTACCTCTTTCGGTATAAACTTTTTTATGTACGTGAAGTTACAAGTAACATAGTCATAAATGTTATCGGTCCTGTACCTTCGTTGGAGTTACGGGTGGTTGTCTCCTTACCTATTTCTTCTACACCCTTCACATATGTTAGCATATAACAGTCCCAAGAAATTACCTCGTCTTGGACTACCAGACCTCAGCTACTACTCTTTCATTTTCTCTCACTCTTTCTCCGACTATAAGGAACCAAATAAGTCTTTCGGTTATTTCGAGAACTGTGTCTCGAACGTGACGATGTGTATCCGTGGTCCGTGGGAGAGCACCCCTACTTCAATGTCACGTGGAAGAGTTCTCACAGAATCTTCGGACCCGTTCTTTCACTCGAGTCGTCCGAAGACACGAGGTTTCTTAATCGGACTCTCTCTCTCTCTCTCTCTCTCTCTCTCTCTCTCTCTCCTTTCTTTCTGTACCCATGGGTTCGAGACTACCTCGTCTCTACAAAATAAGGTGTATCACATCCATATATACCACAGAATGTTCCATTGAAAAAAGTCGTTTCTATTTCTAGTTTTCAGGTCTGAAATAGTATTCCGTTAAGTATAGTTTCTCTCTCCCAACATTTATTAGTGAAAATGGTATACCGAGTACTTTTCCTTCTCCCAGTTTTTATCAATGAATAGTGGTATACCTTTTTGATTACTTCCTTTACGTACGTAAGAAGTCGGGGTCCTCGTCGAACGGTTGAGGAGAATTAAGGACTTATGAGTCCTTACTTATTCCTTGTCTCCTAAGTACTGTCTAGGTTTTGTCGTGTGTCCTTCGGAGGACAATTTACGAAGGACTGTCATATAAGTCAAGTCAAGTCAGTGAGTCAGCACAGACTGAGAAACGCTGGGGTACTTAACGTCGTGCGGTCCGGAGGGACAGGTAGTGGCTGAGGGCCTCAAGTGGGTCTGATTACAGGTAACTCAGTCACTACGGTAGGTCGATAGAATAGGAGACAGTAGGGGAAGAGGAGGACGGGAGTTAGGGAGGGTCGTAGTCTCAGAAAAGGTTACTCAGTTGAGAAACGTACTCCACCGGTTTCATGACCTCAAAGTCGAAATAACGACGACGACCACGACGATTCAGCGAAGTCACGGTAGAGGAAGAGGATGGTATCTAGTTAAACCGTTGTTATCACTTCGAAGTCTTGAGTCAAGTGTCCCCTTATGTGTCTTCGTCTTAGTATTAATTACTTTACAAACGATTGTAGTTTTGGATTCCCGTTATTGAGTCTCCAAGTTCAGGAGTATCCATTGCCGTTGGGTGAGGTCATGAGAACAGACCTTCAAGGGTGCCTACCTCCTCGGACCATCCGACGTCAGGTACCCCAGTACTTCTCAGTCTTTACTGACTGCTGAAATTAAAGTAAAAAGTGAAAGTACTCTTCCTTTACCGTTGGGTGAGGTCACAAGAACGGACCTCTTAGGGTCCCTGTCCCGTCGGACCACCTGACGGTAGATACCCCAACGTGTCCCAGTCTGTGATGACTTCACTGAATCGTCGAATCGTCGTCGTATGTACGATTTTATTTTCTGGTAGATGATTAATAGTAAATCGATGGGTTCTGACCGAGTAAAGTCCATCCAAAGGTCCAGGATAGAATTTCTTATATTCTCCTTTATTGAAAGACTCTTTTTTTTTACATAAACATTCACTTTATAAATACGAATGAATGAGTTAATTGAATTGTGACGTAAAAAAACGGTCTTTGTTATAACTGAAGAGACTAACCCTTGGTATAAGAACTTGAACAATTATTGGTGTCATATTCAAGAATTACTGAAATAAAAGAAAAACCGAGTGTTTTTCAGAAAGTGAAGAAAATAGTAACCTATTCACATATGTACTTAACTTTCGAACAAAGTAAAACAAATTATTGATTATGTTGATGGTGTCATTTTCATTTTTGAACGTTTAATTAAGAGTACATTTTTTTACAGTATGGATATATCCGAATTCCTTCTTCAAGTAATTTACGTAAGATAAGAGTATATGTAGTTTTTGTATATGTTTAGTTCTCCCTCCATTATATAAATATTAATACCGACTCAACGAAACAACATACCGTCTTTGGTTGTGTTGTAACACTTTGTTAAAATGAGGTTAATTATTTTTATTCGTATACTTTGTACTGTGTGCACATTTCTGTATACGTATTCTCACCCATACGCACATAGAGTCTTTTCAAATAACAGAGAGTAGAGTAAGGTAAAATATTATAATCTCGGGTAAATTTTAGGTTTGTCTACGTTTACACACGATAACAAAAATTAAGGAAAATCTAGAAAAGAAAGTGAGTAGTTCGTTGAACTAAAAACTGTTGATAGAGACGTTTCCCCATTACTCATAACACTGTTTAGTTATTATTTAATGATCCTTATTTCCAACTATTATGAATCTACAGAGTGATTGATAATTTGTGTTGTATTTTGGTCATTGTTTTATCACTAGTAATAATAATCAGTTACTGTACCAGTAATAAAGTCCCTAATTATGTTTATAAGAATTTGGTTAGTACATCACTCTTTGTAATTTTGACATTAGGGTAAAACAAAGGTACATTTATGAAGGTTCACATCTCTTAGACATCTGGACAGAATGTCGAGTTGTAGAGATTATGTAATCTCAGAACAAGTATAATAAAACTTGTCCTTTTCTCTCCATTTAATTAAGTTTACATAGGTAACTCTATTTTTTACAGTCTGAGACTGTACTGGAACATCCTTCATTGTACGGAGTATTTACCGTATTATCTAAACCAAGTCAAAGAGTTGTCAGATAAGGTCCACTAAAAATAATAACCCATTATCTATCGACTTCTTCACAATCAGTGAGTCAGTACGACCTGAGAAACACTGGGGTTCTTGACATCGGGTGGTCGGAGGAGACAGGTACCTTAAGAAATCCGTTCTTATGACCTTACTCATCGGTAAAGGAAGAGGTTCCCTATAAGGACTGAAACCCTAGTTTGGACCCAGAGGGTACAACGTCCGTCTAAGAAATAACAGACTTAGTTGTCTCTTCGGGGTTATCTATCGAAACGGAGAAATTTCTCACCTGTGTACTAACCTACGAAAAGACTTATGTTTTTTGTGTTGATATCTTTCTTTCACAAGACGGAATACTATAAAACGTCTACACGTCTTCACAATGGATAGGTACATAGAAACAATAAATAAAAATTTTTATAAAAAGATTCTCAAGTCTGTTCTTGTTTCTTCCTACTTGTCTCTGTTAACGAGGAGGTACTGACTTAAGTAAAAGAACCCTTAATGACTATTGTGACACTTGTTTCACTGGGATAAATAGTACCAAGAGGAACAAATAGAGTAGTTAGAAGACCGTTTAGAACCTTACTATTGGGACTAATCCTACCTAGGGGTCGACGTGTGAGGGTACATGAAAACGGAATCGGTGGAGAGGAAGACACTGGAGACGATAAGGTGTCGGTAACCAGGGTTCTACGACCACCTGGATAAACGGTTCTTGTTCAGTTAGAGAAAGGTACCAACACGAGACGTTAAGAACCAGAAGATTTAGAAACGACTGAGACTCACAGAGGACGACCGTCACTACCGGATACTGGTCATGTTCCGGTAGTCGTCAGGGAACGAGATACTCCAGTCGTACAGGTCGTCCCACACGGGGGACGAGTACCTACCCCAAATGGACCATTCTTACCGTCTACCAGACTATGTGTGCTGTAATCGTAAGACGAATACAAAGGTACCCAGTTTACTCTAATTGGTAAAGAAGACACTAAATAGAGGTGAAAAGGCGGATAGGACGAGACTATATGTCCAGTTACTCAACCGTAATAAGGAACAAAAACCGAAGTAACTTGACTCATGGTAAAGTCCTCAAGAACAGGAAATAAAAAAAAAAAAATTAAAAAATAAAAAAAAAAATTAAAATTTTAGTAATTAAGAATGTACGCAAGGGTTTGTACTTGGGGGGAGGGTGGAGGGAGGGGTGTTGTAGAGAGACCCAGTAGGGGTACGTGGTCGGGGTTCGTTCGACGTGGGATGCAGTCTGTACCTGACCGCTAAGTTAAGAATGTACTGTCATATGTACAATATTAAGGGTAAGAGGGTTTAGTAGGGTGGGAGAGGGAGAGGGAGACTCAGGTTTTCAG